>CM034153.1:718884914-719094623 GCA_019776745.2 Taxus chinensis | reverse complement strand
CCAAAAATGGATCAGGAATAGCCCAATTCTATGTAATCTCCATATATTGTACTTGCTCTACATCTTGTCATGGCTCATTTTCGTTCTTCACAAGATGGTCTAATCAGGATGGGGTGATCCAGACACCTCTGAATGACATTTGGGCCAGTTAAACTCCATGAAGATGTCATCAAAATCCAAATCTAATTCCATATTTGTGTTTCCTTGAAAAATCGTGCAAGTTTAAAAAAATGGCACCCGATTTCGAGTTCGTATGCAAAAGTTATGGCCTCCGGAAGGTAGCAGACTTTGTATGATGACCGAACTAGGGTGGCAGTTTTGAAACCACCGGTCTACCTTGGGTGATGGTTCACTTTGGTCTGCATTGGTTGGTGGTTTTTAATTAATGGTCCAAAAACGCGGGAATCTCAATAGTTGCAAATGTTTGGGCTTCAAGATGGTTCGTTTCGACTTTCCACACCTTCCTAAGCTGAGCATCTATAAATTTGAGCCTTTGCAAGGATTTAAGGAAGTGATTTTGAGTGAGAACAAGTGTGAGCAAAGAGGAAGATTGTATTACTTTCTTGTTTTGTTCATTGAGAGTGAGTTCTTCATTGTTGAGGATTGTGAGCAAGTAAATAGCAATTAGGAGGAGTTGTTTAATCCTTCTTGAAGGCCAATTATTGGCAGTAAATTGTATCAATTAGAGATTTACATAGTGGAGAGGGAAGCGAATTTGCTTACCCACTGGAGTTTTCCCACACTTGGGTTTCTCCAGGATAAATTCTTGTCTCTTTTGCATTCTTTTCCTCAATTTGCAGCTATAGTTGTGAATAATTATGCACATTATATTGGTTAATAAGGAACTCATGTATTTCATTCATATTCACGAGCATAGTGATCTGTGAATTGCTTAAGTTGGGTAGTTTATGGATTAGATTGGTATTAGAGCTAGTTAGATTTCATTTTTTGTATGGTTTAACTTGTGTTGAGATTGCAGTTAGATGCCCCTTACCTGAAAAGGAAGATAAAGTGGTGAAGGTAGCTTGATTCCCTTTGAAGAAGAGATTTCTACAAGAAAGTGGAAGCAAGGAATTCGTGAGATGGCTTGAAGAGATGATGCAGATGATAATGGTGAAGAATGTTTCTACAAGCTGGAGGAGAATGTGGCAAGTCTGTTCAAGAATGTGGGTAGGATTTCCTTGTCCATTGGGAAATTGGAGTCCATCATGGGACTACTCATGGAGAAACTTGGTGTTACGAATGAGACGCTGGAAGACCATGAAGAAGAGGTTCATGGAGAAGAACCATCCCATGTCCATTCCCACACCTCCTCCATTCAAAGTAGAGGCCAAGATTGAGATTGAGCCTTATGATGGAGACGTGAACACTGAGAAGCTAGACCATTGGCTAGCTCAACTGGAGGTATATTTCAGTTTGCATCACATTAATGAAAGTTAGAAGATTTCCTTTGCGCGGTTAAAATTAACCAAACATGCTTTAACTTGGTTTGAAAGTTATGTTCATTCTTTGGTTATTAAGAAGTATCCTCCTATTACTAAGTGGGATGAATTTAAAAATACTAATCAAAAAGCAATTCTATCCTATTTGTTATGAGGAAGAGAGGTCCATGGATTGGCAGTATCTCAGGTAGAAGCAAGGCCAGATTGTGCAGGAGTACACTAGTGAGTTCCAGAAGAAAGCTATTTAGATGGGAAA
This sequence comes from Taxus chinensis, assembly GCA_019776745.2. NCBI lineage: Eukaryota > Viridiplantae > Streptophyta > Pinopsida > Cupressales > Taxaceae > Taxus > Taxus chinensis. The sequence continues at coordinate 719,092,925 of CM034153.1, read as the reverse complement.
GGATATAGCAGACCGGGACTTGTTGATGAAATATGTTGGTGGACTCCATAGCCACTTAAGGAGACCCATCCTTTTGGCCAAGCCTGACAGATGTAGATGAGGCTTGTACGCAAGCTCACTATTTAGAGATGGACAACTAGAAGGGTTCATCTACCTCTCAGTATGCTTCAGACAAAGAAGACAACACCAAGGAAAGGGACAAAGGAAAAGGGAAAGGTAAGAAGAATGCTACTTCTATTTCTAAAAAGGATACTAAAATTCACTGTGGGCATTGTGATGTTGACACTCATTCCGAGGAAAAATGTTGGAAGCTCCACCCGAAACTACATCCCTTCAAGAATAAGAAAAATAAGAAGAAGGTGATGGCTGCCCTCTAGGGAGAGGAAGTGTTTTGCAGTGAAGAGGTGGATGAGACCATGTGTTGTGCCTCCGTCCGCAAAGAGGTATGTTTGGGTAATAGTAGTAATGCTCAAGAGAATGAACTTACTAAGCTCTTCCATATAAAGATTTAGTTGAAGAAGACCAAAGTGGATGCTCTTTTTGATTCTTGTTCACAAGCTAATTTGGTTAGTAAAGAGCTAGTTAACAGACTGATGTTGGAAACTTACAATCATCCAAGTCCTTACTCATTGGGATGGGTAAAGAAAGGTGTAGACGTCAAGGTTACTAAACAGTGTAAGATTACTTTTGGTATTGATAAAAATTTTATTGATGAAGTCATTGTGGATGTTGTTCCCCTTGATGTGTGTGGTGTGGTGTTTGGCAGTCCATATTTGTATATCAGGGATGCCATCTTCATAAGAAGAGCCAACTAGTACCATTTGGTGAAGGATGGTAAGAGCTACGTCATTTTAGCCTTTGCAGGAGACTCAAAGATTTCGTTGGTAAGTTCCACTGAAGTCCGAAAACTTAATGCTAGTGGAAGATTTTCTTTACTTCTTCTAAGGGATAGACAAGTTGAGGAAGTTGTTACAGAAACCACTTATAACATGATTACTAACAAAGAGAAGAAGCAGATGGGAGAGTTTATTCAGTAGTTCAGGGAAGAGCCTATGGGGCTGCCCCCAAATAGGCCAATTGAGCATGTGATACAGTTGTTACCCGATGGTCCACTTCCTAGACTTGGGATTCCATAGGTAGTCCCTGCAGGATGCCTATGAAGAGAAACAATAGTTACAGTCCCTGTTTGAGAAATCATGCACTTCAGGGGTGGTTGGTCACTCTGGTGTGACAGAGACTGTTGAGCACTTATACAGGTATGATTTTTGGCCAAACATGCAAATAACAGTTGCTAACCTTGTTAGGGGTTTTGAGACATGTTATGGTTATTTACCTAGGAGTGCAGTTGATGTTGTTTTCCGATTACCATATAGAGACAATGGAAAAGTGGGACTAGAAAGTCCACAAAGAGGATATGTTCATTGGAACAATCCAACAGATACACCTCCAGATGCAGGAGTGGTATTCCAGAGAAGATGTGGGGAAGAAATTTCCCCACCTCATTAGTCCTTAAAGCTTTTAGGGACTTAAAAGCCTCAAATTGGGGAGGTATGATCCAAAAATGGATCAAGAATAGACCAATTCTATGTAATCTCCATATATTATACTTGTTCTACATCTTGTCGGCTCATTTTCGTTCTTCACAAGATGGTCTAGTCAGGTTGGGGTGATCCAGAACACCTCTGAATGACATTTGGGCCAGTTAAACTCCATGAATATGTCATCAAAATCTAAATCTAATTTCATATTTGTGTTCCTCTCGAAAAATCATGCAAGTTCAAAAAAAACCGCACCCGATTTTGAGTTCGTATGCAAAAGTTATGGCCTCCGGAAGGTAGCAGACTTTGTATGATGACCAAACCAGGGTGGTGGTTTTGAAACCACCGGTTTTCCTTGGGCGGTGGTTTTGAAACCGCTGCCTTGCAGGTGGTGTTTTGAAACCGCCGTTCCGCATTGGGCGGCAGTTTTGAAGTTAATGGTCTAGAAACGTGGGAATCTCAACAGTTGCAAATGTTTGGGCTTCCAGACGGTTCGTTTCGACTTTCCACGCCTTCCTGAGCTGAGCATCTATAAATTTGAGCCTTTGCAAGGATTAAAGAAAGTGATTTTGAGTGAGAACAAGTGTGAGCAAAGTTGAGGAGTTGTATTACTTTCTTGTTTTGTTCATTGAGAGTGAGTTCTTCATTGTTGAGGATTGTGAGCAAGTAGATGCAAATAGAGGAGTTGTTTATCTTCCTTGAAGGCCAATTGGCAGTAAATTGTATCAATTGAGATTACATAGTGGAAGGGGAGATAATTTTCTCACCCACTAGAGTTTTTCCCACACCCTGGTTTCTCCAAGATAAATATTATCTCATTCTTACTTCTTTTCTTTCAATTTACAACTTATTTTTGGTTAATAATTGCACAATAATTGGTTAATAAAGAACTTTTCTTTGTTTCACTCATATTCACAAGCATAGTGGTTTGTGAATTGCTTAAGTTGGGTAGTTTGTTACTCCTACTTGTTCCTAATTTCTTTATGTTTGTCCTCAAACCTCGATCATTGGATTGAGATTTCCCTAAGGATGGACTCACCTTAATGTAGTCCAAAACATTGGTTTTCAAAGAAATACATAGGGCTTCCTTCGTTTACTAAATTTTCAACTTGTGATCATGATTTCTCTTGTTTCACCCATATAAATCTTATTAACAATAAAACTTTTCCTTCTATTATTAATAACTTAAGCCATTATAAATCCTATATATGTAAAACATACTTTGTGTGTAGGTACTCCAATGTAAGATGGTTAACATTAGTATGCTAAGTTTATCTCTAAGCTTAGTTACATGAATTAAATATTGCACAATATAAAATAAAAGTTGTTTTCAATTTGTAAGGAAATTTCTTTTTATTTATATAATTACGTCGATATGTGTAATTTATAATGGAAGTAGGAGGTGGTGGTATATTATATTGATACATCATGTCAATAAAAATCACAAATCAATTAAAAATCACAAGAAAATAATAATTGTCATTTAATGTAGTAAATAATAAATCTAAAACCGGTATGCACCTCAAAAATCAATATCCCACAATAATTTTCAATACACATCTTTAAGATATTTTTACTTTATATATGAGTCAACCTAAGATTTTATAGTCCAAATTCCACCTAAAGTTTTAAAACAAGGTCCCATACATCAAAAAATGTATTCTTTTTATTATATTTGAAGAATTTATTAGTAAAGTCATATATAAATATTAGGTTGAGTATAATTTTGTAGTCTAATAATGTCAACAAAATGACAAATATTAAACTTTTTATTTATTTAATCATTACATGGTGATGTTTTTTTTCTTCAAGTGGAGTTCAGATACATTAGGAAAGAGTTTTTTTAATAGCTCAACATAATAGTGGCACTAGATTGAACATATTTATCATTCAAAAAAATAATATATAATTTTTTCATAGTTAAAAGAGGGTTGAAGGGGACCCTCACTCTTTACATAACCAAGATATTAACACTCAGGAGCCAAAAGACCCAAAGAGGGATCAAAACCCAACTAAATCGACAACCCAAATGTAAACATATACAAACCAGAGCTTAAAAACCATAAAACATTCCACCCTAGACCCAACCAACAAAAATATAAAAATGTTAATACAATATTGGGGCCAAGCCTTACTCATCCAAAGAGTCGGAATCCACCACAACAACATTGTCCTACAGAGATGAAGGACCAGCTTTAGAAACATAATCATGAACCCGAGGGACCATCAAATCCAACAAAAACAAAGTAGGAAAGCCTCCTTGGTGAATTTTCTCCTTCCTAGGAGATCAAAGTGCCAACGTAGGAAACAAAGCATCCAATTTTAAGATGGTGATATAGATATTCTCGTCTTCCTTTGATATATAATACTTCACAATGTTCTCCACAAAAGCAAGAGTCACTTGAAATCTTTCTTCAAATTCAAGGAAGATTCTTCTCTCTACTAAGCCATCTCATACAAAGTCAAATCAAAATACACAAGAAGAGGGGGAAAGACAAAAAACATTTTCTACCACTACTGACATTTCAATCCTGTGATAAGGTAAAATGAAGAGATTCCCAAGTCTCAAGGCCACCCATTTATCCAAGCATTATGGGCTAGAAAGTAGCTAAAACTTTTAATAACCAAGACATATAGCAATGGGGATAAAGGAAACCATTGAAAATGGATCTAAATAAACCAAACATGTGTGTGATTGGGCCCCATTGATGTTAATATAAGCTCCAACATTGTTAAAAAAGCATCTGCATAGTGTGAACAAATCTCAAGGCCCAAAGCCAAGAGCTTAAAGCATAACCAAAATGATAGACCGTTTAATTTGGTCGTAAGCTTTGACATAATCAATTTTAATAAATAAAGCTTTCTGGCTGGAGAGAAAGGCCCATTCCATTCCTTCCCAGTCAACAATAATGTTGTCTAATATGTACTTTTGTTTAATAAATCCAATCTACTCGTTTCTAATAATAAGAGGAAGGAGATTGACAGCTCTGTATAGAAAAATCCTTTACAATAATTTTGTAAGACATATTAAGCAAGGTAATAGGTATCTAGTTGGAAACTTGTTCAAGGTCTCCTAATTTGGGGATAAAATTTATGTTGCCTTGGTATATCATCTCACCAAAAGAATTTGAATTTAAATATTCGAGACACGCATTATACAGATAATCTCCTAGAGTATCCCACATGGTTTGATATAATTCATAAGGGATGCCATCAATACCTGGAACTTTGTCAGGAGTCATTTGAAAGGTTACTTCCTTAAGGTCTATGAAGGAAAAAAGGTCTATCACACGTGACTCGCTGATAGTGAGTGACCTTGCAGGGCACAACTTGTAGGTACTTTAAAAGAGCTTCTTCTCTAGTAGGAGTGATAATTTGGGAGGAAAAAACTCTCATGATAATGGTGGACAAACACTTGGAGGATATCTAGTAAAGAGGGTAAGTCGAGCATTTCCTTGAAAAATAAATTTGATTTGGGTGGTAAAATTCTTGGCACTAATCATAGTAAAAAATTCTTTGGGGGCTTTATCCCCAATTTTGAGCCAATATAAATGAGAACACCATAGAGCACTCTTGGATTTGTAGGATTCCTCCACCTTTAAGTTTATGTCTCCAATGGGTAGCCTGGATTTACAAATTTTTATTGAAAGGAGAGACATTAAGCTCCTGTGAGGTTCGTTGAAATTCATATATGAAGCCTCGTGTGCAGACTATTGAAAGAAATGTAGCTTATTTTCCATAAATGTGAAGGAAGCTGTAAGTTTGTTTAATGACATCATTCCACAAATAAATACAACCCTCTAGGTCAAAAGGGTGAGGCACCAAGTTCCAAACATGTTGGATGTGTGACACAGTATTAGCATGTTTCAGGTGTGTAATATTAAGACAAAATTAAGAATTGACTTTGTGTTTTTTTTGGAGGAGTAACCCAAGTAATATCAAATAAAATAGGGGAATTATCAGAAAGGATAAAATTGTCAACAATAATAATAGGTCTTCCTAGATTGGGAGAAATATAAAAGTAGTATTGACTAGGCATGTAGTACACGGTCCAAACGCTGAATAATTCAATCTTGCACCATGTCAAATTTTGGACCAGGTCAAACCATGAAGAAGAGTCTAATCATCCTCATATATCAAGGGGATATTAGATGGTTAAACAATAGGAGTGTTGTGTAACTCCTAGATAGCACTAGGCATCTCATTCATACCGTCCACAAGGGCATGGGAAAGGAGTTACCAATCTAGAAATCTGAGTAATTAACTCATATGTATGACATCACTGACACACACTAATGTGTATGATAGAATCTATGTACAGAATCTTTGCACATCTGTCTCAAATACACCTAGAGACATCATGATCTAACTGACAGTGAGATGGACATCGCCAAGTGATGTGGAAAATGCCCCAAGATGACAAGACAAGTACCATCACAATTTGACAAGATTCCACATCAGTCGATGAGTGGGGTCATTGATCACCTTCAAGACCCCTCCTAGCATATATAAGCGAAAAGTTCTCCAAGATGAAAATACACAATGACATTACCCCTCCACATCCAGGTTCGTCGCTTAGGACATCATGCGTACTCTATCCTTGATTCAGTTGTTGTGATTTTCACAACAGAGTTAAAACCTACAAGTTTGATTTCTTGCTAACAAATAACACACATATGATTTCAGTATACTATGAGCAATTTTCCCTACACTAGATATCTCTTTATGGGTTTAATAAGGTCCAAGTCCATATCCTGACAAAAGGTAACACAATCATTGGACAAAGGTGCAATGTACATAGATCACAAAATTCATTAGGAAATTGGCAACATTCAATTACAAACACATGTATATTTTTCACAATGTGCACGAAGTGATCCTTGGGGTTCCTCTCCCTCATTTACCACGGTATAAATTAAATTAAATCTTGCATTTTCAGAGTAACTATTATAGTGTAACTGATATGTAAATGCTAATGTATAGTAAACTACATTAATGTCCAAGTAATAAGCATGTAACAATGTATGAAACCCTAAGAAAGAAAGGAGAGATAGAAAGACTTAGATGATTCCTGAGAAATATGGGAGTGATCTGGACTAGGATAATCTATTGGAAAAAATCTGGCTAGAAATAGTGTCGTAAACAGGTTGAGTGAGAGGTTTGTAGAACTCAAGGATTACACAGGACAGAAGCACCCATGGGAGGACATGAGCACCCCGGGCGCTAGTGATTGTTCTGTGAACTAGTGACTGCAAGAATATTCGGGATCTGATCTTCTATGGGCTAGGAGGAGTCTTTGTTGTTTAGTGTTTATTTGTTGTTCTAGATTCACTACACTAGATCACTGAATCATACATGTAACCTGCAAAACAATTTGTCTACCTGCACATGTCCACAAACCACATCAAATCTAATAAAAAAGATGTAGAATGTGGAGTTCAGACTAACCTCAACGATCACCTAGAAGAGTGAACTTATGTACCGAGCATTAACACTACATTTCAGACTCCATGTAGTTCTGTGTGATTAGTGTGTGGTAATAATGCCCTAGGATGCCCTTGCGCAAGTTGCACTAAGATAGCGGGCTCGATCTAGAATGCTTCTAATGATGAAGGATGTGTGTGATGGAATAGAATAGAATTCCCCTCATATGTTATGTATGCAGAGTAGATGCAGCCCTTGCCCCTTGTATTTAGTGTGCTAGATGGATGCTTTTTAATGCTCTTTATGCATCTAGATGCAAGCTTGAGGTGATAATATATAATCCTTATGATGCTTGGTACCTTATTATTTGAAAACAATAACTATGTATATATATATGATTCCCTTGTTTGAATTTTGTAATTGAGAACTGGAAGGCTGACCTCAAAGTAGTAAAAAGCAATCAAGGAGCAAAAGGGGCTCCAAAAGAGATAAGAAAGAAGGTAAAGAAGGGACAAGAGTGGCCAAGGAGGGACAAGAGCACTTAGGTGCTAGTCCGTCCAAACTGGGCACTAGTGTCCAAGGTCCATAGAGAATATAAATCATTTTCAAATGCTGACAGAGCTAGTGCAATGATGTATAAAGCCAATAAAAGTGCGGAAGACAAAGCAATCAAGGAACTAAAGGGAGTTTGTCAACCACTATGTTTTCTTGTTTAGGAATCATGTATACATGCTAACATGCTTTTAGGACCTATAAATCTACCCAAGTGCATAGATTTTGTGTCTACATTTTCCCCCACTTTATGTTTTTAAGTGAATACTTGATAACAAAAAGTAGATAGACGATGCGTACCTTATAATCCAAAGATAATTGTATCTAAGAGTGTAGCCGAGTGGACAAGTAGAATCAAGTTGATCGTAATATGAATCATAACAGACTAGGAAAGGGAAGTGGGACCCTAGGGATGAAGCATATGTGTAGTAGTGTGCTACTAGATGTTGTGCATGTTGATGTGAGCTTCTCCTTGCTTATTATTAAGGATGGACTTGCAAAAGAAGAGAAAAATAGAAGTTCAAAGTCTACATATATGAGAAATCAAAGTAACATGTGTATACAGTAGGTAGAAGTAGTGAGAATTATGTAAATGAGGAAAGTGTGCACCTTAAGTATGATGAGAGTGTAAGAGATAGAGAAGTTGTCCTTGATTTGACTTGGAGATGATGTTAAATCTTGTTATTGAATGGGTGAGGTTTTTTGGCGATCTCACATCGAGAGTGAAGTTTTTTGGGCGATCTCTTGTCGAGAGATGAGGCTTCTTGATCGAAATCTTACACTAAATGATGAGTTTTTTGGGTGATCTTATGCCAAGAGAAGAATGTCTGGGGAGAGGGGTATAGTTTTTATCTCCTTCAATAACACTTCGTGAAATAAGTGCAACACTACATATGTTACGTCCCATGATTTGTTAACCGAATTGTAACTGAAATGTATTGATAAAGTGAATTATGTAACTACAGTGCAAGTGATCTGCTACTGTAGAATGGTGATTTTGAAAGTTGCTAGAGATCATATTAAACTGTTAAATTGATTGTTGTATGCCCATAGGACATTAGTGCCCAGGGGAGGACACAAGCACCAATCAGCTATTGTCTGCTACTAGGTGCGTAAGTGTTTGATCGTAGTGTGTGAGGTCCAACTCTGCATTTTGTAACTGTTTGGTGACTATATGCTCATGTGTTTATTTTGTAATGTGTTGATCTGTACTATATCTTTGAGCTATTGTAAGGCGTGAATTGTTCACCCAATAGATGGCCCCCCTCATTTGGGGTGCATGCAACATAATGTAGGAGGAGATGCGGTCCAAAAGAGAGGACTTGATACTAATATGTATGTCATGAATTAGACACCTATAGGGGGTAGGGGATGTGCATGGTAGAAACTAAGGCACATAAAAACAAGAGAGGCTAGAAATACAAGTGTTAGTGCAAAAAAATTTAATATGTAATAGAAGACAATGTAATAAGTAAACTAAGAAGGACAAGATAGTACCGCAAAAAGTCAGGTTTCATACATGGGACATCACTCACAATATCACAAGACAATCAAGGCCGAAGCAGCCATAAGCAACAATAATCATGCATAACATAGGACATAGCCCAAAAACAATAGAAAACAATAGTCAACAAGAAGTAACAGATAACCATGGTTGCATATAATTTGGAAAAGTAAATGCTACATATGAAGCACCCATTAACATGTTAGAAAGATAAGCAGTATCTCAAAGCATGTATAGAGCAACGAAGAGTAGAGTGATAGTAAGAAGAAGTATCCAATGTTGTAAAAATAGGACCTGTGAGTGTGTAATATGAGAGTAAAAAAGGTAGATGCCCTCAAGAGCCTCAACAGAACTAATAAATAGTTGTTGCAAGCATCACGCATCATGTAATAATATGGACAAGTCATGCATTCACCACAAGAGACCGCATAAATTCACATGTGTGTATAGAAGTAGGTAATGACATATTAAGTCACGAATAAACTTGTGGATAGTTTCTGACAGGAAATCAAAGTCTAAAAACCCATTTTTTAAAGCTTCGCTTCAGGTATAAAGTTCTATTGTCATTTTGGAAGAGTAATTGTACTTATTTGGACTATTAATAGACTGATTCACTTTCTGTGAATCTGGAGAAGTAGCCTACGGGTGAACTTTGTTATCAATTTTCTTGTTGTGGATTTATTTTTTCAGTTTGTGAATCTTTTGATTAGAAAAAAACCATTAATTTGATTAATTTATTAAATTGGTGAAGCAAGCAATTGAATTTTAAAACGATTAATTGATCATCAATAAGTGTTTTGAAAATTGGAGTTTCAAAACACCCAAATTAGTTCAATTTAGCACTCTTGATCAATTTTTAAATCTGTAAATTTAAGAATTCAGAAATTTTAAAAATACAGAAAAATAACAGTACCATTTTCAGATCAAGTTTGCTATCAGAGCTGGTTTTAGCTTGATATTTTACTTCTATTAAATATGATTAAAAGTGTGATTGCTTCAAGTTAGTGCAGTTGTTTCAATGTGTGTGAATAGGGTATAGGTGCACTATGGGCAGAATGTCGAAAAATACTAAGATTGAGGAAATTGAAGCGTATAATCATCAGATCTAGGAAAAGAACTCTCTCCTAAGACCCATGTATTAATCCTTAGAAGAGGAGAATACTCGACTGAAATCAAAATTGCAATCCAAGGATGAGCTCTTGGAAAGATTGAAAAATGGTGAGAAAGGGAATAATCCCTTGACTGCATATGCAAAAACCATGACGGATGTATTTACTGTAAGTATGTCACCATCAGATCCCTCATCCCATTCGGATTTAGATTCAGGTATACTTGCTTTTGGTGGTTTTAAAAGATACACTAAAGGTATAAGATCTAAATTGTTAGATAAAATGGGTTTTAATGGAATTGGCCTTGGTAAGAACAACCAAGGAATGGCTAACCCAATACAGGTCAAGGATCATCCTTGTTATGCGGGTTTGGGTTACTCTAGTGCGGGAAAGGAAATTGGAGAGAAATCCAAGAACGCTGAAGGAAGACGAGCTTCTAATAGCAAAGTGTATAGTCCACTAGCACAATAGAATGGGAATGGTAAGAAAGTTCAAAGAAAAGGTAATGAAACTCCGCCTCCTATTTCTTACCATAATCATAAGCCTGGGAAAAATTATAAATCTTCTAATGATCCAATCTTTCTATTTAAACAATTTGGGTATGATATATGGAAATTGATGCTTTTTTTCCATGTACATTTTGTGGAGGAAGTAATCATTTCGTTGCCTTTTGTTGGAAGAGAAATTAATTTTTGTAGAAGTATTTTCCAAGTGAGCTTAATGTGAAAAACCAATCTCGTAGCATTCAAGCGAGAAATGGTAAAAAGGTTTACTCATCCCAGAAGAAGGAGAAAAAAAGGAACTATTGCACTCATTGTCGTATGAGTGGACACACAGTTGATAACTACTAGAAACTTCACCCAACAAGCCATATGATGTATGGTAAGAAAAAGTTGGTATATGAGGTAAAAGAAGTTTTTAAACCATCGGCTAAAAATAAATCAACCTTGGATCTATCCACATAAAAACCATAGATGATTCCATTCTATTTTAATTTGGAAAATGAAAACTTGTGTGAATTAGATAGATTTACATTTGCATAGTTGTAATTGTTGAGTGGCATGTAAACATTTTAGAGCATTTTATGGGTTTCCGATGTATGTTGAAAGGAAAATTCCCATATTTTTATTTTCTTTGAAATTGGAAAAAATGGTGTCACCTATAAACAAGACCTGGGGGACAGGTTTAAAATACTTAGATTTTTAACTTCTTGCATTTTAAGGATGGCATATACCATTTTCTATTTTTAGCAACAGTGTATGCAGTTTTAGTGGGCATGTGGTTAATGTCTAATTTTTGGAATACATTTTTTAGTACTTTTGTTAAATGTCATTGTACAAGTCTGTGACACCTTTTTGATTTTGTAGGTAATATACAAATATATTGTGTCTATACAAGGTAATTGCACATTCATGATGACCCTTATTTTAATATGGAGGTAAAAGAGATTATCAAATACTAGGAAATGAAAACTTCACAAGTATAGAATGACATTGAAATACACAACATGTTAAAGCAAAATAACGCTAAATATTAGTTTTGTTTATAATATTGAGGCTTAAGCTTGTATACAAGGGCTCAAAAATGGCAGAGAATCTAGTTGGAGCTCAAACTTGCACCTATCTCAGATCGGGTTGAACTGAGTTGTTGAGGTAATAATGGGACTGTCTCCAAGTTGTGGGACCTTGCGCACTTGAGACAGACCTCTGGATAAGGTCGGTTCCTCTACCTATTTCTACTACTACTACCACTCAAAATGTTGAAAATAAAACCTAAGTTAATGATGCCGAGGGACCAGAGAGAGAACGAGAACATGAAAGTGGAAAGCTAAACTAATGGAGGCGATAGCACCAGAAAGATTGGGATGGACACGAGCTATTTTTAGAAAAAATGAAGGAGAATACACAAAGGAAGGCTAGGCACACATAGCACAACCAGAACGTAGTCACACAATTGATTACATGAGGCACAATGAGAAAATGGAGTTGCAATGGACATGGGATAGCACAACAAAGCACACAACATAAGAGGGAGGAAAGAAAGAATAATACAAACATGTTAAGGTAGGAAACAGTCACAAAACAATGCTTTTATTACATCTAGATATGTATAGTCTGTTACAATGGTGTATGAGGCCGATATCCACATGCAAGAACTAGATCTAGAGGTCCATGACTCAAAATGCAAAGAAAAAAAATCCTTAGCAAACACTAGAGGATCCTAAAATGTCCAGTCATTACTATGAGTAATGTCCTTACATTTATAGATAAAGAGGGAGGAAGAGAAAGAGAAAGAAGAGAGGGAAGCTTGGATTTGAACTTCAACCACCACCAGAAAGTAATGAATGTCTATAAATCCACATGTAAATTCGTTAGATACGCCTCCCCTTGTTTGTTTTTCGTGTAGGAGAAGGAAGGAGATGAGATCTAAATCAAATCGGGTGGTTGGAGCAATCAGATATGTGCATTAATGGTCAAAAATATGTTTCTTTGTTTCTCACCTACCAAATCCCTTCGAAATTCAAATTTTAATGATCTGGAGTGTAGCCCACGTCAACAGTGTTCATATAAGACAAATCATGCCCTATAATGAGCCCTGCAACAGAATTTATGATGATTTGAAGTTTGTAGGTCACTCTGACAGACAATTATAGGTGGTACGTGTAGAATGGCTGAAATATCCGTCAACTGTGCACTTGTTTTTTCATTTCTGTCACATGTCGCTCATTGCTTTGTTGCTAAGATTTGGTGCCTAGTTGGTGTGATTTGATTGGTTACATGTATCATATTCAATGTCAGACATACCACATGGAACAAAATGACACAAAAGAAGGCGTGAAGATGCGCACGAAAGGGGAAGGCATGGAAGAAAAACATAAGGGGGGGAGCACGAAATGAACATGCATAGTAGAAATGGATAGATACTTGTAAGATACAAGTATGAAAGTGCGGCGAGAGCATCAGAAGAACAATGTGTGGCACAAAGGATCAAAGGGGGTGCGAGGAATGCTCTGAGGACCTAGCTAGATATGGAAAAGCAATTCCAAGGCGTGCACATAGGGTGCATAGACTGTTGGGAAGAAATCGAATGCACAGAGTGTGGTCGCAAGGAAAAATGAAAAGATAGAGGAAAAGGAGAAGGAAATATGGAAAGCACAAGAAAGGAGGAGTGCGCAAGGGCTCGCGAGGCATAGAAGTCAAGAAATTGTTCCAAGGGGATAACTGAAGTGTGTGCAACCTGCAATGTATATATTTGTTGGTCTGAAAATCTGTCGGGTGGACAGATCTATGGATAGACGAGCCAACAGTGTGCAGGGCATAGCCCCTCTTTGAGTCAGCAAAGTGAAACTGGTTTATTGCTATTCTACTAGCAGGAATCTATACAAGTCTCACAATATTCTGCCTTCGGGGGTTGGGATTTCATCCCAGTAGAGGTGCTTCCAAGTGTAAAAGAAGGGGAAGAAATGAGGTGGGGAGATAGGAAAGATCTGAAGGGAGAAAAGAAATGGATTCCAAAGCAAAAAGGTCAGAGGGTCTATGTTTTGGGCTGGTAGTAAAAAGAGTCGAACTTACTTGCATAGACGAACAAAGCAATATTGATGAATAAATGACAAAAAAGTAGAGATAGATTCAACAGAATAAATGCATAAATCTGACATGAGAAATATTAAATGCTCATAACACGGATATTCAGCACAAAGTCTTAATATTTGTATTATTGTTTTCTTCTGTTACAAAAAGCTCAAAGTCTTTTCTTCTTACTTCTATTTTTCATCTGAAAAGTATCCATCCCCTAAATACAACAAGTATCCAAGTATATATAGAAGAAGGAGAAGAAAGAAGGCAAAACGGAACCAACAACTAATTACAAAATATCTACAAAATATCTAAAATTCAATGTTGACTTTGGACAACTTGGTGCATGACAACATCCCATGGTGCAACATGAATGAGGTTATCGTTTGTACCAACATACTGTTAGATATTTACAAAAAGAGAAAGCCAAGAGGAAGAGAACTATTCATTGTCGTCTCGCAGCTAGAATGGGGTATCTTGCTTCTGCTGTTGTTCGGGAGAGGTGATGTGGAACTGGGTCCGATATTCCATGAATTTAGTGATCATGGGCTGAAATTGATCCTGAGCAGGACCCTTCGTATGATCACCGATGACTTCACAGGTCTCCCGTTTGTCTCTGAGTTTTTCAGGGAGCTTGAAATAATCATTACCTGCCTCCATCAGGAACCCCACAAAATCACGGCAAGCCAGAAGGTTGTTGATGCATTCGGTGTCGAAAGTGGCTTCTGGCCCTAACCCTTGCGAGAGGATCTCGTTGAAGATCCGGATAGTCTTGTCTGCCTTCCTCAAGGTGAAAGAAGGAGTAATCAACCCTGGAGACATCCTCAGAACAATTTGTTCCATTTGATGCATTGCATCCAGGGCTTCTTCCTTGACTTTGTCAATCTTTTCCAGGACGAACTCCATCTGGTCGACCCGGTAATCCAACGCAGCAAGGATCTTGCTGGGTACCCTGGGGTGACTGAAGACGCCAAATTTTACTAGATCGTCGACTGAGCAGTCGAGAATTTTCTGGAATGTTTCGTGTTGTAGCCTTGCATGGTCCAACTCCTCGGAGATAGGTCCTGCGATCGCCTGGAGCTCTTTGTTCGCCTGATTGATGTTCTGATACAACTCGGTGAACTTGACTATTACCTCCTCGATGTCTTTGAGGATTTGATCCCTCCAGGCGGAAACTGCCATACCTTGTTCACCAATTTTGGTGTACTTATTTATCTTGTCCTAACTTAGGACCTCAGGAGTTGCTGTGGCAGTTGTAGGAGGTGCACTGCCCATTTTCTGGAGGGCGCGAAGAAGATTTTTGTTTTGTTCCTTTAGCAACCTTTTCTCCTCCTTTGCTTCTCAAAGTTTCTTGCAAAGGGCATCCACTACAGATAGGGCCTCTCCTTGAAGACTTTCTGAAGATGTTCCCATTGTGACTTGGGTCACTATATAATCTGTCGGAGATAGATCTTCTTTATTCTTGGAAGGATTAGGGTATGTTATCTCCATTACTCTCTCTCCTGATGCACTCTGAGAGAAGTGGGTTATGGGCTTTTGCTTCTTAGTCCCCTTTGACGGGATGACAGAGAAGTCCATCGGTGCGATGGGGACCTTCCTCTTATGTTGGCTCAGGTGCTGAGAGATCCAAGCTGGACTTATGGGAGTGGGACCAGAAGTGGAAGAGGGAGTGGCTACAGCGGATGAGGTGAAATGGGTAGAGACACTTGGTGGTGGCATCGAGAGGGAGGCCGAGAAAGTGCTCACAGGGGGAAGGGACACTGCAGGGGAGGAAGACGTGGGAAAGGAAGGGAGCTGAGAGATGAGAGAAGAAATGGTGGGGGACAGCTCCGCGAGAGAAGAGAAGATGGATGACGAGGAAGGAGGAATAGTAGAAGATGGGGGAGAGGACATGACCAAAGGAATGGTCACTTGGGTCATGCGAGGAGGAAAAGGAGGAGAAGGAGAAGGAGAAGGGATAGAAGGGACCTCAACAGTTGTAGCAGTGGTGACACCCTAAGTGGATGTACCCGTCGAAACACCTTCCGCCGCTTCTTTTTCTGGGGATACCAGGCTTACAACCTATTCTTGTACAATGGAAGGAGGAATTTCAGGAGCTCCTTCTTGAGTAGAGCTTGATTCACCATCTTTATCTTTTCCTTTGACCTTAGACGGATACTTTGGCCTGATAGGTGCGCTACCCAATGGAGACGTAGTGAAATTTACTCCGAGGTAGATAAGGTCATTCATCCTGCACTAGTGGTCTGTTCTCCACAATGTCTCCTTGACCCTTTCTTCAATGGTCTGGGGTGCTTTTGTTCTGTCAATCATAGTGAACATGGCCAGATGTCCCCATCGGTATCAAGATATACCTGATCAACTTCTTGATCTGGCAGTTTGATAACCCTTTGGAACGATGGCCACGTCGTATTGAATAATTTCTACCAAGGCCAAGTGGGAGTGGTCCTTCCTTCTAAGTTTGACCTCATGGTATAGGTTGATATAGATGTCCTCGCTCTATGGAATATGGATTAGATCGAGTTTTGCCTTGGGAAGGAAATTCCTTGGATCAAAAGTGGGCCTCGCTAGGAAGTTGTGCTTCAGATTGAGTAGTTCTAGCTCGGACAACCATTTCTCGAGCTTTTTGGTGAGAGATGCATGTGTATCTGCCCACTGTAAGGGGGAAAGGAGTTCCAACCTTCTTTCTCTGCAGGCACTTCTCGTGGTATGTTACGAGATTTCTAGATAGCTCCAACAGGATCAGCTTGGGGCCGGCGTATCTCGGCAATTTGGTGGGCTCACCTAGGAAGTTAGCTTCCCTGAGATAGGTGAAGGTGGTAAATTGTGTAAATAGGGCCCCCCACTTCTCTGTTGCTACGACAATGCTCTTAGTCATTCGACCGTGAGTCATGTTGGGCCTCAATAGGTAGACGATGCCGTAGAAGAAGTCATCACTGATTTTGGTGAACTGTGAGATGTTGTTCTTCAGCTTTAGCTCTGGGTAGTACTCGTATATCTTTACTTGAGGCCAAACCCCACATCAGCTCAATGCTGGATAATCCCTCTCCGAGGCTGCAGTGTAGACTACGTAGGAGTTCATGTAGAACCTCCCCGTTGTGGTGAGTTGCTGGAGCTGCTCAGATATGGTGCTGCTTATTATCTCCACCCACTCGAAGCGTTGATCAGGTACGTTCTTGTTCATGGTCTCCAGGTACATGAGCATCCATTTATGAAAGTAATGGGTGTCAGAAAGCCCAAATACTCTGCTTAGGAATGTGATAGTATCACTCAGTTCCTTGGAGAATTCGCTACAGTGAATAACTTATGGCCATCTGGTTACCACCTTCTTGTTCTTTAGGTACACCTTGTTCATTAGCTGTATGCACTGGTCTTCATTGTCCTCCCAAGCCTTGATGCAATCTTCTTGGCTTATAGCCACAAAATGTCGATGGTGAGGAATGCTAAGCATGATTTCAAAGTGCCGGGCAGTGAGGTTGATCACGATTTCGCCCTTTTCATTTTAGACACACCTTGTGTATTTGTTGTAGCAGCGGGCTACTACCATCATGAATTCATTGTTTACTGCACTGACGGGGATCCCCCCAGCAAAATGCAGGCCACTGCCTACTAGTTTGTCCATCTAGGGACTCCCTGTGACTCTCCTGGTTCTAGCCCAGAAATCTTCCATATCGATGTGACCGAGCTCAGAGTCTCTTATATCCAGGTCACATTCTGCCTGAGACTCGAGCATTCTAACCCTTTGGTACTTGTATTTCATTTCTTCTTCTGTAAGCTTATCTTTACCTTTTGACTTGGTTGGCCTCTTGCTTGATGTAGACATATGTGGATCTAAATTCAGTTGTTGATCTGTAAGAAGAAGAAGCGAAACCCAACGCAGAAGAGCCATGTTAGATGTTAGATCTTCCATTAGAGTATTACAGAATGAGGAGTTAACAATTTAAAGGCCTCTGGGCGCAGGGCGCAAGGACACTGCAGGCTGCAAGGCTAATAGAATGGCGCACTGAAGAAGAGTGTTACAAGGAACAAATCAGCGCCAAAGGGCGCAGGGTGCACGGATTTTGCATATTACACCATGTTATTGTAGACAGGGGTGCACCTGCGCCATCTATATAAGGTTAGGCTGGGCGCAAATAAACTTGGTGTTGCATGAGATTAGGATGCGCCAATGGCGCATGCAATTGGCATGTAACAGAGGATGTTGATGCGCCGATGGCACAGGATAAATGCGTGTTGCACCATCTTTCTGTGTGCAAAAGGGGAATTTGGCGTGGCACAGGGAAGGCCTGCATGACACTGTGTTGCTGTAATAGGGTATGCGCCCGTGCCAATTTTTAGGATTTACTTGGTTTTCTCATGGTGTGGGGATTAAGCGTGTTGCAAGTGGAAAAAGTGCACCTTCTTGGCATGATTGTATTTTATGCAGCAGGGGGGGGTGGCAATTGCGCCAAGGGAAAAACATAGTTTTAAACTAATCTTTAAGGTTTTCTTTCTTTCATGACAGGTTTGTGATCTTTCAGGCCTATTTTCAGGGTTTTTAGATGGTGAAGGGGGGCACAAAAAAGAGATCCAAGTGATTTTTTGAGGCAGAGCCATCCTTACCAGCAGATCTAGAAAGAGGATGAAAACGGTTTGGGGGGAAAGGTTGCAATAACGGTAGGAGGGTCTAATGGATTTGCATATTCATTCTATCCTACCACACACAAGCAACCAAAACAAAACACAAGAGGAAAAAGAACCACCTACTCGGAATATATAGAATATGAGAGATGAAGCGGGGACCACGAACACGACACGAGGACGACGGGCATGCTGACAGGTGCAGAGGAATAAATTTATCACGTGTTTTCTGATTGGTGAAAGTGACAGGGCGGATGCGCCTATATATAGGCAAAGGTTGAATAAATGCACCAACCACTTTTTCAAGAGGCGCACCAAAACACATGTCAACACAAAAATACTTGCACTCTTTGGCGCAAGTTTATGACTGTCAACACATCATTCCTTGCGCCTTTTGGCGCACCAAAATACGGCGCAACAATTTATGTGTTAACATGAAGGCGCATGCGCCTTGGCACACGCAAGAAAGGTGCAACACGGGAAGGCGCACCAAAACATGTGTCGACACGTAAAACTGTGCGCCAAAGGAAATGAAGGGGGCGCAGATTTACTCTGTGTAACACAGATAAAAGATGTGCCTAGCCAAAAGGGACCAAAATGGCTAAGTTCAGAGAACTAGCTTTCTCAGAAAGGGATTTTGCGACATTCCGAACGCAGAGGAGTCTCTAACGAGGGACCAGGGCAAAACTTGGTATGGTTACCTATAAAATTGCCCTCGTCAATTTTACAGGATAACAATCTTTAAAGCCAGAATGGGGATATAAGTTGTAAAAATAAATAAGGGAGTCATTTTAGACAACACCTCATTATACAAAATGATCAAAAGTCTTGTACTACATAATGCATCCTTCTATTTATAGATTACGAAGGTTAAGCAATTATGGTTACTCTTCTTAACTATTACATACTAAAAATAGGATGCATTAATATTTGTGAAATTGTCTCCCATAAAAATCGTTGAGTAGTTGTGTAGCTTTGACCCAGTCAAACCTACAACTCAAATGGTGCACCATGCCCGAAGACTATACAAAAATGGTAGAGAAGAATTAGCTAGTACTAGTGCCACCATTTTCCTTGTCTATGTCAGCTTCCTCTATTTCTTCCCCATCCTGTGTTTTCCTATTGTCAAGAAATCATTTAATGATTTCTTACTCATCTGGTCCACACGTGTAGCAGTTTAGGACCTTGGAAAATTCGGTTGTTCGATTCAACTTTCCAAGCAACTTCTTGGTTTGATTTACCACATTTCTAAGTTGGCTCAAGTAGTTTTGATAGGCCACTAGCTTGTTGATGGATTCCATGGCGAAATATTTGGTTATTTTAGTGTCCTCTTTAGCTAGGATCTTAAAATTCACTATGATTTTATCTGTTGGAAGTACATCAAGATCTTCATTTAGGAACCTGTAATGAATGGTGTTGAATTCATCTGTAATATAATTGAGATTGTCAATACTCCCGTTCTTGGCCTCAGCCGATTTGGATGTGGATTCCTGCAACATCCAGACATGAAACTCTATAGCTTCGTTATACTCAAACAACTTTGAAGAATCGTTAATGATCCCTTATCCTAAGAGTAGATCGGATTTGACGCTTCAAACTTCCTTCCACGCTTCCAATGTGAGTTCCAAATTATCACATTCCTCTTTGAGAATACCATACATCTTAGTAACAGTGTCATTTTCCAGTTCAAGCTCGTTATACAAGGTGGTAAAATCCTTTATCAAATGTTCCCCCTCTTGGATCTGGATTTCAATCCAAGCCCCAAATGCTCGATCTTGTTGTCCAATCTTCTCAACTACAAAGAAGGAACCCACATCAAAGCTTGTGGATATCACAAAATTAGTTAAAGGGGCTGACTACGTGATCTTATGTAGGAGGGATGTCAATTACTCCACCTTGTTCTTCAGCTCATCCTTGGTGATCTTATTCTTATCAAATTTGTCTAGGAGGTTTTTGAGAGCAAATTGGACATCTTGTTTGGCACCCTCGTGTGTAGCCTTCCCCAGAGAGAAGTTATAAATCTAATAGTTTGTTGTCTTGATATCTTCTTTTGATTTACCAGTAGTTGGGGGTTTTTATTTCAACAAATCTTTCCCCTGTTTGATTGAATGAAAGGTGAGAAACAACCCTCGGTCTCTTTGCTTGGCGTCGAGGAGTCAGATCCAAGATACTAAGATCAACATCATCTCCGATAGGTATCTTTTTATTCTGCTTTGGGGTTTGTCTAATTAGCCATGCAAGAGTAGAATAAGAAGAAACCAACTTCTCATGAGACATCATAGGAACTATCATCATGGTAGTGAACTGGGTGGGTGATGAAAGGGAAACTGTTTGCAGTAATCACTAGTGGCAATTGTAGTCTTATTTTACCATTCACATCCCAAGGCATGTCAACACATCACTCAAATAGATCCAAGCGCTCACCCAAAGCACGCAGGTGGTACCAAGTCCCTCTTTTATGGTAGCTTTGTCAAGGAGTTAGCATGAAATAACATACATTCTAGTTCCATAACAAGTAATCAAGTATAAAGCATAACATAAAATAGATCACAACCATGGTGCATAAAGGATTAAATAAGAATCAAGATCAAATTTACCATGCAAGATCCATTAATAGTACACATCAATAAGTAAGAATCCATCCATAAATGATCCATTCTATTAATCCCTTACAAAACCAGAGCTGAATACATACACATAATGTCTCCATAAGCTATGTGCACTCATAAACCAACAACATAACTCTAACTACATAACCTACATGATATCTCTAAACCATGCAAATCAATACACACACACAGGGTAGTGGGGAATTACCCTTCACTCGCCCATGCACTATCAAAAATAGGCTGTCATGCTCAACAATATCCATGTGCCACTATACAAAGTTTAATCAAGGAAGTATGTAAGATTTTCACTTAACAATATATTACCTATTAATAACATTAGATCTAATCCTATTATTAGCTTAGCTCAGCACTGTCACTTGATATCCCACTTGATCCCAAAATAATCTTGGCGTAGCCTCCACATCTTCTTATTCTTATCCAATGCATGCTCTGCACTCCATCCTATTCTTATCCCGAGTAACATGTAAAACATGGCTAATTACTGAACTCTAACTTTCCCCTCAGTGTGCACACCCTATATCCACTGATCTTCTACAGGCACCTATGCTCCCATTTCTTGCACATGCCTTGATCCCATGTGCCTTTAATACTTAGGAATAAATATGTCAAGCTAACATTACCCCACACTAGCTTAATTGTCCACCCCCAACAATGGGTAATCATTCTTTGTCTCTCCAAGAATAAAGAATAAAGAACAAAATAATGACTCTGCTACAAAAAAGAATGAAATAGAGTACATGGGTGACTATATTCTTCTGAAGGTAGAAGTAACTCATGGGTACTCACTCTGTAATTCTATGCCTCTAATTCATTCTAATCACCTAGTGCACTTATCTTTGTCTTCTTTGGGATATATGTAATTACTCCTTCCATTTCATCTAGGGTCATATTTTTTCCCTCATTCTGTAACACTTTGAGGACATGTTTTCCAAACTAGATACCATCCCATCGATCACATCCATGTGTTAGGCTACAAGTTTCCCTATTTCCTTTATCCTTTTCTTGTGATATTCTTGGGATGTTGTAAGTGCATCATGATTTTCTTCCACTAATGTCAGCCTCTCCTCGCACTCCAAGAGTTTCATTGTTCTTTGCAACAAAAATGTCACGTTCTCCTCTAAACCAATGTCCTTATCTTGATGATTACCTTGGGGTCTACACATATATTTAATGCCAAGTCTTATTTCTTCATTTCATCCCTCAAGTGTTTGAAGTCAAATATTTATACCCAGTTATGCAATTGTGATATTGTAGCATTTGGCCCTTTATTTGTGTTCTAATGTAACATCTTCCTCTTTCTGTGCATCCTTCTCTGTCAGCAATGTTTCCTCTGGCGTGCATAATTACTTCTTAATCAGCAGTGATTACAAACAATCTTGTAAGAAGTATAAGAGAGGACTGATATGTTTTCTCTGCCTGATTCATCAATATCTGGATGTGTGTCTATAATTTCCTTCCCTAATTCTACGCTACAAAATCTAGGATGAAATGTCTTTTCTCCTTGTCCTTTCTGCACATGCTTCTATCTAACTTGCTCCATATGATCCTTCAGGATCTTATTTTCTTCCATTAGAGAGCTCTTAGCATAGCTGATTTGTCTATATTCCTATTCATGCTACCTCCACTGCCATCTTTTTCAATGCATTACATCACCTAATCATCAATAAACTCTATAGGATTTACCATCCAATGCATGCTGGCATGATAGCCTTTTTCTTCATATTTCCTCTTAAACGC
Organism: Taxus chinensis; assembly: GCA_019776745.2. Lineage (NCBI taxonomy): Eukaryota > Viridiplantae > Streptophyta > Pinopsida > Cupressales > Taxaceae > Taxus > Taxus chinensis. Next base: position 719,070,239 of record CM034153.1, on the reverse strand, counting down.
ATGCATCTTATTTTATATAAAATTCAGGCTCATCAATATGTGTCTACATGCTCCAAGAGAACTTACTTTCTAGGTGTGTAAGTTAGCCACTTCAGGGTCCCATAAGCTCTCATACATAAATACTCCTCAGGCTTCAAATTACTTTGAAACCTAGTGCGAATGAACTTTGTGGGATCATCAACATATCCATCTCGTGGGTAGTTTGATACATGTATCCCCCTTATATCCTCCCAAGTGCTTACCTTTCGGAATATGCACCCCAACATCAACTCATTTGTCCTTCACCTATATTTACATAATTAGGATCACCGGATGACTCACCCTTATCTTTGTCCTTCCCTATAACTGTAGCACCTACTCCCTACCTCACTGCTCTTCAAGACTCCTCTGCATCATGTTTTACTTCTTTGCCTTCCGAGGTTACCATGTACATCTAAAGTAATGACAGGGGTCTCCTTAATGTTCTGTGATGTTTTCATATGACTTCTCACCCTCACTATCCTTAATGGGAATATATCTATGCACCTTTTCTTCTTCTATTTCTGCCTTCAGTGGAGAGTTTCTAGGCAGACCTCCTAGGTGGCTGTGAGGGCCCTGTGTCTGTACATTTTGGCTATTGTCCCTTCTTAAAACCCTTTTGAATTGTTGTTCCTTAGCACCCTCACCTATCCCTATTTCCATAGTGCACTGTTTATCCATTCCCACTTCTTCACCTTTCTCTTGTCTTGGGGAGAGTTGTCTCGATGCGTTCTATTTTCTCCTACAATTGGCTACCTTCTTCTACCATGATCCAGGTCACCACTGTCTTCCTTCAGTTCTTCCTCCTCTTATTTTCTTCATCATGGGGCATATTAGACTCTTTATCTATACAATGTGCCCACAATATTCCTTCCCTAGGGAAGTCCTCTTTATAGCTGTGAACTCATTCTCAATATATTTTCCATTTTCAAATTTAGGCTTAAGGTAGATGGATACCTTAGCCGCACTAGACTTCCTAATTTCCAAACTTGATAGAACTAATACTGATATCATCTAAAATTAAATTCTCTATATAAGTAGACTTACCTAGGATATACATATGTATTACGAGAGTGTATGGTAATCACAATCCACTTTATTTATCATGTGTTAAAAGTCAACCTATGCACGTGTTCAAAAACCTATGCACTGATAGGCCTAGAAATATATGTGCGTGGTGAAGGCATATGGGATCTTTCACAAAGGGATTCACTTTCCATCCTTTATTCCAAAACTCCCTATGCAAAAATGTTGATATACAAAAAAATGGGCCTACTTCTCTAATACCGAAGGAAGGTCCTTGGGTATTTCCCATTCATACTCAAGGGTAATGTGCAAATGCTCATACCAGAGTTCTAACCTTTGCTTGTAGGGTCAACTCATGGATCCATCACATGTATATTTTGAAAATATTTTTGCAAGAGAATTATTTTCCTCAAGGAATTTCCAAATATTTTCCTTTGGCCCATTGGGCACTCCAATTTATACAAACACTATAGAAAATAATATATCACCAAAACTTATCTTGTCTCCCTATTACGCTTCTACAATAATAGTCTCAGCAATAAAGGAAGACAAGTTGTATCCCACTCCTTCAATCATCTTCTTCACTATATGGAGCCATCGACAATCTACATGTCCATCGTTCTTGGTTATTTGCCACCCAGAAAAATAAAAGAAGTCTTCGTGGACTCGGGTCATCAGCCATTGGTACAACTTTTCTAGTTTTCCAAAATATGATATCTCATAGAGCTGCAACACTCTAACATTCTCCAAGAACTTCTCTCCCGCATCATCATATACGACCATGTTGTTCTCTGTTCGCAAAACTATTTTCACCACCAATAATTTTTCTAATTCATCCTTGTTATCCTTAGTTCGATAATTTTAGTCACTCACTTTGTTGTCTCTAATATGTGACTCCCAATCCAATCCCATTATAGCGCCTTCTGCGTACTGCATTTCTGAAAAATCAACTTTTAGGGGTTTCCTCCATCTCTACTTCCACTTCCTTTTTCTTCATGCCCCTTGTGGTTGCTCTAGGTTCTCGTTTTGGTACCATTGTAATGATAAAAATATGGTCTTACACTAGATTCAAGTTTTGCAACTTAAACTTGCGTGCCCTAGCTTTTCCTTCAACCATATCTCACATATTTTCTTCCTTGCACACCTTTACTTCACTCAAACACCCTCTCTAATGGAACACCAACCAATGTTATGCACAAATCACTCTAGTTTGATGTCTTATATCTGCTCTCTATGCACTTTCCCATACAACTCACTTTTCACTCGCTCGAACACTTCACAATGCAAGGTAAAAAATAATGACATCGTAAGCCCACCTTTTAAAACTTTTGAAAATTTATCCACATTTATTGCTCTCCACCTACCACCATACTTAGCATTGAATGGTATTTCATTTCTTTTCCACACTTGATTGTACCACACCCTAGTCATAACCTTCTGGCGCGCCCACCACTTCTTGGCCACAGATTCCATTATGCGTGCCTTCATGTGCCAAAGTACTTATCCAATGTGCCTGAACCCAAGTAGTTTCCAATGATGTAACCTACCTTGCATTACACTATACATCCATCCATCTATGTGTGGTCTTCATCTATGAGCAATTTTCCTTAATCTGCACTTTTACCTCAAACACCTGTATAATGTACACCAATCTTTACCAAGGCACCAATCACTTTCCGATCCACCCCACACTAAAAGTATGTGCGGGCCTCTACACATGAATTTAGTAGATAGTAATCAGCCACTGGCACGCAAACACGCTTATTATAACAAAACACTTTACTAAATTGACAAAGCATAGCAACAATGAAAGGAAACACGTATAAAGGAAATTCTTGAAAGGGAAATATAATCTATTGGTAATATTGCCTTATTACAAACAACAAGAATATTCATTTATAGTAGGGATTCATCCTACTCCCGTTAAAGTAACCAGGAAATTGAGTGCCATCCACCTCCTGTAACTAGCAAGTACCTGAATCAAGTATACAAGTCACAACATATGGTCCCAACCAATGCACTTGGAACTTTCCAAGGTGGCGCAAAAACTTGGAATCATAAAGAAGAACCAGCTTAATGTGCGTATCATGTCATGATTTTTTTCTTGTTTTCTTTGTCTTTTGACTCCATCGAGCAATGGCGCATCGCTCATCCAACTGCATCGGTTTATCAATGCACTCGTCAAGGGCTTTCTCATCATTCAGTCATCCTACATGTGTAATACGTAAGGAGGGTAACATTAATTCCACCAATAAAATAGCCTCTGCGCCAAACACCAATTGAAAGGGTGTGGATTTTTTCAATCTTTTATAAGTTATTCTATATGCCCAAAGTACAGTAGATACTTTATCATCTCAGTATTTCTTCCCAACATCACAGATCTTTGTCAATGTATGTCCCAATATTTTGTTAAAAGCCTCGTTAGTGTCAATTGCCATGTGGGTGATAGGGTGTTATTTTATGGTGTGCCACCATAAATTCTGCCAATAATATTCTAATGGTCTCATTAAGAAAATGAGTGCCCCTATCACTTTTCAGATTCAGTGGCCATCCATACCTATTGATTATGTTCTCCCATAAAACCTTTCTACCGTAGCTGTCATGTAATCCTTTGTAGGCATTGTTTTTTCCCACCTTGTAAGATAGTTTGTACAAGTTATAATATAGCGTGATCCAGTCCTACGCACAGGTGGGAAATAGGACCCACAAAGTCAATTGACCACTTCTCAAAAGGTTCTACACTATAAATACGCCTCAAAGGAATTTCATCCCTATGCCCAGGCTTTCCAAGGCGCTGACAGTGATCACACGCTCTAGCATACTCTTTGCAATCCTTATATAGTGTTTCCCACCAAAGGCCAGCTAGTAAGATTTTGTGTGTGATAGAATTACCTACATAATGTCCACCAGAAATTTCTCTATGATCTTCCAGATGTATTACCAATATTTTGTATGCCCAAGCTTTGTGCATATGATGCACGAGATAATATACCTCCAACCGAACCCCCAAATAACAAATATGATGTCTACATTGTCATAGATGAATGCATTATCTGTTAAACTCATGTATTTAACAGAAAATAGAACCTACTTGTCACCACTCTATCGCTAACATTAACATGTTTCTCAACAACTATTTCAGGAACTAGAACACCAAGTGCAAGGGCAAGGTTATCAGGTGGGATCAAATGTGCACCCGTGGTCCTTAATATTTCTTCAGCAAACGCACTCTCATCAGAAGTCAGAGGGATTCTCTAATTTTTTTTCCTAAGTGGGGGAGAGCCTAATGCTCTATCCCCACGTCTTCCATGCGAGCCTCAAATGCTTCATGATTCATCATCCTCCGCAACTATAGAGACTCCTCAATGTTACACTTCTTCACCATTTCCCTCTCCCATGCCTCATTATACTTAAGTTGCCTCTCTTATCTCTATCTTTTGTCACCAGGTCTTCCATATTTCACCACACCTACTCCTTCCCCTATACACAGTGGATATTTAGCTAGCCATATGGCATTCTTCCAAATCCATAGTTACAATAGAGATCTTAATCGCTAAGGGGATAGCGTGCAAGTAAGATTCTCTGGGTTTGCGCAAGAACTGAAACTCAGCAACCTCTAGACAAGAATAAGTAGAAACAATGTACTCCAACATGTAACTATAGAAAACACCACTCCACCAGTGATCTACAACATGTGTCCAAGCCAAATCAACATCATGAAAATTCTTGTAATCTTCCTATGTCCACATAATTGTTCTATACCTCCAATTTCTCTTCGATGCATATGCTACCAGCCACTCGTACAAATCTATAGGGAAATAACAAAAGAACGTCTCATAGAGTTCATAATACAAATGTTCTTCAACCCACGAGTGTGCATCAAATTTAGGTCTAGTCTTATATTTGTGAGCAAACTCTTCCTCTAAATTTTCTACCCAACTCTCAATACTAGCCAAAGTCAATCGATACATCTTCGTCATGCAACATCCTTGCGACAACTTGAAAAGAGGTCCCAGCAATGGAACCAAAATGTAGTCTTATTTTACCATTCATAGCCCAAGGCACGCTAGCACATCACTCAGACATATTTGAGCACTCACCTAAAGCACACAGGGGTACCAGGTCCCTCTTTTATGGTAGCTTTGTCAAGGAGTTGACATGAAAGAACATACATTCCAGCTCCATAGCAAGTAATTAAGAATAAAGCATAACATAAACTAGATCACAACCATGGTGCATAAGGGGTTAAACAAGAATCAAGATCAGGTTTACCATGTAATAACCATGAATAGTCATATCAACAAGTAATATCCACCCACAAAGTTCCATAGTATTAATCCTTCATAACCAAAGTTGAATACATACATATATTGTCTCCATAAGCTATGCGCGCCCATAAACCAACAACATAAATCTAACATATAACATATATGATCTCTCTAAACTGTGCAAATCACACACTCTCTCTCTCTCTCTCTCTCTCTCTCTCTCTCTATATATATAATATATATATATATATATATATCTATATATATATATATATATATATATATATATATATATATATATATATATATATATATATATATAGGTAGTGGGGACTTCCCCTTCACTTCACTACTCATGCACTCTCAAGAATACACTTAACCCATCCTTAGCCCGAGGATGAAAAATGGATAAGTCCCAAACTCCAATTTTCCCCTTGGCGCACCTTGTATCCGTTGATCTTCTGCGCACACCTATGCATCTGCTTCATACACACCTTGATCTCATGCACATCTAATACTTAGGCATAAATATGTCCAGCCAATAGCAATGAAGTGGTGACAAGTGAAGAATGGGTGGAAAGAATAGTCAAGGGAATAGATGAAACAAGAAGGGTGATTTACAAGGAAGTGGGAAGAAATTGCTAAGGGAAGTCCCTATAGGGGAAGTCAGAGCCAAAACATCTCCAGACAAGAGATAGGGTAGAGAGGAAAATACCCAAGCCATGGTAGGAGACAAGGGGATGGGAGAAGAAGAAGTGGAAGATGTGGGAAAAGGAAGAGTGAAAGGAGGATATGAAGGAGTTAAAAATGGGAAAGAAGGAAGAGGATGTGGAGATGGTGACTAAAACTCTTGTGTAGCGTATTGTGGGGAAACACTCATATCAATCTCTGTGGAGGGATATTTTGAAGAAGCAACTTATATGGAAGGAACCTTTGAAGAAGAGGCAAACCCTCTACAGAAAATGTGTATTTTACGAGGCTTGCGAGTGGGTATCCTTTCTTTTGAAGAAGAAGGGTGGCTCACCACCGGTTGTACCCATGTTTATGCAGGTAGTGACTTGCTTTGACACCTTTGGTGTAATTCCCAAGGAAATCAACCATTGGTGGGTTTGATTAATAATATGAGTTGCACGTTCCTTAGAGTTAGTGCACTCTTGAAGTGACCAATTGATCCATGACAATGGTTGATCCTTCACATTTTTTTTTCCATAGACTGGGTCTAGAATCTCTCTATCATCTCGAAATCCTTTTGGTGCATCTGCGATTTCGTATCTAGTCACTTATTCAAGATTCAAACTTTAGTAGTCTCTTTCCTGAATTGTAATTTCATCTCTACAGTTAATCCAGATATCTTCCAATTGTGCTATATGAATGTTAGTTGGTCCAAGTCCACCGACTACACCCCAATAATCGAAGTTGATTCATGGGTGATAATTCTTGATTATCATTTGTTTCATTTCACCTTCAACATTCTTTTCTTTATTCGAGGATAAACAAGTGTATCGACCCAAAACTACTAGGAATTGGACCCATGCCTTATGCATGCGTTGTTGGATTTTGTGAAGATGCAACAATTGTCGAACTAACTCCATCAATACCCACTTGTATGTGGGAAATCTTGGTAGTTTATAAATATAACCTAAGAATCCTCTTACTCATAGCTATGCGAACGTTAAGAATTACAAGAAAATACAACCCCAAGTTCTCACTACATTCCAAGCATTGTCTGATATCCTTCGATTGTAGAGCTCCTTATCAAAAACACAAATGTGAGTAAAGAAGAAAGCATCATTCACCCTCCTAAAGTGGTGGGATCCTTCTTTCATTGTTAACTAGGGATAAAATTCATAAATTTACAATGAATTCCTTACTCCCGTGGGTGTCAACCTTGGATAATTTCTCATTCCAGTAGCAGCATATACCAGATAAGAGGTCATATAGAAGTTGTATGTGGTTGATACCTATAACATTTAGGCATGTATGGCGTCAGTAATGTGTTCTTCCCATCGAATAAGATCAGAATTCTTATGAATAGTAGAGATATACAGGTACATCCATTCCTGAAAAATCCTTTGAAGATGGGAGCCATGTAACTCTACTCAACACGGTGATAATGTCATTCACTTTTTTATAAAATATGAGCGGGGAATAGTCTTTGGAACTCTAGCCATCGTAGACTTGGGCTTTGCTAAATATATTTGGTTAAGAACCTTGATACAAGCTTCAGAATTTGTTTTCAAATGCTCGAGAGCTAAGCTGGGAGAAATTGCGGAATACCCCTCGATATCAGAAAGATTTAACATATCTTTAAAGTAATTAGTATTCAATATAATTGCAATCATCCCATCATCATCTTTGACAGTTCAAGAATCTGCGTCATAGTGCATTGTAGCTGTTAGAACAAATTCAGGACACTACAGTGAGGGCAGAAAAATAGTAGCCAATGCAATTCCATTGTCATAAATTCTTTTCATCCAAGCATTTTTAGTTGGAGCTCTTACCTACCCCAAAAAAATCAATGTGGTCGAGGTCAGTGTCTCCAATGTTTTCAATGTCGTATATGATGTTGGAAGGGGGAGCAACCCCTTGGAAGCTATACTTCATTTTACCTTTTCCCTTAAATCATGATTCATACATTTTCCTTAGGAAGGGTCTCTAAACAACCTACAAATCTCTCTAAAATTGAGGGTGGAAGTCAACCCTTGAAGCACTACAAAGAACCCCCAAAATGTTTTTTCAGAACTTGATCCTTGCTCTACAACCTTGCAGTTCCAATGTGAAGACTCATGGAAGTCGACCCCTGTTTTGCATGCTTTGACCTCTGAAATTTTGAGCAGAGGTTTCTATGTGTTTTGCAACTCCCAACCTCTGATGGCAGAAGTGGTGACCTGTTTTGTAACCTTGTAGTTCTGACTCTAAGTTCCGCGGTGAGAGTGAAGGCCTGCTTTGTACCTCAATACTTCCGATTTGGAAATCAATGATAAATCCTCTTCCTCTCCTCAAGTAATTGAGATTCTGAACCCGAAGCTTCATCAAAAGTGCAACAAGTGAAGGAAAAAGGGAAATGGAGGAGTTATTCCAAAGACTCAAGGAGGAGAAAAATAGAAATGAACAAAAATGAAACCACTAAGAACACCCATAATGTCAGGTAAAAGATGAAAAAGAATGTCCAAAATACCAACCCAAAAACCTTGAAAAACAAAAATGTCAAAACTTACCAAAATATCAAGTGGGTTGAAGAAGAAATCACGAAAACTACTCAAAAATCCACGCAAGAGGTACAGTTGGAAGTTTAGGAGGCGTTAACAAGTCAGAGTACAAAATTTCAGGTGAAAATGATGTGTAAAAACTCAACTTTAAATAACAAAGGGTGAATTAATTATCACTTATATGACACGTGTGGGTGGGTGGCATTTAATATGTTGACTCGTCGTTGTAACTTAGCTCCCTTTTTTCACTGTGTCGGGTTTTGGGTTTTTGGAGTTGATGTGCACATTGCATGTAGTTTGATATGTTGAACATGAAACCTGAAATGATCTGAGTCTCTTTGTATTTTAGGATTTGGGACTTGAGTTACAATTTGCATGCAAATTACAATTCAGGTTTCAAAACCTGAAATGGTATTGTGTGGTTGGGAGTCGGGTTTCGAGACTTGACTTGTAATTTGCATGTAAATTTAAATTCAGGTTCCGAAACTTGAAATGCACTTGGGATTCAGAAGTTGGGTTTTGGGTTTTATCTTGCAATTTACAAGTTGCAAGTTGAAACTCGACTTTTGATATGATCTAATTTCCTTTGCATTTCGGGTTTCAAGACTTGAGAAGCAATTTGCATGAAATTTGCAAGTTGATTCCCGAAACCTGATATCTGAATTTTTTTAAATTTTTCAATACATAGGCAATTTTCTCAAATACTTGATAAAAGGAAAATTTTTTGCAAGGAATTGTTTTAACAAAAAGCAAACTTGGCAAGGGGAACTTAAAAATTTAACGGAATCATAGAACAAGAGTGTGTCATTGAGTAATGATGGCACAATGTGTATACCATAGAGGTGAGAGTGCTAGAAAATAGAAAATAAGCTAAGAGTAAATGACGTGAGGTTCGTTTAAGAATTTCCCCCTCAAATGTTAATTATGAACCATAGATCAAGAATGTGTCGTCGGGTTCACCAAATGATTTAATCTAAATTGAATTAAACCTTTATTTTAGAGTAACTTACTGTAAATAATGATATACATGTAATAAACTACAATAATGTCCAAGCAATAAGCATTCAAAAATGTAAAACTCTAAGCAAGAAGGAGAGAGAGATGAATTAGCTCATCATGGGCAATCTAAAAGTGATCTGGAGTGGTTATCTATTGGATATGGTTGTAAACATTGTTGAACAAGCTCAGTGAGGGTCTGAGAACTCATAACTGCACAAGACAAAAGTGCCCATCGGAGGACAGGAGCACCTCAGGTGCTAGTGATTGTTATAGGCATTAGTGACTACATGAATATTCAGGATCTGATATTTTCTAGCCTAGATGAGCTTTATTGTTGATCTTATTTTATCACTCTAGTTTCATTACAATGTTGTCAGTCATACCTATAACGTGTAAAATAAATGTCTATCTGCACATGTCCATAAACCACATCAAAGCTAATAAAAAATATGCAAAATGTGGAGTCAGAATGACCCTGACTGTTACCTAAAGAGTAACTTACAACCGAGCATTGCACTACATCTCAGACACTATGTAGTTCTTTGTGCTTGTGTGTATAATGATTCCCTAGGTTTCCCTTGTGCAATTTGCATGATGATATCGGGCTAGATCTAGATTGTTTTGAGTATGCAGGATGTGTGTGACAGAATAGAATGAACTCCCCTCCTATGTTATGTATGCAGATAGATACAACCCTTGTCCCTTTTATGAATGTGCTAAATGTATGCCTTGTAATGCTCTTGTGCCTTTGTGCAAGATTAGGTGATGATAGATAATGCTTATGATGTTTAACTCTGTATTTGAGAACAATAAATAAGTGTATATATATATATATATGATTCCCTTGTTTGAATTTCGTAATCAACAACTGAAAGGCCAACAAGTGTATATATATATATATTAGGAACTTCTGTCCTAATTGGGCATTAGTGTCTGAGTTCATCGAAAGATAAATCAATTAAGTGTCAATAGATTTGTAAGGTGTATAAGGCCAATAAAGTTTAAAAGATAAAGTAATCAAAGAACCAAAAGAATTTGTCAATTTTTAGTTTTCTTTCTTAGGAATCATGTCTACATTAGTATGTTTTAGGACCTAAAAATGTACCCAAGTGCATAGATTTTGTGTCTACATTTCCCCCCACTTTATGTTGTTGAGTGAATAGTCGATAGCATAGAGTAGATAGAAGACGTGTACCTTATAAACTGAAGAGAAGTGTAGCCGATAGCATGTCGAGTGGACAAGTAGTGTGAAGTGTGGCAACTGGAAAGGGAGGTAGACCCTACGGATGAAGCATATGTGAAGTAATGTGCTACTAGAGCTTGTGTTTGCTGATGTGAGTTGCTTATTGTAAGGACAGACCTACAAAAGATGAGTGAAATAGTAGTCAAAGTCTCAAATATGAGAAATTAGAGTAATGTGTGAATAAGTATGCAAAAGTAGTAGATAAGGAAAGAGTGCACCTGATATGTGAGAGAGTAAAGGATAGAAAGTTGTCCTATTTTTATTTAGAGATGTTATTGGATCTTGTTGCCGAAGGGTGAGGTTTTTGGGTGATCTCACTCTAAGAGCAAGTTTTTTGGGCAATCTCATGCCAAAGATAAGTTTTTTGGGTGATCTCGCACCAAGGGTGAGTTTTTTGGGCGATCTCATGCCAAGAGAATAGTTTTGGGGAGAGAGGTATGATTTTCTCTCTTTCCATGACACTTCCCAAATAAGTGTCATTACAGATTGACACCTCTCAAATTTTTAACTGATTTGTAACCAAATTGTAACCATTTGAATGACTTTTATAACTAGAGTCAAGTCATTGATACTATAGAAATGTGGTGTAAATTTCTTGAAACTGTGTTGAAGTAAGAAAATGTTTTTTGTTTCCCCCATAACACTAGCGCCCAGGAGGGACACAAGCGCTCACTATTCCTATATGATATTGGGCATTAGTGTCTGATTTGTGTTTTTGGTCCAAGTCAGATTTTGGACTAGTCTCTAACTGTGTGCTTTTGCCAATATTGTGTTGTGTTGTTTTGTTCTAGAGCTCTAGGCTACTGAAAGGGTGATTTGTTCACCCAATAGATGCCCCCCTTGTTTTGAGTGAATGCGAAGAATGTAGGAGGAGGTGACCCAAACGAGAGGACCTGAAACTGATATTCATATCGTGAATTGGATACCTGCAGGGTGTAAGGGATGTGCATGGTAGAAACCAAGGCACATGCAAACAAGAGAGGCTAGAAACCGAAGTTAGTGAAAAATGACTAGCATGCAATAGAAGACAAATTTAGAAAGAAAATATGAAGACAAGATGTACCACAAAAAATGGGTTGCATAAATGGTACATTGCTCATAATGTCACAAGACAATCAGGGCCTAAGTGGCCATAAGTAAACAATGATCAAGCATAACATAAGGCATAACCCGCAAACAATAGTCAACAAGAAGTAACAAATAACCATGGTTGTATAGAATCCTACAAATCAAATACTACACATGAAGCACTCGTTAGCATGTTAGAAAGATAAGTTGTATGTCAAATCATGTATAGAACAATGAAGAGTAAAGTGATAGTAAGAAGAAGTATTCAATTTTTTAACAATAAGACATGTGAGTGTGTAGTATGAGAGTAACAAAAGTAGATGCCCTAAGGAGCCTTGACGAGACTAGTAAAGAGTTGTGTCGAGCATCATACTTATACAATTCTTGCATTCACCTCAAGAGATCGTGTGAATGCACATGTTTGTATATAAGTAGATAATGACATACTAAGTATCCAACTAGTATTGGAAAAAATTGTAACATGTAAGTAGTATAAGCTAACAAGAGAAAATGCAACCAAGATGTGTAAATGTGGTGTAAAAGTGATGGTGTGCTGCGATATGTAAAATGCGTAGATGAGAGGAGCTACATTTCCCCTAGTGGATGTGTGTGAGATGAGGTTCATTTAGGAATACTCCCTCAACAGTCAAGTATGAACCATAGGACAAGAGTGCATCATCGGATAATGATGATACAGTGTGTGTACCAAAGAGGTGAGAGTGCTTGAAAAGGTTTATCGTGAAGCACATAGCATATAGAAAAGAAGATAAGAGTAGATGACGTGAGGTTTATTTAAGAATTTCCCCCTCAACAGTCAAATATGAACCATAGATCAAGAGTGCTTCATCAGGGTCACCAATTGATTTAATCTAAATTGAATCAAACCTTTATTTCAGAGTAACTTACTGTAACTAATGATATACATGTAATGAACTATAGTAATCTCCAAGCAATAAGCATTCAACAATTTAAAACCTGTTAGGAATTAGTATTTACACTAGTAATTAATATCTTGTTAGTATAATTACAATTTATTTGTAACGTATTATAATATATTATTTAGCTGTTATTATTGTGAATAACAATAATAATATGCGGGTAGTATTATTTGGTTAGTAGGTTGAGAGATTATAAGATTGGAGCAGGATATATGTCTCTTATATATTTGTAATGGTTGCAGCAGAGGAATACACGAAGAAATCAATATTGCTTTGCTCTGACAAAATATGTGTACAACTTGTCTAATACCTATCATTGGTATCAGAGCCAGGTTAATCTCTAATGGAAGTATAATTTGTTTTGAAGGGGAAAACTTCTATGTATAGCCCTCTATTATGAGAGAATGAAGATTGGAAAAATGGTGTATTTGGATTAACATTTGTCATTGTTGATTTCCTCTAACATTCTGGTTCGTGTGCTCTAGTCGACCTCTATACAGACCGCTGGCAGATTTGTTCCTCTATCTCGGGAGTTGCCCATATTTGTTTGAATTTCTTTGATTGGCATCAAACCTAGAATTTCAAATTATTTGTGCATGTCAAATCAAAATTAGTTGACGGTTTAGTTCTGTTATGTGGCTGTAATTCCAATAATTTTTATAGATATTTCTATAATAAGTTCATATATATATAAATAGATGTGCAAACTTTCAAATTCATATTAGACTGTGGAAAGTGCCTTCTTATTTCCATGGCTCACTACCACACTATCTACCCATGCTTCCAGTCATTGACACAACCAGTTGCATGCATGCGAAGATTGACCAAATGTGTGCAACGTAAGTACAATTTCTGCCTCAGCTAAACATTGAGTTCCTTAGTTAACTCTTCTACATTTAGATCTGGATAATTTTGCATTGGATTGTGGTTTTATTCCTTACCTGCGAGTTTACTCTGAATAGAAATCTAATCTACCCTTTTATTGACACTTTCAATGTGCCTTATCTCCAGAGAACATTGTGTCAGTTTATTCCACCTTGGATTCAAACCATTCAACAACGACATACCAAAAACCATGCAAACGTCTGGTACAACCATCCTCTCAAGTGGCCTGAATTAAACCTTGGATGCCGCCAACAATCTTGTCATCTGGTCGATATAGGTTGGTTTATGGTCTTGTTTAATATAGTCTCACAAGTTTAGATTTAGTTATTTAGATTTTAACAATAGTATGTCGATTCTTTAGTATCTAAGTTTAATAGTGTCATAATATTTCTCAGGTCTATTATTTTATTTCCCCGTATAGGTTATTATGTCTCTAAGTTTTTCTTAAGAGTGTATAGTTTATGCCAAGTATAGAGTTACTATAAAAGTGTCAATTTTTCCAAAATCTAAGTTTTCTTGTGAGTGTACAATTAGACAATACAAAATTGAGTCTTGTTGTTAAATAGGTGATTTTAGGATATTTCTTTAATGTCATTTTTTATGAGTAAATATAGTCAAGTTGTCAAAAATTGTAAAAAAAAAAAATCCTTACAGACGCATTTTCGGTGTTACCTGACATCCAAAAAAATAAAGTGTTTTACATTGCGGGAGTGATCCGAAAATGATCAAGTTTTTATTTACCTTGATCTTTGGACCCTTGTAGGCTTATTTTATTTGCCGACTAGTTTCTCCTTTTAAGTAATCAATTTAAAATTAATGCAAGCATATAATGACAAATTGCATAATGATTGATTACGGAGTTCGTCAATTGCCTACGTCTCCAGGTTCTTATCGAACCGTTCCACTAGTCAAAACTTGTAAGTTACAATAGTACTTTCACAATAAAATCTAATGGGAACTATTAAGAACTTGCTTAGAAGAATAACCATACTTTCAAATGACAAGGGTGAAAAATAACACCCGACTTCCCCTTTCCTGGCGTATTCGACAAGCTCTATGGCACCAGCTCCACTGTTCAGAATCCTCCGGTTCTCAATCGGCCTTCCAGACGCTTTGTGACGCCCTATGACACTCTTGTCGATATTCCAGGCTTCATAATAATTTAGTGTGGCGTTATGGGCCGACTAGGTAGTATTAAAAACTCGTAGTCACAATAATGCCTATTTAATAAAATAGGTCTTCACAACTTTATAATAAGCCTAAAAAAATAGGTCTTATAAAATAAACCCTCCTCCGCTTGCTCGGGCAATATTACTCAAGCTCTTGCTTCGAGCTTCCAAGTTATGTGTCTTTACAAAGAAATGGATCCCCTGTTTATACCCAAATGGGGCCCTAAAATAATGCATCCATATTTTATCTTAAGGCTTTTAAAAGCCTAACCATGGCACATAGATGGGTTTATTTCCCCATAATCCTCCTTAAATCTTTATAAAGGAATCTTTATAAACTATTTTTAAAAATGGCATGCATTTTTTAATGGGATAAATCCCATGGTGGGCGGATGAGTTTAAGTGGGTTAAATCCCACATAATCCTCCAAATTCCACGTGATGTGGATGAGTTTTAAAAATGGGTAATGTCCCACATTAGGTGGGTATAAATGTTCTTTAGCCTTTTTGTTTAAGGCTTTAACCAAACCCTACGTGGTTTTTTTTTATAAAAAGATTCTAAACCTTTTTACGTGGGTAAATCATAAACCCACATTCCATGTGCCCAAATCCACATGCAGCTTTGCTGGTATGTCACGTGTCACCATATTATTCGTCCCCTTGGTGTGTCCTCTGCTTGTTAACCACCAATTGACCGGTAATAGCTTTCGCATGCAGCCTCAAATTTGGTTGATTCAAAATGCGTCGAAAAGGTGTTGGTGAGCTCTATGCAATGGTGTTGACTTCATATAATTTCAAAATCATTCATTTTTTGTTGACCAACGTTGACCATTTGTTGACCAATCTTTGACCAGACACCATTTGCACATGCGGACTCTGTTTTCAACGTTCAAATAGTCAACAGAAATCTCTTGAAATGATCTTCTGCATTGTCACAATTTACGAATGTTTAGGGAAAATTTGATATCAAAAATGATGATCCCCTGATCAGGGAGGGAAGAAAATAACAATGTGGAAACAAATTTGCTTCATGTTTGCATCTTGCTGAGTTAGCAACACATATATTGGAGGTCAGAGCCAATGGAGGATGGAAGGTGATCAATGCCTCTTGTCAGTCACCAATGACAAGGTCGCATACAACATTGGTGGCATCTTTGTATATATGTTTCAGTTGTGTGGTGTGTTGTAGAATAAAATGGTGTGTGGTTTCATTCCCTTGCTATGATTGAAACATGGAGGATGTGCATTTTGGAATTTGTGAAAAAATTTATAGGAGGGAAACTGAACTAGAGAGTCTTCGAATGTCATACTTCAAACATCAATCGGCTGGTGAAATCTAGTGTTCACTGGAAGTAAAAGTGGGAACTGTTGAGTTCGCATATGTAGGTGAATTGGTGGAAGTGTGATCATCCGGTATGGGATTCATTGTGGTGAAGTGGATCAGTCATGTGCAAAAATATCCAAGCCAACAATATATATACCTAAAAGTATGCAGAGGCATACGATTATGTTTCCAGTTTTTCAGACGTGCTTCTTCCCATGTAAACACTAAGGGGGGGAATATTAGGAATTAGTATTTATATTGGTAATTAATATCTTGTTAGTACGTTTACAATTTATTTGTAACGTATTATAATATATTGTTTAGCATGTTATTATTGTGAATAACAATAATAATATGTGAGTAGTATTATTTGGTTAGTAGGTTAAGAAATTATAGGATCAGAGCAGGATATATGTCTCCTATATATTTGTAATGATTACAGCAGAGGAATACACGAAGAAATCAATATTGCTTTTCTCTAACAAAATGTGTGTACAACTTGTCTAAGAAAGTGGGAGAGAGAGATGACTTAGTTGATTATGCACAATCTGGAAGTTATATGGATTGATTATTTGTTGGATCTGGCTGGAAATAATGTTGAATAGGGTCAGTGAGGGCCTAAGAACTCAAAACTACACAGGAAAAAAGTGCACACGGGAAGACAGGAGCGCCTTAGACACTAGTGACTGCATGAATATTCAGGATCTGATTTCTTCTTGGTTAGAGGAGCTTCACTTTTGATCTTCTTTTATCCCTCTAGTTTTGTTGCAATGTTGTCGGTTGCACCTATAACCTGCAAAACAAATGTCTACTTGCACATGTCCACAAACCACATCAAATCTAATAAAAAAGATGTAGAATTTGGAGTCAGACTGACCGCAGTGGTCACCCGAAGAGCGAACTTATGACTGAGTGTTGCACTACATCTCACACTCCATGTAGCTCTATGTGCTTGTGGTGTGTAATGATGCCTTGGGTTTTCCTTGTGCAAGTCTCACGATGAGAGCAGGCTAGATCTAGATTGTTTTGAGTATGTAGGATGTGTGTGATGGAACAGAATGAAATCCCTTCCGATATTGTGTATGCAGATAGATACAACCCATGTACCTTATATAAATGTGCTTAATGTATGCCTTTGTGTAAGCTTATGTGATGATAGATAATGCTTATGATGTTTGGCCCCTTATTTAAGAGTGATAACTAAGTATATATATGATTCCCTTGTTTGATTTTTCATTATTAACAACTAAAAGGCCAACCCAAAGTACCAAAAGTTAGCCAAGAAGAGAAAGGGGCTCAAAAGATTAAGAAGAAGGAAAAGAGGTGCAGGAGCGCCCAGGAGGGATAGGAGCATATGAACGCTTCTATCCTAATTAGGTGCTAGTGTTTGAAGTCATCAAAGGATAAAACACTTAAGTGCCGACAAAGTTGTAAGGTGTATAAGGCTAGTAAAGTGTAAAAGATGAAACAATCAAAGAACTAAAAGAAGTTGTCAACCACTAGTTTTCTTACTTAGGAATCATGTATACATTAGTTGTTAGAAACTAGGACACTAAGAGGGGGGTGAATTGATGTCTAATCAGAATTTTCAATTACTTCTACTTCTCCAAAACTTTTTAAGAAAGGCACATCAAAGCATACACAAACAAATGAAAGAGAGACAATACATAGTGTTTTAAAGTGGGAAAACCGACATGGGACAAAACCCACTGAAAACAGAGAACTAACTTGGGAAAATTGTCCTATGTGTTACATTGTTTTCAAGGTGAGCCGTAACTCAACTTTTGAGGCTACAACCCCAAGAGTAAAATCAAGCTATAACTTGATTATGGAAGCTACAATCCCCAAAATAAATTACTCAGCAACTATTGACCTTCTGCAAGCTACAACTCCTTGATTATACTGAGTTGTAACTCAGTGTATATACAAAACTTGATCACTCTTCATCTCAGATGCAATACATCTGATTTTAACCCTAAATTTGCAACTTATTCTTGTTGACTCACCTACAATTTCATCAAAATTCAACCCTTTATTCACCTTACACCTGAACTCTAGTTTTCTAAAACATTCATTACTTCTTCTTGGTTTACAAACACAATACTCTGTTCATTATTCACAATTCAATGCCTAAGACAATCAAGGATGCTTCAAAAGTTTTAGATTCAAGTTAAAAAGCCCTCAAAACTTGCCTCAGCTAGGAGAGTGCATATTTAATGGTATGTCTCCTTACATTGTATCCTAATAAACTTGTCATACTCTATATCTTTCACATACATGATTTCATTTCATGTTTGACTTTCACATATACTATTGCCCCTGCATTTCATATTAGGATCTCACTGTGTTCTTCATATTACTTCATTGTACTATCTACTTTTATTTATATCCCTACAGCTTTTGATGTATCACTATCATGTATGCATGTTCAAAATTGCACCATCACAACTTGTCAATCACCATTCACATCTTCTAAGCATTAGAACTAACTTTAGGATGATTAATCACTCCATTTTTATTCATTTTTTGTATCTTAGTATTATATCCTTTCATATGCACCTTGAATTATTCATCTCTTGGTGTCTCTAGTCGTTATGTCACACTCACACACAAGTATATAACCCTTTATTCAAATCTAATCAACTACCTCATTTATTTTGTTTCATAGACTCCTTCTTGGAGTTCAAAACTCGGGTTAACTATTGTGTGATCTTTTGACTTCTATATATCCACCATCTTACACAAATCACCTTTTTTTAGCTCAAGATCCTTTTTTCTTTTTATATTTGCATTCTCTTCAACTTCTTGTATTTTATTTCACTTAGATTCTTGTGTTCACCTGACTCTTCATATGGAACTGCTATATTTTCTTTTTCTTCAACGCTACAAAAAAATCATATTCAAAACCTTTTCAATTTCATGTCTTTTCACTTCCATCACACACACTTTGATGAGTTGTCTTACTTAGGAAGCATAGAATCTTCATATTCCATTTATTTGTGTCATAAGTTCCTTGAAATTACTCTTTTGTCTTTGTCCATGAAACAACCATTCACCTTCTGACTCAAGCTGAGTAAGGAGAAAATGAGTTTGTTTCTTGTCTCTAACCTTTTAGCTTCTCCAAGAACTCAATTACTTCAAGCAAGAATATATTTCATGTCCTCAAACATTTCACCTTCTCAAAAAGAATAAACTTAGCAATTTGGGCAATCTCCTATGATTTATACTGTGACAAGATTATTCAACCATTAAAATCATATCATTTACACCTTTACGATTTCTCAACCATCTCTGAGCTCTAAGAAACTTTGAAATAAGTTATAATTCATTCTCCAATACAGAATTTGCACTTAGGAGCATTAATTTTGCACTCTGCACATAGTTGTAAGATGTACTCAAAATAATGTGCTTAATTTTCTTACTGTCACATGAAGGGAGACATTCTTAAACCACGTAGAGGCTTTCCTAACAACCATTCATCTACATTGGAACCCAAATTAGCAAGAAGGAGATCTCTGATGTCAAGAAATAACATTTAATTTGAATAAAGTCTCGTTTTAATGTCATAACCTAGTTGGGCACATATACTGGTACTAAATTCTGTTCAAATTGAAAACGAACAGGATTAATTCCTCTTGAATCTATTTCATGATGTCCATACAAAGGTTTCTCCAAATTTCTAGGAATTTTCAATGGTTGGAATTCAATATTCGACCATTATTCTCCAGTAAACCCTAGAACCAGGGTTTAGAATCGTGTAATAGCCCGAAGCACTTCAAAAATGATTTTTCACTCTTTTTTGAATGGAATTTGGAATTGTAAATTATTGTGGTCTTGTTACACACTCATACACCTCTTCCAATCATTTAAAGAGTTTGAAACCCTTCCGTTTAATCCCAGAATTCACTGGTATAATGTGTAAAGGTCAAGAGATGATTGATCAACCACTTGCCAAACAAGGAGACTTAGGTAAGCACCCTAACAAACACTATATTGCATTGAAAATGTCAATGTGACATTACATGTCAAGTTCAAGATCCCAAAGATCACTTACTCATAAAAAAATTACTTTGACTTCTCACACGGTGAAAACTAGTCCATATCATCACCAAAGATAGGCTTGGCATGCTTCAACAAGGTCTTTAAGCTACTCTAACACCTTTAGAGATGTGTGTTTTGAGGAAAATACCAACACTATACTTCCAACATGCTTGAGAACATGCATTGAATAATACCTTTTAATTTAATAGCTCTACTTCATGTCGATCCTTAGAGGTAGATTGAGAGCCATGAAGGTCAATGACACCAGTCTACTACATTAGGACAAATTGAGATTGAAGCATTTACTCTGAGCTTGGGAGTGGAATTATTTTCTAATTCAATCTCAAAATAATAAAGCACTCTTACCCTTCATAGCTGGATGTCTCACTCTATGGCTTGAATATGCCACTTGCATCTCACTGAGGAGCCTTGAGAAGATAAAATATGATTTAGGAGCATCAATGATCTTATCTGTCTTGAGTTCATATCTAAAACACCTTGAGTAACTTGAAACAACATCAAAAACTTTTTTTGAAGGCACACAAACTCATTTTACTTTCATTGCTTCAGAACATGCTTAGAAGAGAGAAAAACACTGATAGAAAAAAGCTCATAACTTCTTTAATTATTGTCCATTTTACCTAAAAAAAATTGCAATATCTCAAGCGTGGAGTCCCATACAAAAATTTCTTATATGATTTATCTGAATAAGGCTCCATATTTTTTCTTGGATGCTAAGAGGACAAAGGGCTCAAAATATAATTCTTAATTAACCAATTTTAGAAAAACTAGCATAACTTATGCATACCTCTTCAAAACTTGATGAAATTTGACAAGAATCACCACAACTCACCCATCTACATGATCCATGAGTTGATTTTTCATAAATATGATTATAATATTCAAAACTATCTCACTTAACTCAGTATAACTACCAGTCCTTAAGGCCAACTTTGGATAACTTTTGAACTTTTCCTCTAGAAGCTAAACTAAGCCTTGTTATTACTCACACATGCCCTCTACAACATTCCTAGGCCGCTCCAATGCTCACATGGTCTTTTCATGGCCTGTACAAATCTCTTACACCTTATTAGGCTCTAGAAACAAGCCTAAATGAGCTAATTCAAACTAAGACTTCCACCAAATGACTTGGAACACATTGTAAGATTTGTTGACCATGCTTACAACATCATATCTGACTTGTAGAACCTCTGAGCCAAATAAGAAAACATGCACTCTATCATTAGTGATCAACCACCTCACTCTTTGAGCTTGTAGCACCCTGAAACTAACTTGAAAGCATCGTGAACCACTAAGAAGGCACTACCAATCAACCTTCATGCCTTTGATAGAGCCTCACTTCACAACTCGTTGCTTTTCCATCAATGCCACTTGATATGAGTGACAACACCAATGACCATGGTTCAAAAATCTCCTCCTTTATCATTGATGGTAACACACACTAGCAGCTCACAACACTCTTCTTGGTTTCTAACAACACTCTTTCCCCCTTTGACATCTATGAAAAAGGCTCAAACATCCAACATCATGAGTACTATGAAAGAAAGAAATGAAAAAACATGACCTTACTTCAAGAATCTCCCCCTTGAATGATGATGTTGTTTTGTCTGATAAGATTTTCTTAGCTTCATAACTTACTTCACCAATCAAATGCAATGATCCCTCTGAGTCTATGCTCTTCATCTTTAGGTTCCTCACTTCACCATGCCTAAACAAGTTCATATAGCTCCCCCTAGGATCATATTCTCCTCCTTTGTCTGAAGTTCTTCCATAAGCCATTTTTCAAATTCAACACACCTTGCTTTGTCTTACAAGTCTACAACATATCTTGAACACTTTGATAAACATCAACAATATATTATCTTGACACTCCTTGTTTTGCCTTACTAAGACTGTAGGTCACTCAGATTTGACATACAATTTTTTAGTACAAGTGTGACACCTCCAATATGTGTTTCCACTACAACTTCTAGATATCCTTTTTAAAAATTTATCATCATGAAACATCATACGCAACCTTCTTTTCTATCTTCTTGGTCAAGGAAAAACCTTGAGATCTTCAACAATTCTTCTGAAGACCACTTCTTAGACTAAAAGAAATTGTTGCCTATGAACATTCTATGTCAAATAGAGTGTCACTATAGTTCAATTTTACCTTAGATATCACCATTGAATGGTACAAAGATCTCTAAACCTCATCTTATATAGTTTAAGGCATGTTGACCCCACTAATCAACGTTAAGAAGGCATGAAATGACTTATTCAGCTTACTTTTGTAGCCACTTCAAGTGTGAGCACCTCTTCATCATCCATGCTTTGGTATTCATTGTGATTGATATTTTCACACTTTAGACACCTTTCAACTGTCATGGAGAAATAACTTAATGCTAAGGATACATATTTTCTAGTGACAAAGCAAAACTTACATGACTTAACCTTTACATCATCCTTTTATGAAGGGATTTGATAAAATAATAACCATAGATACTTTGACACCTTCCTTCACACAAATTTGTAACCTTAACCATAGATCTTATTTACCAACTGTAGAATATGTTGAAATGTTATGGATTCCTCCAACATTTCAGGGTTTTAAAATTGTCCTTGACTATCACTTTGCAACAATATATTTGTCATTTGGACATACTTCCATGAAGTACACAAGTGAAGCATCTAACATACAACCTCTGAGTTTTTCTTTCACCTTATGAGCACCACTTTCTTCCTTATTACTTAAATTTAGATGTTCATATGGCATTCAACTTACCTTGTTACTTGATCTCACATCCCCTGTTATGATATTTTGGCACTTGTTCTAATGCTCTTGAGGTAAACATATCTCTATATTACAGTTAACTGGTGTATTACTACAATATTCTAAGTACAATTACACTGATGTTCTTCTTACAAATTTTCAAGCCTTGTGAAACATCTCCATAAACATTCTACAACCTCTTCCCTTGGCACCTTTTCAAATTTTATCAATTTAACAATTGTCTTGTTTAACAAAGAACTTCTAAGCTTAAGACAATCAAACTTAGTAGAAGTTATGATCTTAAACCACATCATAGAATCAAGGCATAAGCTCTTTTCTACAATATTATTTGTATCATGTTTATACTTGAATGACTCACTTCACTAAGTACTTAGATTTTCTGAGGTAGCCTTCTTTTATACTCTCACATGGTTTCTTCATTGTGAAGACAAAGATAGCTCGATTTCAATTATTCAAATGATGTCTTGAAGAATCTATCCCTTACACTATACAAGGTTACTAATGGCCACTTCCTACCATTTGAAGATGCCTGAGTTCAAGCCTTGAGTACATACTAAAATTACTTTCAGTTTCTTGTTCAAAGTTAGTCATAATTGACACTTCTATACATACCTTCATGATTGTTACATGATGGTTTGGTCACAGTTACATTGAAACCATCAACTTCCATTAATAGGCTTCTCCAACATTTCCTAACTCCCCCTGGGAGTGTGTACCACTTCTGAGATCAATTTGGTACTGATTTACATGATTATATACATCCTCGTAAGCAAAAAAATTTATCTTGACACATTCAATATTGATATACCATGTTTAAGTGCTTCAGTACTCTTTCGCAATTTTATATACATCCTTGCACATATGATGATTGCACGTGGAAACTTCAATCACAACACAACTCCTTTCACTAATCTTTGGGAAAATATACATGAGATTTTTGGGCCTTTCAATTAAGACTTGGAGAAAGTAATCATTTCTTCAAAATAGATTTACACTCCTTGAGCACACTATCATAGTTTGTATCACAACTGTTACAGTTACATTGAGAATCTATACAACCAAAACTCTTATACATGATTTGAGTTATGACTGATTTCACTATAATACTCAATAGTGATTGTTTTGACTCTACGAGGAACTTGGCTCACTTCTACATGACATACTTCAAGCAGACCTTAAGTGACTCTAGAACAAATTTTGGAGATCAGGATAACGGACACACTGAACATCATTTCCTATACATTGCAAAATAAGGACTTGACATATTTTCAAGCCTTTACTGATGTCAAGTATTCATTCCATGACTCATAATTTAAGAACAGTATGACATTCATAAAATTACACACTTTAACTCTAACAAATCAAGATATAAGCTTATGAACGCTACAAACCTGGAGACCTTCCACAAGTCCTGAGACACTTATTTTCAATCTAGGATTGTCATGATAGGCTTTGAAATACACTATCAGACCCATTTACAACTCTTAACCAACTGGATGGACATATAAAGTAAACAACCAACTTGTGCACACAACTCATATATCAGGACATTGGAATGAGTTTAATAACATACCTTTTGGCACTTGCTTGCTCAAGACCATGGATAGAACCTTTCACTCACAATTCTTCCTTCATGAATACACACACACACACACACACACACACACACACACACACACACACACACACACACACACACACACACACACACACACACACACACACACACACACACACACACCTCTTAAAATCTTAGAGAAGGTATATCATGTCTTTTTGGATCATGTCAAAACAACAAGAAGTCATCAAAACAACTTGATGACTCAATATTATCCTTTCTTGTCCTCAATTCCTTTTTTAATACTTAAATTTCACTAACTATCCTCTTTCCCATAAATTGATGACACTTCGTCAATAAACCACCACTGTCCCTCTATCATCATTAATTAATTACATTTTCTCTAATTAATTAAACCTCCTATCATTCAGGATGTTGATTAACAAGACCTTTCGTTAATTAACATTCACTTCTACCTAGGTTAATTAATTATTCTTAATTAATTACTACCACTAATCTAAATCAATAAATCACCATTTATTGAACCCAATTCCTCTCTTAAAATCTCCTGAATCATACTAACTTTCTTCTAAAGCCTCTATAGGCATACCCCTTCTATTAATTAATCACCTTTGATTAATTAAACCCCCTTTCAACTCCCAAAAAGTGCACATACTTTATTAAACATACATGGCCTTTGTATTTCCTCTTTGGGGTTTATCCCACATTCATCAATTTGCTAGCCTTTCATGAATTGGAAAGCTATATAACAAACCCTCCTCCTTACCTTTCTTCTTACACCTTATTTTCCCTAGGATAAACTATAGGCATTTTGATCTTGAGCCATTCTCCATTGAAGGAAATAGCTTCTCCATCTTGCATCCATTCTCTCAAATTGAAGAGCATGGGAAGATCCAAAAATGGCCTTGTAGCCATGTTTTGGTGAGATTCCATCTTCAAACCTTGAGAAAATCACTCCCATTTGATTGTTAAAGTGATCTAAATAGGTTCATTTGTTAGATTAGCAATCTAGAGAGTAAGAAATAGCTTAGCATTTTGATTTGAGATTGTTCATGCATTGAAGAAGTTGTTTCTCATAAGCTCTTATCTTGATGGTTCTATAGTAGGTTTGATTATTCTTAGAAGCTACTAGGTGTTAGCTTTGTTTATTAGCATGGAAAATTTCTATATGTTCACATTTGGCACACCAGGTGGGATGGATCCTTAGTCCCTTAGCATTTGATGTCAAGTTTTGTTAGTTTTATCTCAATTTTAACTAACCCTAATCATGCACATGTTAAATATTTTGAATTCCTTAGGGTATTTTTCTAACTTTGCATGTGTTGAGTCTCTTTTGTAGGTTTAATTGTGATGGGTTTTGTTAATTTTGAGCTAAGATTAGTAAAAATTTTACCTTTTTGAAGTTGTTTGCATCATTTTTCCATATTTTTGATGTCATTCCAGGTACACGTGTAGGTGTTAGGTTGGGCCACGCATGCGTCTTAAGGGCCACGTACTTGAGTAAGGGGCACACTATTCAAGTCCACACATGTTTCTTTGTGTAGGTGCTTCTCTGTATGCATGCATACGTTACATGTGTCTTTCTGACCCTCTGTTTTTTGTCAGTGCCACCCATGTATACGTGTAGCTAGGTCCACGTAGGTTATTATCCATGCATGTGTCATTCTATGTCTTTGCAGTTTATTTTCTTGTCAGACCCACGTATACACTTTTAAGTCTACGTACTCATCTCTCTGGCCACATGTGTGTGTCATTGTCTATGTCATTTTATCAGAGTTGCAGTTTGTGTTGT
This sequence comes from Taxus chinensis, assembly GCA_019776745.2. Classification (NCBI taxonomy): domain Eukaryota; kingdom Viridiplantae; phylum Streptophyta; class Pinopsida; order Cupressales; family Taxaceae; genus Taxus; species Taxus chinensis. Next base: position 719,043,884 of record CM034153.1, on the reverse strand, counting down.
CAGATGCCACATGCACAATGTTGTTAGGGCCACAAGTGTTATAAGTGGCACTCATGTGCTGTAAGTCCACGTAGGTGTGATCTATTGGAGTTTGGGCACTATTTTCAAGTTTGCATAATTTGATCTCTATTTTTGGCTAACATCTTGTAGGTTTCTTGAAGCTAACTATTGATTGCAAGATATATATTGGATCATGTTTTTGCTAACTTGTTTTTTAAGTTTGATGAATGTTTTGTTTTCACTTGTTAGGATAGAGTTGTGTATGCTCTTCCCTCGCACCTTCTAGGTGATCTTGGGAATCAAAACAACTCTAGGCATTTTTCATGCTTTCAAACACTTCATTAAAATTCATGGTTAAGGGAATGAACAATAATTTGGTTAAAATGAATTTCTTTGCACTTTGATTTCACAAGTATTCTCCATTTTCGTTATAGTTGGGTTTTTTGTTGTGTATGCTCTTCCCTCACATCTTTTAGGTGATCTTGGGAATCAAAAACAACACTTGAATCCTCTTTTCATGATGTTTTGATCCTTTTGGAGAACTACTAATCTTTCATGTGTAGGACCTAATTCACAAGTCAAAGAATCAGGATCTAAACAATACTAATACAATTTGATGTAGGTTTCCAAATGGTGTACAACCAAACCACATTAAGTTAAAAGATAAAAAAAAACACCACATTCAAAACATTATATGCAGGTTTTGGTTAAGAGCTACGGCTCGTCCATTTTGAACTGGGAGAAGTGCCCTTGGCATAAGCCTTAAAATAACAAAAGGGATGCTCCCAGGAACCCCAAAGTAGTCCACGCAAGAGGGAACCTTGTGGACGAAATGGGAAGTGCTCCACTTACCTACTTGTCTAGTATACACTTGTGAGATTTAGAGTCAAAATTATCTTCACATGACCCCAGTGAAAATACAACTGAACACATTTATTGCTCATTGTATCGAAGGGGGTAAAGTAAATTCTAGGATACTCCAAGGTTTAGTCAGTGTGACTTCCTTGGAAAACTGCACTCGCAGAGGTAATTTGTGACACCTAGTTGAGAGAACAATTAGGAAGCCATTTCATCTTGGAGCCAACTTGACCGAACTCAAAGCCCAATCATGTTTCAAAGAGATTTCACGAAGCAAGAACTTTTTTGATTCAAAACCTTGTTAGTCAAACAAGGGGAGAGTCCATTAAATTTTGAGCCAAGCATCATTCATCATGAAATTTGTGAAGCATTACTTTGTCTTAGTTTTTCACTCACCATAAGATGAGGTGAAACTTTTCCGAAGTGAAGCCAAGTATTTTTCAACCCCACTTGATCTACTCCTTTTCTTTCTTATTGATATTTTTGATCAAAATAGGAGCATCATACGTGTGCTATTGATTGATTGTGTCCACCACTTTTGCACCCGTTTACATTCATCCTTACTTGAGACTAAATGGTAAACATTGAAAGTGTGTTGGTACATCTTCTCATCTTGATATCCATTTGATCTTGATACCCACGTCAAGATATTCATCGTAGCTAGGATTGATTCATCATTGATTTCCTTTGAAGTGTTACATTTCTCGCATCACCTTGATACAATTTCGATACTTACATCTTGTTTCTCGTAAACTTGATCTAAGTGTCTAGATTGTACCATTACGTTGCTCACATCTTAACAATTCCTTGGTATAATTTGGCCTTGTTTCTTTTCAAACATTACCTCAAACCTTGAAAGGTGTTGTTGTTACTTTGTTAGCATCATATCAATACTATTTTGATACTAATATCTTTCTTTTCCAAAAATCTTGGTTAACGTATCCAAGTGGTATTGTTGCATTGCTCGCACTTGTAACTTCCACTTTTTGGGATTTAGGCCTTGTTTGTATCTAAACGAGTTATAATATACTTTGATTGGAAGTCACATCAACCCCTTGTTAATACTTACACCTTGTTTATCTTAAACTTGACTTAAGTGTTGACATTGAGTTGATCATCTTACATCAACTACCATTGAAAAACATTTGCATAGGGAGTAGTTCCTTGTTGATTGGATTGGTTTACCAAACTTGTGTGATTGTTCCTTGTGATTTTTTATCATATTGACTTATCTTTTTAGGAAAATCCTATTTGATCCTTTGATTCTTTATCATTCATTATTCTTTGACCATTGTTGACATTCTTTTGTGACCTTCATGATCATTGTGTTCTAGGTTTTCACTTAGGTTTGTTATACCCTTGATCACATTTGACAAAAACCTTTGTAAAACACTCCTTGTTATGCCCCCTTTAACAAGGATGGCATCTAAAAAACTAGAATGGGAAACATCTAACAAGCAAGGATCAAATCCTTTCATTGGTCATGATTTAGGACCCCTCTTCTCCATGGAAAAGGAAACAGAGGACATGATTGATCATAGTGGTGATGAATTAGAATCACCATAGGTGGAGTTTGAGTTTGACCCCACTCAATTGGATGAATTCCTTTTTCTCAACAAAGATAGAGTACTTGCACAGTTGTAGAATTAGGTGCCAAAATGCCAAATGAACATGAATTCGTTCCACCTACCAACAATTCCCATGAGGAAGAAGAGGCACAATGTCCCCTTATTAACATGGATGAAATTTTAGGGCATGGACAAGCTTCTACTTCAAACCCTCAAAATGACAACACGGTGGTTATAAATTACCACTTATCAAAATACCCGCAAGGTTAGAGTGGAGCATGAACACACAGAACAACCTCCTCCACATGAGAACCAAGAAGGGACCTCAAAATGATGAAGTCACTATGCAACAACAAATACAAATCCTTAGTAGACAATTAGCTCATTTGGCTTCCCATGTGCAAAAGGAAACAAACAAAAATGCACATCAAGAGAAACCTAAGGCCAAGAATAGTGAACTTCACACTGAAAATCAAGGGGATGAAACATCAAAATATAGTAGGGTATACATGCCAACTTCCCCTACCAAAGATCAACTCCTCACACAAGAGTTACAATCCATGAAAATTATACTCACGACCCTTCAAGAAAACAATGTCAGACATAGTAAAAAGTACCAATACGAAGAGCTATGTCCTTACCCCTTTGACAAAGCTATGCTACGTACACCATTCCCTAAAAATTTTGATTGCCCAAAATTTGACAAGTATAAAGGGAAAGGTGACCCATGAGATCACATCAAGGACTTTTACATGGCATGTCAGGAAGTGGCTTATAGTGACAATTACCTTATACACTTATTCCCACGTAGTCTAGGGGGTCAAGCTTTGGAATGGTTTCTTCATATACCTAAAGGGTCTATCTTTACATGGCCTGAATTAGTAGAAAGATTTGTATGACATTTCTCATTCAATGTAGAAAGTGATGTTACCATGGTAGACTTATGTAGCACAAAACAAAGACCTAATGAGACCTTTGCTAGTTTCTTACAATGATGGCGGGGGTTAGCTAGTCACTTTCCCTTGTTCAATTCTAGAAAATAAATTGGTTAGCATTTTCATCCCCAATCTAAATCCAGACATTGATTTTCATTTACAAATGCATTGTGTCAATAACTTTGAAGAAGTTCATAGAAAAAGGAAGCCAAATCAAAAAGGATTTGATAGCTAAAGGGACACTGAAACCCTTTTCAAAAGACAATCAAACATCCAAACCTATAGACAAACCAAAGTTTTTAAAAAAAAAAAATTCATAGGAGATGGTATCACAGACTCTAAGCATATACAAGTAGTTCAAATTGGTCCTCCTTTCAAACTTACTAAAGGGCCTATTCAACCCCCAGTCAAACGTCGAGTGTTCACTCCTCTCACGGACTCCTTGTCCATGATTCTGAAATAGTTAGATGTAGTGAACATGGTCCAGTATCCCACAACAATACCCTTTAGTGACAATGCACCTAAACCATCATGGTACAAAGAACATGAATATTGTGAGTACCATCATGTCAAAGGCCACAAAATAGACAAGTGCCTAAAACTGAGACACTTTGTCCAAGACCTCATTGACAGTGGAGAAATTGAGGTTGATTCACCTGAGCCCCATCAAACACCTAATCAAAAAATGGGAATATTCAAGGAACCTTTCCCTAAGCATGATAAACAGGATGGAGAAAAATATCAGATCAGGGTCAGTCTTCCAAGAGCTATAAAACTACTAATTATGTTTACACCCAAGCTGACAATCCATTTGACTCACTTATTGGTTGTGTTCATTCTTCTAATGAGCATGTGAATACTATTAGAATCAAGAGTAGAGATTGTGTTGTGGTAACACGACATGCTCATCTCACAATTCCAGAACCTCCTCTGTCTACCCCTCAGGATAGTCAGTATGATCTTTTAGAACAACTTGAGAAGACCTACTGCTAAGATCTCATCTTAGATCTCCTCAAGATATCAAATGTACATAAAGACATCCTTTACAAAACACTTCAGGGGTCAGGAGTGTCAATGGATATAGATCCTTCCCACCTTCAAACTATGGTGGAAAATCTTGCACCAAGTGAACACATCACCTTTAGTCATAATGAGATCCCAAACAAAGATCACACACATAACTTACCTCTTTACATCGAAGTATTTGTTACCCAAAGAAAGATAAAGAGGGTGCTTGTGGACAATGGGTCTGGGTTGAACATATGTACATTGAAGCTAATCAAATAGTTGGGATGAATAGAAGCAGATCTAGAATCCCACATCATCACAATCACAACATATGACAATGCAGAGCATGAATCGGCTGGCACCATAACATTGTCGATGGAAGTAGGACCTACCTGTCATAACACCAAGTTCCATGTCCTAGACTTGGAGCTTCCGTATAACATGCTTCTTGGCCACCCATGGATTCATGCCATGCAGGCCATACCATCAACCTTCCATCAGTGCATTAAACTGAATCATGAGGGACACACCATCACCATTCAAGGAGATCCAGAACCCTTTTCTCACTGTAGAGCTTTGAATAGTTTTTCACGCAAGGGTGCTTATGAATGTCCCTCTTTTGACATTGTTATACCTCTTCAATCTGAAGCTCTCACCTCACGTGTGGATTCTGATACACTAAGTTCTTGTGGCCATGGTGCTTCTACGTCTGTTTCTCCCTTTGATTCATGGGAGATGAAGGTTCTTGAATATGACTGTGGAGAGTATGATATCCAACAGGCCCTCTTGGTTTCAGATCTATCCTTGTCACCCAAGACAAGAGGAAAGCCCAATTACCGATACAAATGACCTAGAGATGAGAAAACTATTGGGAAGTTCCTACCTAGGTGGCTTATTAGCAGAAAGAAAAATTGTTGGACCCTCCCACAATTTGGGTCCCTGAAGAAACTATGCCTTCCTGCTACCAAACTCCAGAGTACACCAAATCCAGAAGAATGATGTACTCCATGGGCTATAAAGGACACATGTGTGGTAAAAATGAACAAGGTATAAGAGATCTTGTTCCAACCCCACACTTTAAAATAAAAGATATGGCATCAGGCATTAGACCTTATGGATCTCACCCCCTGGAGTGAGATGCTACCTCTTCTGAACATGAGGATAGATCTTCTTATTCAGATAGTGACACAAGATTCCTGTCATAGCCAATACGAGGATCTTTCCTCAAAACCTATTCCTAGACACCATTGTCTTTACCATAACCCCCACTAAACCCCAAGTTGACCTTGTTTATCCTACTCTCATTGATTGGGACCAACAACTTCACGTGCCTATGGACCTCTTTGAAAATGATGAGGCAATTACAAAATTCATGGGTATTCATGACAACATTCCTATCGGGGACCATAAAAAAGATTCTACATTGACCTTGATACCTGCGCATACTTTGGGAGGAGGCTGAGTTACGTGGTCAAAAAATTTAAGAAAAAGTGAGGGAAAAAGTTCCTCCAAAAATCCTCGGCAAAAACAAAATTCCAAGTCACACAGTGAAAACCTCTTTGAGGCGCTGGCTGACAAACAAATCAAAAAATCTATGGACATAAAAAGTGACCACACCCAAGGGTGAAAATATCATTGAGACACCCTTGGAAGAAGATCTTAACCTCCCTCTGATCCTACGTGCATGGAGGATACATCCAAGATGTTAGTAGAAGAAACCATTGATGTCAACATTGGCACAAAAGAGCAACCTAAGATAGTCAAGCTGGGAGCTTCGCTTTCAACACAAGAACAAAAGATTTTGTAATGCTTCTCAGAGAATTATCAGACATATTTTCTTGGTCCTATGCTGGATATGTTCAGGCCTGGATCCATCTTTAGTAGTGCATAACCTTGTTGTGCACACAGACGCAAAGCCCATCAAATAGAAGCTTAGAAAAATGCATCCATGGTGGCCCTTCTAGTCAAGGAAGAGCTTGAAAAACTCTTAGCAGTTGGATTTATCAGACCAATTGATTATTTAGAATGGATATCCAATATAGTCCTAGTACAAAAAAATCCCATAGGAATCAGAATCTGTACCGACTTCAGAGACATCAACAAGGCATGTCCAAAAGATGACTTCCCTCTTCCCAACATCGACATGATTGTCGATTCAACCACTGGCTACGAAATGCTATCTCTCATGGATGGATTTTCTAGCTATAATCAGATTAAGATCATGGAGGAGGACCAACATAAGACTTCCTTCACAACCCCTTGGGGGACTTTCTACTATCAGGTGATGCCCTTCGGCCTTAAAAATGTTGGTGCAACATATCAATGGGAAATGACAGTGATATTCCATGACATGCTCAATGACATCATGGAGGATTATGTGGATGATATCTTGGGTAAATCAAGGATGAGAGAAGAACACCCTAAGGTATTGAGATGCATCTTTGAACATCTCAGAGAGTATAAAGTCAGGTTGAATCCAAAGAAATGTGTCTTCGGGGTATTATCAGGTAAACTATTGGGTTTCATTGTATCCAGAAGAGGGATTGAGGTTGATCCTGCTAAGGTAACTACAATTACTGAAATGCCTCCTCCTAAAAACCTCAAGTAGTTACGCAGCTTGCAGGAAAAATCCAAGCCATTCACCACTTTATATCACAGCTCACAGAAAAATGCCATCCTTTCACTCATCTGCTGAAAAAATATGTTGACTTCTTTTGGGGACCTGAACAACAACAAGCCTTTTCCTTTCTCAAATAGTATTTGGCCAATCCTCTAGTCCTCATGCCACCAACCCCAGGTGAACCACTATTGTTATACATATCCACAACCCAATTTTCTATTGGTGCCCTACTCACTCAATATGATCTTAGTCAGAAAGAGAAAGTGGTATATTATCTCAGTCATACTCTGATCACTTATGAGCTCAACTACCCTCAAATTGAAAAATATTGCTTGGATGTCATTTTTACCTTTCAAAAACTTTGCCATTACCTATTGAACAATAAAACCAAGCTTATATCTAAATTTGACCCTCTAAAATACCTGTTGTCAAAGCCAACACTTACTGGTAGGATGGCTAATTGGATCATCCTACTCAGTGAGTTTGATATTGAATATGTGCATCAGAAGTTAGTTAAGGGACAAGTGCTTGCAGACCAACTAGCTGAGGCACCTTTACCTGGAATAGAGCCAGTGTGTCTAGATCTTCCAAGATGCATCATTAATGTATATCAAAGAATCTGTCATGTGGAAGTACACTTTGATGGATCATTCACTTTCCATGGTTCAGGAGCAGGAGTAGTGCTAGTCACTCCTTTTAGGGACTTTATACCTCAGGATTTCCACCTCATGGATTTCCATGTACAAACAACATAGCAGAATATGAAGTGCTCATCATTGGGATGAAGCTAGCTATCAAATGGAACATCCACCAACTTAAGGTCATTGGAGACTCACAGTTGATCATCAAACAGGTCAACGATGAATATAAGGTCAAGGATGAGAAGCTCATCCCATATAAGAAGTTAGTGGAGACTCTCAAAGAGTATTTTGTGCATATCACTTTTGAACAGATCCCAAGAGCACAAAATTGGTCTGTAGATGCTTATGGTGAATAGTGGGTTCCATGCTACAGATTCCACCAGAAAATAATGACATGCCATTCTTTGTTGAAAACTTATGACAACCTGCATATGACATGCTCAGAATCATGCCTGGCCTATGAAGTTGTTGGTCCTTTATCCCCTTGGTATGATCCTATCTTTAATACCTATAAAATGGTACCTTTCCCCCAAATATAACCCACTCTGAAAAGAGGAACCTTATCCAAAAGATAGCCATTACACCCTCCTCGGAGGCACCCTCTATCATTCATGGCTATGATGGGAATCTGTTACATGTTGTCTAGATGTAGCAGAGTCAGTCCAAGCAATCAAGGAAGTACACGAAGGAGTTTGTGGAGCCCACACCAATGGAATGGTCTTGGTGAAGAAATTATTGAGAGTAGGCTACTATTGGCCTACCATGGAAACTGATTGCTTCAGTATGTTAAGAAGTGTGCATTGTGCCAGAAGTACATGGAACCTTATTCATGTGTCGACACAACCTTTGCAACCAATCACAACACCATGGTCATTCTCTAAGTGGGGACTAGATCTCATAGGGAATCTCACCCCTACCTCCTCAGATGGCCATACCCATATCATAACTACCACAGAATACTTCACCAAATGGGTGGAAGTTGTTCCTCTCACGTATGTTACTGGGGCATATCTCAAAATTTATCATGAATCATCTCATCTACCATTATGGCATCCCTTCCACCATTGTAGCTGACAATGGTAAGTCCTTCAAGAACAAGACTATTGAAATCCCTATATGCCAACACTTTCAAATATGCCTAAAGTGGTCTACTCCCTATTACCCTCAAGGTAATGGACAAGCAGAGGCCTCTAACAAAACCCTTGTTCGAATTATGGAAAAGATGGTAAGTAAGACTGGTCACAATTGGCATTTGTAGATCCATCCCACCCTCTGGGCTTATAGGACTTCCATTCACACTCCTACTGGTGCAACACCCTACTCCCTAGTTTTTGGCACTGATTCCATCATCCCCCTGGAAATTGAGCTTCCCTCCCTGAGAATATCTCTCAGAGACTATCTGGATAAAGATGAAGACTACCACATGGCTAGATTGGTAGAGCTTGAACTGCTAGATGAAAGATGCCTCCACACACTCAATCACTTAAAAGTGTATCAGAATTGAGTGTCCCAGAGCTACAACAAATGGATTATACCTCATCAATTTGAGGTAGGAGATTTGGTGCTGAAGGAAAACCAGTTCAACACTGTGAAAGAAAGAGAAAAGAAGGGTAAGTTTGAACCTAATTGGTTGGGACCTTATGTGATAGTGGAAAAATATGGGTCAGGAGCATACAAACTTGCCCATCCTAATGGAGATGAGTTGCGTGAACCTATGAATGCCATACACCTCAAGTGGTTCTATGCTTAAACATGGCACAAAAATTCAAAAACAACCAAAAAAGTAAAAATATGAAAAAAAATAAAAATCAAAAAAAGAAAAAGTAAAGAGAAAACAGGTCATCCAAGTGTGAAAACCACACAATTGTGGCACTTTGGACAGGTCCCTTGGTGAAAACTAGTTTCCAGCACCTTGGGAGGATTCATTGTTCACAAGCATCTCACATCTAGGGGGTACATTTGCTTTTTCTAGAGCTAGTTTTTCACCTACATTTGAGATTCCTTTTGAGCCTGTCCTTTTGAAGCCTTGATCCGAGCTGATCCTCCTCTTGTAAATCTGTGAAGATATTTCCTTTGTACATTCCCATCTAATGTTGGGGGCATCTTCACATCTTCACTTTCCTGTACATAACACATGGCATCTTCCCTTGTATATTCCCATCTAACGCTGGGGGCATCCACGTTTCTCTATTTTTCTGTACATAACTTCGGAAAACTTTCAGAAAATCACAAAAACATTCAAAAATGTTTAGAAAATCACAAAAACATTGAAATATGGTTGATAATCCCAAAACATTAGAAAACCATCTCATAGAAAATACAAAAACAATAGAATATTGTTCCCAAAAACTCCCAAAAACAACATAAAACACATCGAAAATTGTCTCACAAAAACATAGTAGTACTTTGCTTACTTGTTTGTTTGTTTGTTTCTTGCTTTGCTTGTTTATTTGTACATTTTTGTATAGCTTTACTTACTTGCTTGTACATTTTGTATAGTGTGTTGCTTAACATACTTCTTATGATTGATCTATTCTTTTCTTGATTAGATTCATTCTTGTTTATATTCAGTGTGTTTTGCATGCTTGTATATATTTGTACATAGTTGTGTTGTCAAATTGTTTAGTGTGTAAATTTGGTAGATTTGTTAACTTTTGCTTGTGCTTGTTTGTTACTTGTACATTGTTTGTTATCACATCATCATCTATATCATCACATCTAACATCACATACATCATATATAACATCAATAACAACTAAGCTACATCATCATGAAAATAAACATCCAACATGTATGCTAAGCTACTATCATCCTACCATATCACCAATGGGGAAATAGGGACCACCTCCTGTCCCCCCAAACCAATATCAAAAATTAAAAACATGGACAATCATAAGTATCTCATAAAAAACAATGTGATATCATCTAATGTTATCTCATAAATCAAACACATGTGATACAATCATACATCATAATAAATTCCATCATCATATACATGTAAATATGTCAAAATGTCAATGTCCATATACAATGTGTCTCTGTACATAATCATCAGATACAATGTATGCCATCATGGGCATGGATAAAAAATGTGCCTTCATATCGAGGCATAACCAAAAACAATACATATACATCATCTCAAAATGTGCCTTCATATTGAGGCATACATAAAAAATACATCATCTGTAATACATCATCAATAATCAGAGTCATGCGTGACTCTCTCCCACCCCTAGACTACCTGGCCTAGGTGGTGGTGGCCTGGGACGAACTGTACTAAAGGAACCCTATGTACTGATCTCACTGATCGAGATGTCCTATGTGATCTAGATCTAGATTACTAATAGACAACTGACTAAATGGAATGACCCTCTATCCCCTCTGGGATGAAGCTGCATGATATAAATCCTGTAGTATGATGCCTCACCACTGGATGTGGCTAAGTCAATGAACACATCTGGTGTATTTGATGTCATGTTGTGGCCTACCTGTCTGAGCAAGTAAGCTCTACTCTAAGTCTCACCACATCTGCCTAAGCCTGAGTCCTCTCTGCAACTGAACCTAATCTGCTCACTAATCTCTCTCATATCTAAAGCTGATCCCTCTGAGATGTAATCACCTATTGTACCTACATCAACAACTGAATCCCTACCACTCCTAATAATGATCCTAGGAGGTGAGGGTTTCTATAAGGATCTCTCCATCCCCCACCTATGGGCTATGTGGTGGTGTCCCCCATCCATCTCCATCTCCAACCCTCCACCTCCATCTATTTCTCCACCATCTCCACCTCCTCCATCCCACCCATCCCTTGAGTGGACTGTGTGGTGGACTAGCTACACGTGTGGTGGTGACAATGGCACCTGTGGTATTTGAATATGTATTGGGCCTTGTGGGATAACCTGTTGTAACTGGGACCTGTGGGAAAACCTGTTGTAAGGGTATTTGTATGGGAATTAGGATCATGCAAGGATCTGACTTGTGTACCCTATGGCCCTGTCCCTATCCCTATCCCTAGTCCTGGACACCTGTTGCACTAACTACTGAGCTCTAGCTCTACGAGCTCTACCCTATAATCCCTCTGCAGCTGCCACAACCCTGCATCAATGATGACCCCTGTGGAATCGTCAACCTCCCTTGGGAGCACTAAAATGTACCATGCATGATAGTCCATTGTCTCTCCCCTGATCAACAATGTGTCATAAAGGTACCCATGGCTAGGGCACCATCTTTCTCAAAACTATCTCTAGCTCGTGTGGTCTTATGAGAGGGCCAATGTCAAATGTCTCCTAGAATGGTGACCATACCACATCTCATCACCAGGGATACCCTGAACTTGGCCAAACTATCACTGCACACATCCACCCTTGTACCACTCTATAATATAATCTTGACTACCAATCAAGAAATTCTCAACTACTGCTATGCTCAACTCTACAACATCCTCATGCCACTGATAGGCTCTATAAGGGTGCCATGTAACCATGCGTAACTGTAACTCATCAAATGTGTGTCTGATAGTAATTTGTATCTCCCATGTGGCCCTGAATGTCATCACCAATCGACACCCATCCCATCATCAAGGGCTCATCTGGAGCCCAACTCGAAGTACTCCTACAGGGATACCAATGGAAATATGGTCCCACACCCATATCTATAAAAGGGTTGGAGCCCACGGTCTTCTGACCATGGTAAGTAATAAGATGAAGATCCCAATATAAGTGTGCTAATAGACACTGTCCCCAACAATATCTCTCTCCACTGATCAATCCATGAATCACACCAATCAGGCCTAATGGAAAGGAGGTACCCTTCTTGTCAGGCAACAGAAATGCCACTGACAAGAGCCATCAAATATATAGCTACACAAGATAGCCAAAGATCCTGAAAGCACCTGTATAACTAACTGCCATACCCTTCTGGGGTATGTCCCAGAGGCCAAACATCTCTACAAGACACTATGTAATGTGGGTGGCATCCCCATCATACTCTATCAGTCAGCCCTAGATCAGAACTCTAAGAATCTGCCACACATCCTCCAATGTGATGGTCATCTCACCAGTAATGAAGTGAAAGCACTGACTCTCATTGTGCCATCTCTCAGCTAAGGTTGTCAGCAAGGCTGTGATCCAAGGTAATTTGTGGCATCTATGCACATACAAAGTCTAGTCACATCTAGGGTCATCTCTAGGTAGATCTGCTCATGTCGAGTGAAGGTCTCCTAGAAAGAGCGCAACCTCGCATGTCACTCATGTGTCTCCAAGACAGGAAGGTCACCCTACAAGATCAAGAAAAACACTTATTAACTTCATTTCTTCTAAGTAATTCATCTAATTTTCTTCTATTTCATCCTATGTTCTTCTAAAAATTTCCTAAATTCTTCTAAGGTTGCCTAAAAACTACCTTTTTCACACCTTTTTCTTTTACCAGCACTAGTGCTAACCCCTTTAACATAGCACACCCCTTTTGTGCATGCATGCCCCTATTTTGGTGCATGCACACACCCTTTTGGCACCTACATGTGCATTTGGCCATCCATGCACACACCTTTCTCTAGTGCACACATACCCCCATCTGGCACATGTGCCCCACGTCCTTGCCTAATTTCTACCCTAGCACATATGTGCCCCCCCAGTGCATGTGTGGCCCATCCATGCATGTGCACCCCCCAACAACATATGCACCACCCTAAGGGCCACGCATATGTTGTCGCACACTTTCTAACTAGTAATAAATGCAATAAATGAACTTAAAATGAAAAGTTTTTATTCACATACCTGGGGTCCATCGCTAGGAGGCCGCATGTACTCTCAAATGATGTCTGCATGTCTCATCTGGACCTGAACTTGAGCCATCTCTCCCGCACGTTAGAGAAAAATCAATAATCAAACTGATAGAGTTTGGTATCAAATAACTGAGCCGTGATGATTTACCCCCCCATGGCTTGGTATATATAGGTTGTTTTGACCCCCCCCCCCCCGTGGTGATTTTCACTCATCACGATGGTCGTGGGAGGTGATGTGACCATTGTGATCATTCTACTTTCTTCTACCACCCGTCGTGATGATTATTTTTATTAAATAATCATTTTTCACCTGTTTTCGCTACGTTGGGGCATTTTTTGCTACCTAGCACCCCTTTCTTCTCCCTGGGGCATATTTTTTGTTTCCAGGTGATCTTCTCTACCATAATTCTTCTAAAAAATCAAAATCCTAAAATTAAAAAATTGAAAATATAAAAATTGGCAAAAATCCAAAAATCCAAAAACATGGTAAAAATCATTTTAAAAATCCAAAAAAATTATAAAAAAATTTTTTTTCAAAAATTGGTAAATGACATGCACGCAGCTGAAATCTGTGTCAAATGCATTGTACTCAAACATCAAAAATTGTCCTACAAAACATATTTCTTTGAATCTCACCTTGTTCTTGTGCGTGACTCGTGGATCATTTGGATCTACCCTCCATCAACAAAAGTTGGTTTTCTCACTATCTCTGTCTTCCTTTGCACGAACACGTTGCTTGGGGTAGTTTCTTAGGGCACAATTGATTTTTCATTGGACTTCTATGTCCTTCACTTATTCACCTCACATGTATCCTTTCTTGGGGTGTCATTCTTAACCCTTGTCATTAATTCACACAGGTCAGAATCAAAGCTTGATAACAAAAACATTTGTGCAACTGTCTTGAACATTGTTTGTTTGAGTATGTGTGTTTGTACTTGTTTCCCTATTAGGTTAGCTTGTTTACTTTCTTGTATTGCATTGCATTTTGTATGTTGCATTGAGTTAGTGCTTTGGCAATGAACAAATGTTCGTGTTATGGATTTTCATGTCATTATACACTTTTGTTGTATGCGTATATTTTAATAAGGACTGATGACGTAGATCACTTGCAATATGATGACATAATGTGGTTTTTACATCAGTTGGATGAATTTATTTCCATCCCCTTCATCTTCATTTTTCTTCCATATCATTCTCTTCTATCAACACTATTCTTCCAACTCACTTGGGGCAATAGGGATCACCTTGTTATAAATCATTTCTACAGATCTATTAAGAAAATCATTTCTTGCACTTCACAATGATACCCACATGAAATTTTCAACAAAAGAGTTTGTACTGGTATTATGCGGGGATCGATGCCCACATCTCTACTCTCTATCATATTTGGTATATCATCATCTATCTCCCATTGCAATGGGATTTTCCCCCACTTTTGTCTTTTCTCTTCATCTTTTCGATCATCGATCAACCTCTTTCATCACCCCATCGACACTCGAGGGGGCATCCTTCACTCTACTAATTTTTCTTCTATCCCTTCAAAATTCACTTGTTTGTACTTGTCTACTATCTTTGAAGTGGCATCACTTACGCCACCCCAAAGAGGGGAAAATGTAGACACCTAGAATTTGGTCAAGCAATTTTAATACTTAAATTGCACTAACTATCCTCTTTCCCATAAATTGATGACACTTCGTCAATAAACCACCATTGTCCCTCTATCATCGTTAATTAATTACATTTCACTAATTAATTATCCCTCCTATCACTTAAGGATGCCGATTAATGACCTTTCGTTAATTAACGTCCACTTCTACCTAGGTCAATTAATTATTCTTAATTAATTACGACCGCTAATTAAATCAATAAATCATCATTTATTGAACCATTTCCTCTCTTAAAATATCCTGAATCATACTAAATTTCTTCTAAAAGCTTCTATAAGCATACCCCCTTCTATTAATTAATCACCTTTGATTAATTAAACCCCCTTTCAACTCCCACAAAGTGCACATACTTTATTAAACATACATGGCCTTTGTATTTCCTCTTTGGGGTTTATCCCACATTCATCAATTTGCTAGCCTTGCCTCAGTTCAACTGAAAGCTATATAATAAACCCTCCCTCCTTACCTTTCTTCTTACACCTTATTTTCCCTAGGATAAACTATAGGCATTTTGATCTTGAGCCATTCTCCATTGAAGGAAATAGCTTCTCCATCTTGCATCCATTCTCTCAAATTGAAGAGCATGGGAAGATCCAAAAATGGCCTTGTAGCCATGTTTTGGTGAGATTCCATCTTCAAACCTTGAGGAAATCACTCCCCTTTTGATTGCTAAAGTGATCTAAATAGGTTCATTTGTTAGATTAGAAATCTAGAGAGTAAGAAATAGCTTAGCATTTTATTTGAGATTGTTCATGCATTGAAGAAGTTGTTTCTCATAAGCTCTTATCTTGATGGTTCTATAGTAGGTTTGATTGATTTCTTAGAAGCTACTAGGTGTTAGTTTGTTGTCCTTCTTGGCCTCTGAACATCCTTGACAAGATGCATGACTTGATTCCCTTTTCTTTGCTTGTTCTAGCTCCTCTTTTAGAGTCTTTATTTCTGCACTTAGTCTTTCACATTCTTCACTCTTGGCTTGGATGGATGCTTGACATACCTCATGATTGAGCTCTTGCTTTTTTTTAGTCTAACTTGATTTATCATTAAGTTCTAAACTAAGCTTGTTACTAGAATCTATTTGTTCGATCAAAAAATCATTGATTTTGTCTTAAAACCTTCTCTAACTCAAGCTTCAAAGTCCTATAATTCTTTTTCAAGTTTGAGATAAACATATCCTTTGACACACATTTTCAACATATGAAGACATCTCATTCAGTTCATGACCATGGTTAGCCTCCTTGAGCTTGATTTCTGTCTTTAATTTAATTATGAGAGCTTGAGAAATCTCATACTTATTTTTGAAACACTGATTCTTCTAATTTACTCATGTTTGAGTCTTCAAGATCACCTCTAAGTCTGTTAAGCTTAGACTCCGGAGAACCATGCTCTGATACCAATTGTTAGAAACTAGGACACTGAGAGGGGGGGTGAATCAGTGTCTAATCAAACTTTTCAATTATTTCTAATTCTTCAAACTTGTTAAGAAAGGCACATCAAACCATACACAAGACAAATGAAAAAGAGACAATACATAGTGTTTTAAAGTGGGAAACCTATAGATGGGAGAAAACCCACTAGAAAACATAGAAATAACTAACTTGGACAAATTGTTCCAATATGTGTTACACTGTTTTCAAGTTGAGTTACTAACTCAACTTTTGAGGCTACAACCCCAAGAATACAATCAAGCTACAACTTAATGATGGAAGCTACAACCCCCAAAATAATTTAGTCAGCAACTACTGACCTTTCTACAAGCAACAACCTGCAAAAAGGAAGTACAACTCCCTGATTATAGTGAGATACAACTGAGCGTGTATACAAAACTTGATCACTCTTCATCTTGGATGCAATACATCATGATTATGACCCTAAATTTGTAACCTATTCTTATTGACTCACCTGTAATTTCATCAAAATTCAACCCTCTATTCACCTTACACCTGAGCTCTAAGTTTTATAAACATTCACTACTTCTTCTTGGTTTACAAACTCAATACCCTATTCATTCTTTAACAATTCAATGCTTAAGACAATCAAGGATGCTTCACATTTTTAGATTCAAGTTACAAAACCTTCAAAACCTACCTTTTCATCAGGAGAGTGCTTATATAATACTATTTATCCTTTCATCTCTACCATAATACTCTCGTCACACTCTGTATCTTTCACATACATGATTCTCATTTACATGTTTGACTTTCACATATATATTTAACCTACATTTCATATGCTAGTATCTCACTTATGATCTTCATGTTATTTCACTGTACTATCTACTTTTAGGATTCATATCCCTACACCTTCTGATATATCACTGTCATGTATGCTTGTTCACAATTGCACCATCACAATTATATCAGTCAATCACCTTTCACATCCTTTCTATTTGCATTAGAACTAACATTTGATATTATGACCCTAAGCATTCCATTTTCATTAATATTTTTTATATCTACATTCTTATATCCTTTCATATTCACACCTTTGAATTTCATTCATCTTCTTAGTTGTATCTAGTCTCTATGATCATCTCTTCATTACTACAAGCTATAACATCCTTGCTATCCTTATTCCTATATTTAACTCAAAACCTCATATAAATTTTACTAATTCACTCACACTCTAACATTTTTTGAATGAGTTCGAAACTCCATCAGAAGGAATGTGTGATTCAAATGACTTTGTGTTCAATCATCTTCACAAATCCATTTGTTTTAGCTCGAGCTCCTTTTACTTGTTAGTGATTTGCAAATTACACCTTTCAACTTCTTGTATTTTTGTAACTTCACTATGGAAACCTGCTTTCAGTTCACTCTTCAATGTAATTGTTGTCATTTATCTTGATTCACTACCTTGTTCAAACAAATAGGTCTTAAATTTCATAAGTTCTCATTAACTTCATCACACAGACTCTTGAATGAGTTGTCACCACCTTAGGAAGCATTTTCAAACTCTTGGATATTTGTTATAATTTGTGTCATAACAAAAAACCTTGAGACTTAAGATTCTGTCTTTATTTCTGAAGCTTCCATGGACCTTCTGACTCGATTTGAGTAAGGAACACAATGCGTTAGCCATTGTCGCTAACCTTTTGTATTAGAACTTTTGCTAAGGAACTGCACATTAATTAATGAAAGTGAAAAGACCGACTAGTCACAGTGTACCTTGTGAGATTTCAAATCGATTCTCAACAATGAACCACTATTAGTTTGACAATCTTTTCATGATTTCTTACCTTTCCACAAGATTGATTTCAAGACATTCAATCATAGCATTATATCACCTTTAATGACTTTTCTAACCATCTTAACAGTAGCTCTATCACTTTTATTCAAGAAAGGTCTAATGAATTATCTAATACTAAGAATTTACAATTAGGATGCAAATTTATCACTTGCCTTATGTAAGATGCTGCTCGAAATGAGATGAAGCTCCTGATTTACTTCATTTCCTACGAAGGGATTTTGGTTGGTAAACCATGTACTTGAAGGATTTCCTAATCCATATTATCTGCGTTATGAACCCATAGTTTCAGAAAGAAGGAGATTATGATGATTCAACAAATCTGAGGGGCATTTAAAAATTGAATAAAGTCTCGTTCATTATTTGATGAACCCACATGCAGCATAATTTCACTAAATTCTCTATCAAATCGTCAAGAACCCCTAACACCTTCCTATGCATTAATTCCTCTTGTCATTTACTTTTGTAAAATATCTCAGTATCTCAACAAGAACAATGCACAGTCATAACAACTTTTAGGCAATTTTTCAACGTGTGGCTATTCAAGATTCGATCATTATTCTCTCATAAACCATAGAACCAAGGTTTTACCACTGTAATAGCTCCTGAGACTCCCAAAAAAAACTGATTTCACTGATCTCCTAATAGGAATTTGAAATTCCATAATTTTTTGAGGCATTCGGTTGGACAAGTATCCTACATGGATCTTGGTGATCATTTAAAGAGTTTTGAAAGACCCTGAACATTTAATGACTCCTTGAATTCTATTTGAGCAGTGTGCAAAAAATCCATGAGCTGATCAACCACTAAATAAAGGGACCATTAGTGTAAGTCACCATAAGTAACTAGCACTCTAGTGCGTTATTGAAAAGACCAATACGACTTACATGTCAAGTTTTATGAGCAACTGAAAGATGCACTTACTACCATTTTTCTTTACTTTGTCTTGATCACACAGTGACAAAATTCATATTTTCCAATATACTTAAAACTAGGAAAAATATTGATTCATTCATGGTCTACTAGAGCTACTTCAACACATCTTTTAAACATGTGTCTTGTGAGGAAATTTCTATACAATGACCTCCAACATCACTTCAGAACATGATTGAATAACAAGAAATTTACCTTTCAATTTTCAGCTTCACTACAAGGTAAAATTTGAGAGCCATGAATTTAAGATGATCACCAATCTTAGTCCACATTAGGAAAAAACTTATCAATAGCTAAGCATTTACCTATAGAGGGTGATTCTAGATAATTTTCTATTTCAACCTTAGCAGAATAAACCATTCTTACCACTGCAAACATTGGGACTTTAAACTCATCATGACTTGAATGAGGTTGCCACTTGCAATCTATACTGAGATGGAACTTCTAGAATGAAAATATGCTTGACCATTTCATCATAAAAACCAGCTATGTAAATGATCGAGTTCATCATCCTGACCACTCTTGTACTACATTGTAACACTTCACAATCTTTTGAAGTCCAAACCAAACTCATTTGCTGACTTTCACTGCTTCAAGAATAAGACTTGGAAGAGAGAAAAACATTAGCCATCAAAAAATTCTCATAACTTCTCTCAATACTTGTGCATTTTGCCTAAAAAAATTTTCCGACAATATCTCAAGACTTGGAGTCTTATATAAAAATTCCTTCTATGATTTATATGAAGGAGGATCCATATTTTTTCTTGGGTGCTAAGAGGACATAGGGCTCAAATCTCATTTTACACTTCTCTAAAGAACCATAGTTTTAGAAAAACTAGCATAAATTTCACATACCTCTTCAGAACTTGATGAAATTTGGACATAGAGATCACCAAAAGAAACCATTATACAGGATCCATGATATTTTTATTTCATATTTATGCATGTACTCTTAAAACATATCTCACTTACCTCAGCTGTATACTACTAGTTCTCAAGACCAACTTTGGCTAACTTTTGAATTTTTCCTCCAGGAGCTAAACTAGGCCTTATTTTTCCTCACACATGCCATAGACAAACATTCATAGGATTCTCCCATACTCACATGGTTTTTTCATGACCTGTACCAACTTTTAACACCTCATCAGGCTCTCATAAACAAGCCTAAATGAGACCAGCTTCGAACTGTAGACTTCCACCAAATGACCTAGAACACGCATTGTAAGAGATCTTACCCATGCTTACAATATCATATCTGACCTGTATAACCTATGGGCCTAAGCATAGACAACCATTTCACATGCCTGCCACTAGACTTTTGATCAATCACCTCAACGTTTGAGCATGCAGCACACTTGAAAACTAACCTGAAACCATTCTGAACTACTGAGAAGGCACTACCAATCAACCTTCATGCCTTTGACAAAGCCTCACTTCACAACTCACTGCTTTGACATCAATGACAACAATAATGGCCAGGGTTCAACATTAGTATGCTTTAGGACCTAGAAATGTACCCAATTTCATAACTTTTATGTCTACAACACAAATTCACCATTTTCTGCTGGTGCAAGGCTACAAGATCAACTAAGGCGAGCTCTACAGGTAAAGGAAAGATGATTTCCTCCCACGAATGGCGTGTTTGGAAATTGGAGGGGCAAGGGTGTTGAGGAAACAGGAGATTTCGAGGGAACAACTGTCGAGGTGGCTTACAGAGAGAGGGAGGGAGTAAAGCAATTATGGGTGGTCGAGGCACAACTTGTCTGACAAGAACGATAAAGGAGCTGACACCATTAAAATTAATTGGTCAATAAGAAGAAGCTGAGGGTTTTACAAGATCATGAGAAACACCCCTTTTGTTAGTTAATATGGTCCACCCATCTGTAAATGAGGGGGCTTTGGACTCCAATTGCGAATTATCTTGTGACATAGGGTGAGATTCGGCCATGAGAGGACACTCGTGAATCATGTGGTCAGACGTTTGGCAAAAAAAATAAGTATTAGGTAAGTTAATAAAATACACGTTGAGAAAAACAAGTCTCTCCAACTTGTATTCCAATGGTGTCTTTGAGGTCTTTAGATAAATCCACTTCAACGCAAACACGCTTTTGAGGGAAAGCATTGAAAAAATTGGGATGTTCCAGAGAAATAAGTCGACCCAAGGGTTTGATCAAGTGTTCAACAAATCCCCACAAGGGGAGAGGTAGCTAAGGAAACTCCACCCATAATGAGAATTTAAGCTTGGCTTGTTTTGAAACTTGGAAGTCCTTGGTTTAGTGAGAAAACACAACCAACGTGTTTCGAATAAACCGGGGGCCATGGTTGAAAATTGTTTTGTAATGCTCAACGTTGTTGAAGCGAAGTAAGAAAAACCCTTGGTGAGGTTTTGCACTCCCTCGAGTTTGACACCATGGTGTTGCCAATGGTTGTGAACCCATTGTTTTGACAGACTTTCAAGGGGGACTAAGCCAACAAAATACCCAACAAGGGTGAATGATTTAAGCTAATTACAAGCCTTATCAAATTTAGGTAAATTAAGCACAACATTAGGCAAATTAGTCTCAAATTCAGAATCCCAAAAAATAGTAGTATGACAACAAATTAGTATGGGAAACATCAAACATGGGAGGACCTAAGACCTAAACCCCAACAGAGTTGTCACATCAACACACTAATAGAACTCCAAAATATATATCTTACATAAATATATTTAAAATATCTAAATTAACTAAGAACATATAAAAATTAGATTATCATTAATAATTTTTAATTTATTTTTAGTCCTTCTTTGTTACGTCGAAGGTGTTTACCAAAGGGGAGACAAACCCCTTGGATTTGAAAACTGCTAGAGTGATCCACAACAGAAAAGACAAACACATGGCATGCGACGATGCACAGAGAAATCGAGGAGCTCTGCAACAAAGGAGTATAGAGATAAATCCAAATACTCAAGCCTCCTACACGAAATATCATTTAACAACATTCCATTGATGTTGTTGCAAGTCAATGACACATTTCTAGCATGGGGTAGTAGCAAACCACGCCGGTTGTTGGCAAGGTCTGTGAGCGAAGTACCTTTGATTCACTCTATTGCTCGCTGACCTGGTTAATCAATATATGTGCTACCAACATGTATTTGCACGTTTAGTAAATCTACATTTGTAAAAAAAAATGGTATTTTAACATTCCATTTCAGAATGGCGCTCATAAATATGTACATAAATAATATCGCTTTTCCTAAATGAATACTTCAGGGAATTAGATTCTCATAGAATAACTACATTCTTAAAATAGTCATCATTTTTTTAAATTTTTAATTGCAAAATAACTACATTCTTGTGATAATTTGAGTTGAATTTCGACATTTGATTTGTAACTTTTACTCTTGATTTGTGTATAAAAATAAATGTAAATATTTTGTTTCGATTTTTTTGAGTTGGTCTCATTTAGATTAGTGATATTTTCTATTGAGATTCTTCACTATCAATATGCTGAGCAAAGTTATTCATATTAATATTTACAGGGTTATTTTTTTATGGTTTTTGAATAAATATAACATTATAATGGTCAAATTGCTTCTAGATAAATAGTTTCTTTATTTGAAATTTGACATGGTAAAGATTGGTTTTGGTTTTCATCTTTTTTCATGGTAGTCATTTTTTTGTGTTGTAAAAAGTTTTCATAATTTTCTAATATTGATGACCATTGTATCCGTTTCTCATTTCTTTTTTCTTGATTTTTTTTCTCATTTTTTTTCCAAATTTTTTACTAATGTCGAGTGTCTAGCCTTATTTAGATAATGTCGCTTCATAAACTCAACATCAATATGGGGTTAGATGGAATTTGCAGCATTTGCATTTATGTTGGAATATTGGTCAATATTTTTTTTATGCATTAAAATTTATATTCATCCATGTTTTGATTTAACTTCACTCTCTTTAATCACAAATTCCACTTGCATGAATAATGTGATCTAGATCAAGACAATAACGTGGAGCACATATACCAAAATATTTGGGAAAGAACAATTTGAGTTGTTGATTAGGTGCACGACATGCATGTATTTAACTCCCACCTTTTTATTTCCAACTTTCCATTCATGTATTCGTTTTATATACCAAATTAAATGTCATTCAAGCACAATGATGTTCTATATTGGCACATGAATAGTGTGATCTAGATCAAGATGATAATGTGGAGCACAAATACTAGATATTATTTAGGTGTGTTACAATTTGAGCCGGAGAAAATGTGCAAAACATGCAAGTATTTACCTCCAATTTTTAATTTCCAACTTTCCATTGATTTTTGTCTTATCGAACAAATTAAATGTGGTCCAATCCAAAATCTTGATGTTGTGAAAAAAATGAAAAATGGAAAATCTCGATTGGCAGATGAAATTTACCTATTGCTCATATGACCAACTACTGGAGGGGCTCAATTATTGATGATTTTTCATACAGGTCGTGGTCTATTTTCTTGCAATTGCTGAAGCTTTAAACAAAAAAGGGGGCTACAAAATGCCACAAGAAGTAAACATCCCAGTTGGGTTTCGAACTTGAAATCTATTGGATTTTCCCCATTTTTATTTTGGCCCCTTTAAGCATAAATCTTACTCACGTTAATTATGTGAGCGAGATCAAGACAATAAAGTGGAGCACAAATAAACAATATTATTTGGGTAAGAACAATCTAAGAAATGGAATAGGTGCAAGCCATGAATGTATTTAATTCCCTCCTTTTTATTTCCAACATTCCATATATGAATCTATCTTATCTAACAAATTAAACACCATCCAAAATGAAAACCTTTGTTTCCGTTTAACATTAAAATAAAAAATAAAAAATCTCCATTGACACACACACACACACACCAGTTGCTCACATCACTAATTGTTGGAGGGGCTCAATTATCAATGATTGGTCCCACATTGCATGTTTCCTTGCAATTACTCAAGCTTAAATAAAAAAGGGGGGCTACAAAGTGCTATAAGAAGCAAACAATGTGGTTGGGTTTCAAACCTTTTACCTATTGGATTTTCCACATTTTTTTATTTTGCCCCCTTTAAGCTCAAATTTCACTCACGTGAATAACGTGAATGAGATCAAGATAACAAAGTGGATAAGCTAGGTTTTAATTCCCACCTTTTTTATTTCCAACTTTCCTGCTCATATGACCAACTGTTAGAGGAGCTCACTTATGGATGATTGTTCTTGCATCATTTGTCTTCTACAATTACTAAAGCTTACAAGTGAAAGGGGGGATACAAAGTGATACAAGAAGAAAACATTGCAATTGAGTTTCTAACTGGGAACCTTTTAAATTTGCCCCATTATATATTTTTCCCCCTTTAATCACAAATTGTAGTTACACGAATAATATAAGTGAGATTGAGATGATAAATTGGATATCATATAAAAGATATAATTTGGGTAGGAACAACATGGGTCATGGAATATGTGTGGGACATGCAGGTATTTAACTCCAACCTTTTTATTCCAACTTCCATTCATGTCTTCATCTTATCTAACCAATTAAACATCATCCAATCAAAATCCTTGATGGTGTAAAAAATTAATTAAAATAATAAATCCCGTTTTATGTTGGTGGTCATCGATAAACAACGCCTTCAACACTAGTAATGAGGGAAATTCTAATTGTCACCTTAATAGCTAGAGAGAAACCTTAATTACAAATGTACCCTAACATGCTATGTCCACTCCACATACCCATGTATCCAAAGTGTCATGTGAGATGAGCAAGAGAATTCCTCTTATATTTATGTGTGTTCTAATTGCAGAAAAGATAACAAGGGCTAAAATTCCGAACAAAAACTACTGACATTGTCACTATTGATCCACCACTCCTTGTGTATGATACATTTCCAAATATATTGCCTCAATGACTTGCACACTACACCACCTTTCTCCTTCTTATAATTGACATAAATGGTGTGTGGTTGTAGGAAATAAGAGTTTCCCACTCTTTTCCCACAACCTTTTACTTGCCTTTGAGCTTGTCCTCCCTCAAACCCCATTTTCATTGCCCCTTTTCTTTTCTCTTTGTTTCATTCCCTCCAGTTTTACTTCTTCGATACATCCCCTTCGGTTTACAATATCACTATTCACAAATCACCATGACAAATACCCAAAGGAAGACTCATTTACCATTGAAGGACCCCTCAACATTTCCCACATAACCCCTTTCACTTCCAATTTAAAAAGGGAAAAAAAAAGTTCTAGACTCAAAAAAGCGGAAAAATAATGTTTTACCCTCATCATCGTCACTATCTAGTATTAGACCGCTAAAATTAAAAAAGTTCACGTCAACCGACAGAAGCCCGGCCTCGAGCTTTTTAACACCGCTTACCATATCTTGAAGCCCTTAAACGTGACATCAACTGACAGAAATATAAATCACCGTCTCCGGCAGCCGACAGAAAATCCATAACCCGGTCATTTACTGCAAAACTACCTCTATCTACTTGTAGTTCCATTTTTCCCGGCTTCTTTCACTCTCTGTCTTAACTTCTGACCTCTTTTCAAACCTCCCGCTTCTAGTATTCACCCCTTTTAAGGAATTTAGCCTTCATCCATTATTTATAGTTCTATTCACATCTCCATCGAAACCCTCAAGCGATCAGAATCGCCATTGAATCGAGATTTTTACTTGAATTTTTGGGCATCCAATTGATATATCGCCATGTCTTTGAGACCCAGTTCGCGGGCTGAAGTGAGGAAAAAATCTTACAAGGTGGGTGTCGATGCAGATGAAGCTCGGCGAAAGAGAGAAGACAATCTCATTGAGATTAGGAAAAGTAAGAAGGAAGATAATCTCCTCAAGAAGAGAAGAGAAGGAATGCAGTTCAGTCAGCCAGTGCAGCAATCTGATCTAGTGAAAAAGGTGCATACAATTCACAGTTTTCATCCCTAATTTTGAGTAAAGTTCTATATTTTCTTAGCACTAATATTGAGGATAGGGGTTTTATATTTTTTATAAGTGAGTACTTTTATAAAATTAATTATAACCCTGATTGAATATCGAGGATTGGAGATTTTGTATTTTTTTAAGTTATCAGTGAGTGCTATTTAAAACTTAATTATAACCGAGGAGCTCAAGGAACAAAATAATATTTTATTCTTCAAATTATTTGAATTAAATCACCTGGTAGCGCGGAGAGATTTTTTTTCATATCAGAAGCGTACCTCGGGGTAAGGGCGCCCTTCAATTAATAATATATTTTTTTAATTCTCGTGTAATCATCAATACCCACTTCGTAATTTTTGTTTTGGGTGATTGATTTTCTTATTAGTAACAATTTTCTGCCGTTTTAGGCATTTTTTGTGTGGAACGGGATTGACTGTGTGATGTCTCTCGGATTCTGTGGTTTTATGAGCTAGCAATTAGAATTTGGTTCTCAATCAAATTTATAAATTCTTTTATTTTTATAGGTAAATTTCTTTTTGAGGGTAACCTTTGGCTTAGATGGTACGATTGAGAGGTATGTCTTCCAACAAGTCACCTGTGACATGCACCCGACATTGGTCCTTGGATACACCTCACCCAAGGTTGGATGAGAATTTTATCCAATTTCAACACTTAAACATGCCTACAAGGGATTTGAACCCTGGGTCTGCTATACAATCCTCGATAATTTCAGAGTTTTTAAAATCAATAACAATTTTTAGCTGTTATAGCTATTTGTTTTGGGATGGAATTGACTGTGTATTTATTTGTTGTGGTGTGATTACCAATCAATTTGGATTATGTTACCAATCAATTAAGAACATCCTAATTCTTTGTTTTTTAATTGGTAAATTTGACTTCCAGAATTACATTAGACTTGGAAGCTTTTGTCTATTGAAGTCACCTTTACATTACAGCCAATGTTATCCGTTAGGGTATGCCACACTCAAAGATGGATGTGCTATTTATCCTATGTCAATATTTAATACGTCTTCGAGGGATTTGAATCCCAACTTTGCTACAAAAGCACCTAGGGTTTACCATTTCAGCTCCTTTTGTTTGACCAAAAGTTGGGGAAAAAAATTAAGGAACAACCTATAGAGAACAATGGGGTAGGCTTGGGTCCTCAATGTGGTTGCACTCAACCCCTACCTCTAGTTATCCAATGATACACATTTTTTCTTTTTTTTTGGATGATGATTTTCTCTTTTAATAACACTCTAAAGTTTATACAAGTGGTATTTTTGAAGTGGATCAAAATGACATGATTTGTTTGGGAATAAGCTGCATAGATTCAAGCCGATCGACATTGATCTATATTTTATGAATGGTGTTCCACAAGAACCCATCTTGCATGGACACTCATTTCATCTAGGTGATGTTCACAAGGGGTAAGCACTGAAACTTCCCAAGGGGTCATCCATCCCATTTCTAATCCAACTCAAGCACACTTAACCATGGAGTTCTTCCCACAAGCAAACCTGCTTAGCTTGCTACCCCATTTGCAAAACCTTCAACAAGTTATGTGCCTTATGAATCATTTATAATAGAGCTCCCTAGCTCAGTCATTTATATGCCAATACACTGAAAAGTTGTTTTAGCTTCGTGTTTTGGGATGGCATTCATCGTGTAACGTGATACAGGTATATGAGTGGACAGGTGATACATGCTTTGCGCAACCTTGCACACACACAATAGCGTAGTTTAGTTGAAATAAAAACCTTTACTCTTTACTCAAAAGTAGAGCTTGCATAGAATTGGGAAGTTGCCCACTAGGTGCAGAAGTGTAGAAGATGAGTGCAAAGGAAACACTTGTGCAAAAGAATGAAAAATGCAAAGTTGGAAATCTTGTGCACATGCAAAAACTTGGGCATCTTTGCCCAATGGCCAGTAACTTTTGAGATGACTCATTCAGTAGATCACAAAGCTTGCACACATTCATTGACACTTGCAACGCCCATGTGTTGGTTCAGATCAACGTTGACATGGAAGCCACACATTGCACAATGAAGTCCTTGATGGTTGAAATAACACAATTGAAGGAAGGTGAGGAGTCAAGGACAGACAATTGTTTGACAAGGAAGGTGAACTGTTTCAACTTATGTAACTACTTCTCGTGCCTATAAATTTGATGATCAAAGTCATTAAAGTGGTTGGCAGACAGATTAAGAATATACAAAGTCGAGTTTGAGAGAAGACTGTGAGTTGTGATTTGTGGAAGGAAAAGGAGCTATTATTGGTTCATGTAGAGCCTTGCAAGCTTGCAAGACTAGTATAGGAGCATTTTGTTTTGAACATCCCATTCGGGATCATTGTGATTAGTGAATTTCCAAGACTTTAATAATAAATTCATATTCTATGCCTGTAACTGAATTTCCTCCTTTGAATTGATTCTATCTTTTCTTTTATGTCGCACTGCGCGTGAAATACTTTTTTGTGCACCCATTCTGGATTTTGGCACATAAATACCGTGGGTTGCATTGTCTAAGCCTCTAAGGTAGTCCTTCATTGGACTCCTAACTGCAATTGCACCATTTGGTATCATGTGATTTCTATTTTCCACGTATGTGAAGTGGGTGTAGAAAGTAGCGAAGACCTCTTCCAATGCCAAGGTTGTTGAGTAGAAGGTGTAGAGATTGCAGTTGTTGCAGTAGTTGTTTTAAGGAAAATAAATGGCACAAAGAGGAGTTTCTCTTAGAGGAAGGCAAAATAGAGATCTAGGGGTGGTAAAATTTGGCTGATGTGATGGTAGACATCCAAGCAAGATTGGCAGTAATGGAAACTGTTTAACAAAGAGGATTGGATTCAAACTCGAGTGATGATGAGGCACCTAAAGTGAACATGTATGAGTTTTAGGAAGAACCATAAGGTAGATTGATAAAAGCCATCGTCGAGATGGGAGGAAAGCCACATATGGATATCCCAAATTATTTTGGAAGCTTATGCCTAGAGGATTTGATAGATGTATTGCAGACATGGATGCGTACTTAGAGTATGAATTCATAGGAGACCCTAAGAAGGTTTTGGTTTGCATGCACAAAATTGAAAGGACACATGTCCTTATGGTGGGATCATGTGTAGACCAAGAGATGAAGAAGGGGTAAGGATAAAATTAGAGATTGGAACAATATGGTTGCCAAGTTGAGGATGAAGTTTTTGCCTACAAATTATGATTTGAATCTTTTGAAGAAGCTATAAAACTTGAGACAAAAAGATGAATGTCAAGGTTTACATGAAAGAGTTTAATTGATCAACCATTCATGTGGGTCACATAGAAGATAGCGTAGAAAAGGTCTCAAGGTATGTGAATGGATTGCGTGTTTCCGTTTAGGATGAATTTGACACAATAAGTCCGAAAACAATAGAGGAAGCCTATTAGTGTGTGTTGAAGGTTGAGGAGAGGTTGTCCAAAAGACAACATAGGGTCGCAAGAGGAAAGGAAAAGTTTGGGCACAAAAGGGGAGGTTCATCACACACTGATAGAGAAGAGCATGTGCACAAAAGGCAAGCAAATTATTTGCAAAGTCACGATCATGCATGTAGAGGAAGAGGGTATGGTGAAAGAGGATGGAGTAGAGGATTCACGGGTACATGTTTCAAATGCAGAGAAGTGGGGCATAAAGCATTTGAATGCCCATGTGTGCAATAGAATAGTGTCGTGCGCAAAACTGAGGCTAGTAACCATGTTGTACGAGCCGACGAGGAGAGTGTTGCGCCAATCAATTGCAAAAAAGAACCAAAGTGTGGAGAGGTTCTCATGTTGAAGAGAGCACAATTAAAGCCAACAAGAGAGGAAAATGCACCTGTGCATAAAAATAATCTTTTTATATAAATTTGGAAATCTGGAGGTAAGTGCCGCAAGGTAATCATTGATAGTGGCAGTATTGATAATCTAGTTTCTAATGAAATGGTGGAAAATCTTGGTTTGAAGAGGATTGCACACCCAAACCCCTACAAGGTGTCCCAATTGGTGAAGGGACATCAACTGCTGGTAAATGAACAATGCTTGATTAGTTTTCAGATTGGTGCATACGAAAATGAAGTTCTATGGAACCTAATGCCAATGGATGTTTGCGATGCATTGTTGGGTAGACCTTGGCAATTCGATGGGAAAGCTCTACATGATGGAAGAGCAAATACTTATACCTTGTGGAAGAATGGTAAACAATACACTTGGAATCATTTGAAGGATAGAGGTGTTGAGATGGATAGTAGTCCAAATGTGTTGGTGGTGTCAGGAAAGTAATTCTTGAAAGATGTAGAAAAGGATTATGCGTGTTTCATGCTCATACCTAAGTCCCACTCACGATGAGTGCACAAGAGTGGGGAGTTGTGCACTAGGCGCGAAAGTGTAGAAGCAAAGCATAAAGGAAATACTTGCGTAACAGAGTGAAAGATGCTTAAACGAAAATCTTGCCCACTTGCATAAACTTGCACATCTTTGTGCAATGGACACTAAGTTGTGAGATAACGCACTTGGTCACAAAGCTTGTGCACATTCATTGACACTTGTGAGGAGGTAAGTCCAATCTACACCCATTTGTTGGTTTAGATCAGTGTTGACATGGAAGCCGTGTGTGGCAAGAAGAAGCCCTTTATGGTCGAGATAATGTAACTGAAGGAAGGTGAGGAGTCAAGAATGTACGATTGGTTGACAAGGATGGTGAACTGTTTCAACTTCCGTAGCTACTTCCTGTGCCTTTAAATATGATGGTTGAAGTCATTGAAGCAGTTGGCAGACAAAGTAAGAATATACAAAGCCGAGTCTGAGAGAAGACTGTGAGTTGCTGCAACCTGTGTATCATGTTACGAGAAGGAACCATTGTTGGTTGACATAGTGCCTTGCAAACTTGCAAGGCTAATATAGTAGCAATTTGTTTTGAACATCCCATTCGGGATCATTGTAATCTTTGAATTTCAAGACTGTAATAAGAAGATACATGTTGTGCCTATAACTGAATTTCCACCATTGAATTGATTATTTCATTTCTTTCATGTTGTGCTGTGTGTGAACTACTGTTTTGTGCACCCATTTTGGGTTTTGGTGCATAAGTACCTTGGGCTGCGTTGTTTGAGGTAGTCCTTCACTTGTCCCTCCTAACCACAACTGCCTCATAATGTATATTATTTTCTATGGTTTGGTCTGCAATTATTTTTGATTGGATTTCTAATCGTTCAAGAATGCCCAAGTTCATTAGTTTTTTGGGTAAATTGCCCCTTTTCTAATGAGGATGGGAGCACACCTTCCATCAAATTCACTTGGGACTTTACACTTGGCCCCGTCAATTGAGGTACACTGCATTAAGGAACAAGTGCTGTAATTTACTGAATTTAAGCTTAATATGTCTAGAAACCATGCTGATTTTCCACTCGAGCTCATCCCAATTGAACAAGAATATTCAAATTTGTAATTCTTTAGGGTGCTGATTTCTGATTCAATAACAGTTTCATGTTGTATTAGCAATTGATTTTGGGTTGGATTTTGTGCATGATGTCCAACATTTCCTATGCTCTAATCAGTAATAAGTTTGGATTGGATTCCCACATTGGCTTGTGTCGGAAAGTTAACTGTTAAAAACTTATATCTCAATAAGAGAGTGCTTAGGAGTTGGGATTTTGAAGGGTCTTGTTATCCCAAATTTTGAGTTTTACGATAAAATTGAGATGACCAATCAAAATTTTCATCTTCAAGGCCTTTGAACTTTCTGTATAATCCAAGAAAATTTAATTTTAGCCTTGAAGTGTTTGTTTAAAGTCCTTTTTGGGTTTTATGATTCATTTGCATTTTTCACATGTTTCATGCTAATAAGTGATTACAGACCTCAAAACCTGACACACTGTAGTATTTCGGGTTTCAGGTTTTGAAAGCATCAGGACATTGAAGCTGAAAAGCATATGCTTCATGTTTCATGTTTTCCGAACCTGAACCTCGAAACACTATAGCGGGTAGGGATTTTGGGTTTCATGTACATTAGAACATGAGAGTGTAAAAGCATGTAACTTGTTTATGCATTCTAATCTTCGATCTTGAAAATCGTTTGGATTGCTGTGTCGGGTTTTCGAGACTTGATTGCATATAGGTATGCCATGTTTTGTGTGGTTAAACTTCCGCCCCTGGGTCAACGCATTTAATGCCAGGGTGGAGTTGATGCCCCACACGTGTCATCCTACGTGTAATTAATGCCATGAGGGGTTTATAAATATGTGATTTTACATGTCAGTCGTACTCAATACGACTTCAAAAATATGAATTTTCACTCCCGTTCTCGGTTCCCAAAACCCTGACTTGCGATTTCCTTGCGCTTTTGGTCAATTTCTTGGTTTTTCAACTTCCAGCTTCATTTTCTGGTGGAAGCTTCTCATCTTGTTGGTTTTCCTTCATTCTTTGAGGTTTTTGGTTGAATCCCTTCATCATTTTTTTTGCAACATTGCTGAGGAAGTTGTGCTTATTTTTCTTGATTTTTCCTTTCTCCCTTGTTTGTTTTTCTCTCATATTGATGAAGAAACTTAACCTTTCTCCTCATTCTCTTGATTTTTACATTGATGAACACGTCAAAAACCCTGACATGAACTTGTCGGGATTTTTGACTTGTTCATCATGGTAAAAATCCCAAATCAGCAAAGAAAATGCACATATCAGCTAACTCATAACGTTTCGGGTTTTTTTCGGTGCAAAACATGTGTAGAGTTCTGGCAGTGTGTTGGAAATTTGGAGGTGTAAAGCAAGTTCGAGTTCCTGCCAAGCTTGTCGGGTTTTCATAGGTGCAAAGGTTGTTCCCCCTTATAATATCGACTCTAATATTGATATTAGAGATACTGAGTTGGGACACGTGGACATGGAGAACTTTTGGAATAGGGTGAAGAGCTCTTCACAAACGGCATGGATGCAATGCATTTGTAACAGTGGGTTACCTCTTGCCGCTGCCTTTCCCATATCCGCTCAGTGCCTAGAGTTCATTCTCGCAACAACTAATCACTATGATTTCGAAGCTAGAGCCATCAAGAATCAAGATGGGGAGTTGGTAATGTGTTTAAACACTGACTATTTCGATGATATCCTTAAACTGCTCGACCTCACCACATATGTTGACACTAACCTCAAGAAGGCCCAGCATGCTTGGGATAACAACTTAGTTGATTGCATCAAACAAGTTAACAAGAAGTATCTTGTGAAACCTAAGCCTGCAGTAAGTAGGATCCCCAAGACCTTGCCTTGAAGTGATTTCATTCTTGAAATCAACAACATTATCACATTATAAAGCAGAGTTTTTAGTCTTCTCGAAGCAAGAGAGTTCCAAGGATGGATGTACCAATTTATCACCATCATATGCAAGGATGACTAGTTCTTTGATTAGGGTGAATTCATTAGTGATACAATAGATAGTCAGTTGAAAGAAGTGTTGACAATGGGGAAGTTCTACACGACTTCATATGTTACCTATGCGGTAGCAGAAATGAAGAATTTATCCAGGGTTAAACACCCAACGAACCATGTCATCAGATTTTGTATACAACTTCTACCCTTAGTTGACATTGAAGTAGAGCTTGAGCCACTTCAGGAGGGTGAATGATGTCTTTTTCAATAACATCATCTGTAAACTAGATAGAGATCTTTTCAAGCGCTAGTGCACTGGTGCAGCTTGGAACGTAGTTTCTCATTGGGGTTGTCTCTTCTTCCAGTTTCCCACATTCACCTACCTTCGAGTAAGAGCATTCCAAGGATCCCCATAGCTGCTTCCCAAATTCCCAAGTGACAAGGGGGTTCTAATGGAGTTGGTTAGGCAATTGTTGGACCTCCATAAGTTTCAACAGAGTAAGTATAAGGCAAGAATCCACTTCCCGATATCTATTGGCCATTACACTTGCACGTCGGTAATCAAAGCCAAAAATGTTGCTACTGAGATGCAAGAAGTAATCAAGAAATATCTCCATCCAAGGCTTGACTTTGATTATTGAGGGATATTGAAGGCTTATGGAGCCTTGCAATTTCACGTTCCTAACATTGAAGATATTTGGGTTGATTGCAGAGATGAAATCGAAATAAGGAAAATGGATTATAGTCGTCTGACTTTGGTCGAGGCAACATTGTACAACCTTGCAACTATTCCTCAGGATGATGTTGATGACAGAGATGTCTTGGACCCAATTTATAATCAGATGAATGTGGAGAGCTTGGGTTTTCCCCCAATTGATTGGTTGATCAAAGAATCTACATCCACCAAGGAGAGAGCTACCCAAATTTTGGTTCGAACTAATTCATGGCTCTTCTCAAACAATATTTCAGCAAAATGATCCCAACTTCCCAAAAGTGGCAGTGACTTCTACGTCGGAGGTGGGCCCCTCTCAAGTAGAGAAAGATAAAACTGAAGTGCCCAGGAAGAAGTTGAAATTCAAATTCTATGGCAGTGGAGCAAAGACTCCTCTTTCTTCTTCTCCATCTTCAAGAACCGTTGTCAACGTGGATTCCCCTTCTCCTCAATTGGCGCAAGAGACATCAACCAATACCATGGCCACCCAGTCTCCTCTTGTTTCTTCACTCCTCATCACCCATGCGGTTCCCATTGTGACCTTGTTCCCACAGGTGACACTTCCCGTCACATCTCCTTCGTATGTTTCCTCTCCCCCTGTTTCATCCCTTTCACTCTCCTCTTCATTTCCGATCACATTGGTTATCGCTTCCACTGCTCCCATTTCTTCCCCTTCACCTTCCATCTCCTCATGTGTCATTTATGGCACAAGTTTTTTCATCCCTTTCTCCTCTCTCCTTTGGGATAAGTATGACCTTGGGTTCTCCTCACGTAACCCAATTCCCCTTGCTGTCCATTGCTTTCTCCTCCATGCCATCTTCCCCTCCCCCATCTTTGGTCGTTGTCACAACTATCTTCTCTGGTCCTACCTCCTTAGTGACCATATTGCTTACTCCTCCCAGTACCACATTGATGATCACTACCCCCCTAGCAAGCAAAACCCCTCTATTATTCCATCTTGGCTAGCTAGCAAAACCCCGAAGAAGAGGAAGCAGGTTGTTCCCCTTGAAGCCTTTGATTCTAGTATGCTGACCCCTGTCCCGTCTCGCACATCTAAGAAACACAAGACCATTTCTCATATCACCATTGATGCATCAGGTCAAATCTTTACTGAGATTGTTGTGCTTGCTGCAGATAAAGACCAAGGAAGAGATCACTGCTTCCGATTATCAAATAACCAAGGTGGCACTGGGAAAAGTCACTACTTATGGAGCACAACAGGATGTGCAGGTGGCCATGGACAAGCTGTTCAAAAAGCTCAAAAAAACCAAGGCTACCAAGGATGAGCTGAAAGAAAAAATGGAACAATTGATGGCTATCCTTCTCAAAATCTCCCAACGAACCCTCATCTCTTCTCAGGCTCCAGTCAGTTTTGACACGTCATCCATATCCGAGATGGAAAAGATCGGGTAGAAGGGCCGAGCAGTTGATAGCTGGATTCAACGATTCCTAACTCAAGATAAAAGGCTGATCAAGGATGCTGTTGAAGTCCATGATGATATCCAGACAGAGAAATCAACTATTGAAAAAATGAATAATGAGCCCCAAGAAGAATGCAACAATTGGGAGTTGACTTTGGAAGCCTTGAGCGAGCTCAAGAAAGTTAATCCGGATACCTTTGTTCAAGAAGGGGTAATTAGTGAAAGAGACATGCATTTAGAGTTTTACAAAGCCATTGACTTTCGAGTCAAGATTTTGCTTTCATTTATTTTTTGTTTTTTTCTTTTCTATTACTTCTAAACTTTTGGTAGCAGCTTAGCAAGAAATATCGACTGAGGTGTTGGGAGGCATTGGGGGACAACCCCTTCCTGCTAAACGTGTCTGTTATGGTAGGAAGATGTCCTCCGCGGCTCTTGATGTCTCTGTAAGATGTAGCATACTCCAGTGCTCTCCGGATTTAAGTGTTTTTTGTCCTTATTGAATCAGTGGTACAGGGTATGTTATTAAAATTGTTTCTTCTTTATGCTGCACTGGAGTGTTGGTTTCATAGCAATATTAACGATACTTCGATTGTATCCATTGGAACTGCTGTCTTTTTGTTATATGGTATGCTTCCAGTTAGATTATAACTTCATATTTGTCCTGTATTTCAATGCAATTCACTTCTCAGAGACATGTCCCTTTTTTTGCAAATAGTACGAGCATTACAAATAAATATTTAAGCCTCCACTTGCACCAAATAGGTATATCAAGCCTTAAATTCATAATTATAGGTCCTGAATATCTGTAAGACTTTCACAGTAGTCTGTTTCAGTGGAACGAGATTTGGTGAGTCCTGGCAAGGACTTGCTGATCGAAGCCTGAGGCAACTTCTGCAAAACTTCGCCAAAATTTTGGCAGACTTGCCGAGTCCAGGGATGAATCTCTTGAGTCTTTTCAGACTTGTGAGTCCCGCTCTGGATTTGGCGAGTCTATGATTTTTCAAAAAATGCTGAAAAAAGACACTTATGTATTTACAAAAAAAGACAAACATAAACCTAAAAGCTTATTTAACACACTCAAACACTCACTCATTCAAACCTTATTTTCATGAGCCCATTCAGTATCTCACTTTCCTCTCTCTCACACACTCATTCTGATTTTTCATTTTTCCTTGAAATTAGCTGATTGTTCATGTGTAAGGATTGGATAAGAGGTGATTACAGCGATCATGTGCACTGGTGGAGCTGATAGAGCTGATCATGTTATGTTTTTTGTTGATGTCGTCGCCATGATATCTTGCATTCAAGGACACAACTTTATGAATATAAAAACGACTTGTACTTAATATCAATGCTCAAGTTTTAAGTTCAACTTCAAAGATTCCACATCACATTATTTACTTGCTTTTTGTGTATGCATGTGTATGTTAGATGTAATTGATTAGTTTCAAGTGTATTTTAAGCAAAGGTTGTCTGGGTGTGCAGGTGAGGGGGGTACACAAAGTGAGTGTGCAGCACCTGGTGCATATAAAATTAATAAAAAGACACCCGGTGCACGAGGATGCTTTAGTTTTCCACGGTTTTTTATTGGGTGTGGATTCGGGTGCAGGTGTGTTTGCTGTACGTGTAAATCTCCAGTGCAAACCAAATGTGCTCGGGTGTGAGCACCCAGACAGCCTTGATTTTAAGTTGATTTGATATGGAATGCATTTTAATAGTTTTTTTCTTAAAATTCTCTGTTTTTAATTGATTTTTTAAATTTGCTGAGTTATGTTGAGTCTTGGCTGAGTTTTGTTGCTGATTCTGAGTCCGAGTCATAAATCGACTTGCCGATTCTGACTCTTGTTACTATGGTATTTTTTTCTTACAGAAAGTGTTGTTTGTCACATCATCGTATGCATCTCTAACTTAGAGAAAGAAACAGGACAATGATAAGACAAACATACCAATGTTTCTTGGTTATATATCTAGAGGCTTAACAAGTTAAATTCTTTTCAATCAAACTTTATTTGTGTGGGGAAGTTAGTTTTCTAGGGTTTGTAGGTGTGGGTGCAAGAGTTCACCTATGCACACATATTCATCGTATTTAAATGTATGCATGTCTGTGTCTATGCGCATACAAAACTTAAATCAGGGCAGTCTTACTTTCTAGAATCAATGAACACAGAAAATTACATAAAGAATGACTCAATCTCTTTGACAAAAGTTAAAGAACAAAAACTGAATATTAACATTTGAAGCTGTCAAAGTACTCATCACACATATGGCATTGTTGGTGAATTAGTTGCATTATTTGATGGAACTATTTTAGGCCAATTGCT
Source organism: Taxus chinensis (assembly GCA_019776745.2). Lineage (NCBI taxonomy): Eukaryota > Viridiplantae > Streptophyta > Pinopsida > Cupressales > Taxaceae > Taxus > Taxus chinensis. Next base: position 719,005,890 of record CM034153.1, on the reverse strand, counting down.
AATGCTTGATTAAATTAGCTTTAGGTAAATCCTTGATATTTTCAAATTTGATGTTATGGCAAACAAAAAATATCGATGTTATAATGAGGGTTGGTGAAACTACGAGAATTGCACTTATAGATGTGCATTTGCACATCATGCAATGGTTTATTACAGAAATTGAGGATTGCTAGTAAGAAACACACATTATTTTAGGTGTTATATTATAATTTGCTGCGTTGAATGTCATTGTCATTTGCTTCCATATTAGAAAACTATTTACAAAATGTGACGATTTTGAATCTCTCCAGGTGACACATTCATGGTTAATGATGAATTTTCAATGATTAAGTGCTCCTTAGCCAAAGTGCAGTGTTGATGTGTTGATAGGCTGTGTATCTCTTTGATGAGATCACCTTTTTGCAATTAGAGATTCTTTGTTGGAAATTTGCTTACCTTTTAACTTTGTTGGAATTTTGCAGTTGGAGAGCCTCCCTGAATTTGTGGCAGGAGTAATGTCAAATGATCCCCAGTTGCAACTGGAAGCAACTACTCAATTCAGGAAGATTCTTTCAATAGGTATATATTTTTCACTCACTGTATTATGAGGATTCTCTCCTTGTTTCAGAAAGGTGACCATTTTCAAAAACACGTGTAACAGAACGGTGCCCTCCAATTGAAGAAGTTGTTCATACGGGCGTTGTCGCTCGGTTTGTAGAGTTCCTTGCAAGAATTGACTTCCCTCAACTTCAGGTTGAATTTCTGATTTGTTTGGTTGACTTTCTATAAAATTTACATTGAGAAATATGTTTGAGTAGCCTTCATTGGTTTCATTTGTCATGGTACAGTTTGAGGCGGCATGGTCTTTGACAAACATTGCATCAGGAACCTCAGACCACACAAGAGTTGTGATCGAGCAAGGAGCTGTGCCACACTTTGTGCAGCTTCTCAACTCCCCCAGTGATGATGTCCGAGAACAGGTTATGTCTTTAACTTCTTTACATGCCATTATGTTCTTGCCTGCTATCATTTTCATTTGCTAGCTTTCTCCCATATGTTTTTATCATTGACTTCTTTATATTGTTGCAGGCTGTATGGGCTTTGGGGAATATAGCTGGTGATAATCCCAAATTTAGAGATATAGTCCTTGGTCATGGTGCTCTTATGCCACTTCTGGCCCAACTGAATGAGAATACCAATTTGTCAATGCTGAGAAATGCCACTTGGACGCTATCCAATTTTTGTCGTGGCAAGCCACAAGCACCTTTTGAGCAGGTGTAAATTATGGGAAATGTTTCAACTTTCTGGTACTTGAAAATTCAAAGAACTGAGAAACTTGATGGTCACAAGCTAGGGTATAAAACCATATATATATATATATATATATATATATATCATTTATAATTGTCTTGTTTTATACAGACAAAGCCAGCACTTCCAGCCCTTGAACGCCTTATTCACTCAGATGATGAGGAAGTCTTGACAGATGCATGTTGGGCTCTTTCATACCTATCAGATGGAACAAATGACAAAATTCAAGCTGTGATAGAGACTGGTGTTTGTCGTAGACTTGTTGAGCTTCTGCTGTATGTATATGGTTCCCTTAAATCTTGGAAATGGCCATATTCACATTCGGTTAAATTATTGGCAATCTTCTCATTTGAGGAGAATGATATTTACATCTAATTCTTTTACTTTTTTGTACAGATTTATGTGTGATTACTGATTTGCATATCTATTATTACTGCATTTCACAAGATACAGACATGTTAGATTTATTTTCAAATCTGTATTGCAAATAATAGTTTCATTGTTTATATCTCCTGTTTTGTTTGGTTTGTCTGTAACTAAAATCTTTGAACAAGGTGCTGTGCTAAGTATATCATACATTTAATCGTATTTGTCATTAGTCTTTTCTGCTAGGACACAATAACTTGTGTTGTTACGAGTCTTTGGATGGATCTTAGACAAGAATAACAGTACTGTGTTTATTATGGCATGTTTTTCATTGGGTTGTTGTGGTGGATCCGTTGCAAACTTGAACCTTGCTATACTACCTCTATTTGGGCTATTAGTGGTTTCTCGTATATTTGGCACTAAAAAATGCACGATGTACAAATATTCCAACCATATTTCTCTTATTTTTGTTTCTATGTTAATAGTTTACACTTCACTTTTGGACTTACAAGATCTCTCTTTTTCTTGCTAGACACTCTAATCCTATGGTTCTTATTCCTGCTCTTCGCACAGTGGGCAATATTGTTACTGGGGATGATTTACAGACACAGGTATAGATCAAATTATATCTCTATGATTCTTAAATTTTCAAATATGAGTATTCAAGAAAAATCAGTCCATAAGGAATTTTCGTAATTGCCTGAGACTAATCTCTAAATTGAGATCATGTGTGCTTGAGGTATGCAACTGGATGAAGAAAGTTTGTATCGTGCTAGCCAAGTTACATTACTCTGATAAAGTGTTTGGCTTATAACCATTAGTAAGGATTCCCGGCCTTGAATTCATCCTAGTTCTGTCATTCCATGGTGCATTCTATGATGAGCTTCTAGAATAGTTTCTGGGTTTACTGTTTATTATGGAGCCCTCCTAGCTGTTTAGGGCATCTGCAGCTAATGCAGTAGCCAAATTTGGAAAACTACACAGTACAATAGCTCTAGGGCCTACCAGACACCAGATGATGCAAATATCAAAACTTACTGAGTTTTAACCCTTAATTTTTAATCTTCTTAAGAGGTGATACGGTTTATATGCGATCAATCAAGAGCGATATTAAAATTTAGCATTGATAATCCTTACATGCTGTCATTGTAATTCCGAAACATTTTTAGCATCACAACTAAATGGGATAATTGTTTTCACCACATTAGCTATTTCCAGTCATTGGTGTTTAAGAAGAGAGTATGCTGATTTGGAGCATACATGGTAGCTATCAACCATGAAATTTGAAGTCAAATGTAGTTTCAAAAGTTTCTCAATAAAACTTGAACCAAAGTGATAGAAAATCTCACAGCCTGGGATGTTGATGTTTAAGGAAAAATTAAACTGACTATTTAAAGACCATAAGCTGTTTTCTGAACAGACTGTTAAGATTGCATAACCCGTGAATAGTATCTAAAGTACCTTTGGAAACTGCAGATAGCGAGATGGTCCATGGATAAAGGACGAGAGTAAGAATATTTGGTTTATTGAGTGTTGAGAGTGCATAGCCATTGCAACTATAAGAAGATAGCATCTGAAGTAGCTTTTAAAATCACAGATAATGGGATGGTCCATGAGTAAAAAGGACTGGAACAAGGGAAATGTGACAGGAACACAGTTTTAAAAATTCACTCAGATATGTATATTAGGATTTTCAATTTGTGTCATAAAATAAAATCTATCCTACCATAGCAAGGGTGCAAGTATATAATGTTTTATTTGGCATATATTTCGCCAAAGGGCATAGATGCAAGTAAATAATATTTTATTTAGCATTTATTATGCCAAAAGGTGTAAATGCAAGTAAATAATGTTTTAGTTGGCATTTATTACACCAATAGGCATAACCTACAATGGCAAGCAAGGAGGTGGTTGCAGAGTGTAACAATGTGAGATGTCAATAAGAATGCATGACCTTAAATTTGATGTCAATTTGACTGTCATGGGGTTGTTTTTCTTCTTGCCTGGAGAAGGCTATCAAAAAATTGTGATATCTTAGGCATACTGTGGAGTGTGGAGCTCCTTTTTGTTCCTCAGAAAGTTTTTTTAAAGCCCAACATAATGGTGCAGCTAGATTGAAACCATCTGTTATCAGTCAGTGGAAAATTTGTGGAGAAGGTTATGGATTTGTTATTTAATGCGAAACCTTCAATGGGCCAAACTATATGACAAACCCAAGATAGGTGCTTGAGAAAAATATTTATTGGCATTGTTTAGATGTGTAATTGAGATATCTAAGCTAGTTTATTTGTTTTCTGTTTAGCCTCAAGCTTCATGTTTACATATCTGGTCTATGATTTTAAATCCAAATGAAAGTGGATCTGTTTTCCTCACATTTCAAATTTTAATCTACATACGTAGTGGATAGCTGCTGATTATGCGGTTCATCTATAGAAAACTTAATGTGACAAATTAGTTTTGTTCTTGCTATTGCTAGATCTGGTCTTACAATTCTTCAATGGCACTGTGTTTCAGTTCATGATTGAAAATCAAGTGCTTGCATGCCTTTTACAACTCCTGACAAACCATCATAAGAAAAGTATCAGGAAGGAAGCATGTTGGACAGTTTCAAACATCACAGCAGGCAACAAAGAGCAAATACAGGTGAGTTATTTATGTTATCCAATGTGAGGAGCTTATCATGCTGAATTTTTTAACACTATCACTTGTAAAAAACCTTCCAGCGTAAGTGTTCATTGATTGCTATACCTTCTGTTCTATAGGCTGTCATTGATGCAAACATTATCCCTCCGCTTGTGAAATTGCTCCAAACTGCCGAATTTGACATCATGAAAGAGGCAGCATGGGCGATCTCCAATGCTACTTCAGGCGGTGCACGTGAACAAATCAAGTATGTAACTATATTTCTCTATATAAATTAATAAATAAATAAAATCCACTGTATTGTGATGTTTACATGGAAGCAATGGATGCCAGGTACTCTCAAATACATGTTAGAGGTATAATGGGCAATCAGGAGCCACACGAATTTTAGTTAAGAGATGTCGTCTAGCTAGTTTGATGAATATGGCTTCTTCATTATGATTGGCATCTTGTACTTCAAAATTTATTTCATAATCCTGGCTTCTTCATTTTTACTGATTATCATGGGGTAGTTTTAAGGTTTGAGGTTAGTCTTTAGAGAGATTTCAAGCAAGGTTTTCTATGTCAAAAAAATAATATTCATGTTTGAAAAGATTTGCAAAGAACCTGAAATTCAATACACGAAATGCTCATGGCATTCAAAATATTCTGAAGCAGTCATAGATAACCTTCAACAAAAATACGAGAATTCTTTTATTGAATTTAGATGGGTAGAGTTATCTAATCCCAGGCCCAACGCAACTAAATTATGGAACACCTAAAGCATCGTTTACAAGAGCTCAATACTTGCAAATAAATAATAGAATTAATAAAAAATGTCACGAGTATTGACATGATTGCATTATACATATGCTAATCCTTAACAACTGCCAAATGTAAACAGTAAACACCTTGAGTTAGTAACTTCGCGTTTCAAATGAAGAATTGCAAAAACCATATTTTACAAGGCTTCAGTTGAATCTAAGTTCATTCAACACTTCATTCAAATATAATCTAAGTTGCTGATACGTTTTGGATACGGCAAAACTTTTTTGGCTCCGGATATGGCCATACAAAAACTATATAAAAATTAAAATATATATAAATTCCAGCCTGATAAATAGGAATTAACCACATATTATGCATATGAAAAACAAAATAAGCTAAATAATTACAATAAACTACTCATAATTCCATTGAACCTGGGCACAAGCATTGTCTGTACCACATCTAGTTGAGTTGTTTATTACATTTATCTTATACATGCTATTTTTGTCCATGTTTCTGATGGCTTGTATTTGGTACCTTCTGTAGAATAATGCTGCTGCGAAAATTGTAATTTCTGCTGTAATGATATATTAAATTTAAAGTAGAAAAAATAAACTGTTTTAGGCCTGGAAATGCTGCAGAAATGGCCAGGGCATGGTTGGGCATAGTTACCTAAGACTTCGGGACAGCGGGACACGGGGACAGAGTTTCTGGGACGGCAAAAAATTTCCAAAATTTCCGGACGGCAAGGGGACAGCTATTAAAATAATATATAAAATTATAAATATGAAAAATATACGGATAAATTTTAATTTTTTTATGGATAACAATTCATATTTATATATCAGTCCACCATGTGCGTACAGTCCACATTCAGACGTCCATATTAAAAACTCGCAGCATACATATGTTAGGAATTAGTCCTAACATGGGTGTAGTAGTTAGTTGTCCACATTATTAAATATTAATTGTATGTGTGTGTATTTAATATGTGGAGCATGTTATTCTAATAATATATGTGAGTTGTTAAACTCACTTAGGGTGTGAGAGAATCTAGGTGGTTAGAACAACCATCCTAGATTAGTGTTTGTGGTTATAGCGGTTAGAATAGCTATCCCTATTTATCAATCTTTTGTAATATTGATTATTGTATTGAATGTATGAATGATTAAATTATTGTGCTCTGCACATTTGAGCCTTCGGTTCTTCCCAGAAATGGGGTAGCATTTTCATTTGGTATCAAAGCAGGCGCTCTGCTTGCCCTCCATTCAAGTGTTTTTACCTCAAATTGGTTTAATGGCTATGCAGTGTAGACCACATGCAAATGCCATTTTTTCCATTCACCCTTTTTTGCATATTGCTGCTAGTTTTGTAGTGCAGACCATGTACAAACTTGTGGCATTCTTCATTCACCTGCATTTTTCTCTCTCTTGTCCATCATGTTCATTTCTTTTCGCAGTTTACCTACCCATCCTGTTCTCCGTGTGCATTAAATTTAAAAAAATAAAAATCTATATATATTTGTTAGGTTGCAGTAATTTTCTGGGTATATTCAGATCTGCTGAGAATATAGAAGATTAATAAAGAAATTTAGTCTCTAAATCTGTAAATCCAATTAAAGATTGGATTAAATCATTTCTGGAGATGGATTTTGTAATGCAGAGTCATGAATCGTTTGAAGCTGGACATGCTTTCTAGAAAATGCGGTTCCTTCACCCTCACAATCTGTCCATTTTTAGCTGTGCAGGGATGTTGATGTTGTGAGAAGGTTCGCAGATACTACAGCTATGCAAGCCTGACTTGGAAAGGACATTCAGGGCATCCCTTGGGAAAGACTCCGTTTCACAAGAAAGATATATTGTGAAACCAGATCACAAAATCAAGCTGATCCGCCATCAATTGAAGCTTTTAATGAGGAAGGGGAGATGGTGTTCGCACCGAGATTCATGCTTTGTATTTAGTATTGTAATATTATCCCTCACAGTAACTGGATCTCTACCGATCCACCATTTTCTCTCGTTCATATATCAACATTCCAAACTACGTTGGAGATCTGACTAAGCAATCGAAAAGATCTTGGCACTACCAGTCGTTTGAATTCCTCAGAAAATTGATCTATATCGGGCAGACCAAAATCCTTCAAATAGCTTCGTCTGTGTATAAACTCTTCCATCGACAACAAGCTCAGCCTACTTTACTCGGCAATGGTGCTTTGACTCATCTCAGCCCTCCTTTAGTCGATTTGGCTCTGCGTCCCTAAAATCAATCTCTGGCTTGTCTCAGGCGACTTCAAGATGACTGATGTTTTACCTTTGAGGGCCACTTCTTGAATTCCAAATGGACATATGCTGCAACATATTTCAGCAACAAATCACGCATCTCGAGTCAAACAGATACAGAATGTTTTAATGGAATTTGAATCTTCTTATTTTTTTAGTGACACATCTGTACATTGACCTCCATGGGAGCCTTTACTTTCGGCGTACACAACTCAGGGTGGTATCTCCTCCAAATCGTGGTAAATAGAAAACCGTAAAGGTATAACGGCCCAATATTCATTTTAAAATCTAAGTTTTTATTTTTAAAGAGAATGATATTTAGATAAGGCATGGTTGACAGTTCCACCTTATCATTTCAAATTGTTTAAAATAAGGGTGATTTTTTGTAACGAGGAAAATTTTTTAGAAAGAGAGAAAATCATTTTCGAATATCTTTGTAAAAAGGGGATAATTTTTCGAAAAAGGGGGGAACAAATTATATTTTCGAAAAATTGATGATGGCCCACTATTTTTGTGATTGGATGCATTATTGGTGGAAACCGACATCCAAGGGATTTTTTAATTGAGGGGGGGGGGGGAAATACAAAGCGGAAGGACAACAATAAAATACAGATATCAATCAGAAGACGGAGGCAACGACCAACCAACGCCAACCGTCGCTATGCAGCTCTAGAATGTTCTTCACCCCATGTTAGAATTAAGGGGGAGAATGATAGGAATTAGTCCTAACATGGGTGTAGTATTTAGTCGTTCACATTATTAAATATTAATTGTATGTGTGTGTATTTAATATGTGGAGCATGTTATTCTAATAATATATGTGAGTTGTTAAACTCACGTAGGGTGTGAGAGAATCTAGGTGGTTAGAACAACCATCCTAGATTAGTGTTTGTGGTTATAGCGGTTAGAATAGCTATCCCTATTTATCAGTCTTTTGTAAAATTGATTATTGTATTGAATGTATGAATGATTAAATTATTGTGCTCTGCACATTTGAGCCTTCGGCTCTTCTCAGAAATGGGGTAGCATTTTCAACATATAGCTATACTAATGTTATACGTTCATATAACTTTTAATATTAATATGTATGCTACTGGTTTTCGTAGCATGTTGTTACAGTCCATGTGCATTTGTGCTCAAAATTTGCTGTATTCATATATCACTCTTGTTTCTTAATATGTCTTTGTAATACAATACAGTTGGATTATGCTTAACGGGCAAACATTTATAAAGAGAAAACAATAAACAAATTAATTTAAAAAAAAAAATTATTAAAAAAAAACCAGAAGTCCCCAAAACGTTTTGGGGACTTCCAGCTGTCCCCCATGTCCCCGAGACGTCCTCTGTGATTTTTAAATGTCCCGGGGACGTTTCTCCTTCCCCCTGCCACTTCGGAAACGCGGGGGAAACGTTTCCCCCACGTCCCGGCGTCCCCAAAACTTCCGGGATGTCCCGGACTTGTCTTTTTTGGGGGGGACGCGTCCCAGCGTAACTATGTGGTCAGGTATGTCTGGGACTGCCAGACAGGTTCGTAGAATAATGCTTCTGCAAAAACTGTAATTTCTGGTGTAGTGAACTGTGATATATTAAATTTAAAGTATAATTATTTTAATTAAAAAAATAAAAAAAAAGGCCTGGAAATGCCGTGGAAATGGCTGGGGTATGGCTGGGCAGGTCCCGGTATGTCTCCAAATGTACCCGGCTGTAGCTGGACCAGCCTGGCCATACCTTGGTTGTTTCCAGGTGTCTATCTGGGCCGTACCTGTACCGGGTGTCCTAGGGATTTCATATCGGTATCGTAGTAATGAATTCTATGACTGACCTTGTACACCATAAAAATACTTAACATGAAACTGATTTCCCTTTTCTCTTTAACTGCAGTTCTGGAAAACATATCAATATTTTGTGTTAATGTTATTATTAATTTATTTGTTCTTTCAATTTCTTTTTTTAATTTGGTTCTGGATTCATTTTCCATGTTGGATGCTGTAAAGACTTTTACCTTTCAACCTCTTCCCCATGATTTCAGTGTAATACTAACATCACTTTTGTACCCTAGGCTAACTTCTTAACAGGATATTGGGTTAACCTCAGGGTTATATGATATATCCTAGTTAATAACTGGGGAGACCCTTGTCGTTAAAAATTCTAGAATATATTATCTGCTTGGACACTCTAGGAGTCTGGACTGTCCTCGTTTATGTGGCAATCAATTGTGGATTATTATAATAATTTTGTAATGTTAGAAAGCTACAGGTTCATGTGTCAGTCAATGTCATCCGGACATGCTCATTGCATGTTTTTCTGGGTAAAGCGTGTGTGGGTTATTCTGGTACTGTCATTCCATTGACATCATTGATGAATTCGGATGGTTTCTGCAAGTAAGAGTCATTACATAATGAATGGTGTGATAATAAGTGCTACAATTTGGCCATGAAAACTGAATTGTATAATTGTTTTTCTCTTTTACTGCAGTTTTAGGTGTATTGTTTTTGTTTTTAAGGGCACCACTAGGCCATGTGTATGTTATTATGGTGCTCTCATTCCTTTGACATCATTGATGATTCGGGATGATTTTTGTGATTGAGTCATTAGATAATTATGTGTTGATATTAAGTGCTACAATTCAGTTTTAAAAACTGAATTATTTTATTGTCCACAATTCTTCTCTTTTACTGCAATTATACGTGTACTGTTTGCTCTAAGAGAGGCACTAGGCCATGACAAGACCTGAGTTATTTCATCCCATCTACATGTTGTCTTTTAACAAACACAAAAACTTGTATGAAATTGTTTGTTACATACATGTTGCATGGATTTTGAAGTTAATTTTTAGCACTCCTGTGCACCAAGAAGACTGATATGCATCCCTAATCTGGCAGGTATTTGGTGAGTCAAGGATGCATTAAGCCGATGTGTGATCTGCTAGACTGTAAAGAGCCAAAAATTGTGTCAGTTTGCCTTGAGGGGCTTGAGAACATTCTGAGAGTAGGAGAAGCAGAAAAGGATCAAGGAAACACTAGCATAAATCTTTATGCTCAGTTCATTGATGATGCTGAAGGACTTGAAAAGATTGAAAACCTGCAGAATCACAATAATGAGGACATCTATGAGAAAGCTGTGAAGATCCTTGAAACCTATTGGCAAGATGATGACGAGGACGAGCAAAACATAGCTCCTACCAGCACTGATGGCCAGCCGGCTTTTAGTTTTGGTGCAAATAAATCAGAAGTTCTCCCAGGTGGTTTCAATTTTGATTGAGTGAGGTATGTTTTTGCTCCCCCATGTTGTTAAATGGAAATTTTATTTCATCATTATTTTATTTGATTTTGGAAATTTCTGGCACAGGTGATTTTTTTTTCTATTTTCCTGGATAATACAAAATTTGTTCGGGAGAAATTTTCAAAGATGATTCTATCACTTCAAAGAAGCAAGCTCACTATAGATGTTCAATTTTGCTAGGACTAGTTTTAAGATCTTTTCAATAGTTAGAGGTTGGTGTCAGACATTTCTAAAATTCAAAGTATGCTATCAGGTAGCAACGAATTTTTGGGGTTCGATTGGTACAGGATGTTTAATTTGGAAGTATAGTTTCCATCGCTTATGTTAAAATGACGGTAACTATAAGGTTTTGTATCAAGATGTTGACTTTTATTCCCATGGCTATTACATTCAATTTGAGCAATTGAATGTCTTTAAGATAATGTTTTGGTTGTATCTGTATGGTCTTATTGAGAAACAGAAGAATTTTGTATGGGTCCAACTATTATTACAACAAAGAATGAAAACTGTGCTTTTATAGTAGAGTCCAATGCATAATTTTTTCAACTGGGATTTAAGTCAATATAGGACTACTAAATGAATTAGTTGAAGACTTCTAGAGCATTTAAATTTATAAGCTGTATTGTAGTTGTGTGGTGCCTCATTTTCCCTGTTGTATAGCAGAATTAGAGAAATATCTTTCTTTTATCACTGTAAACACGTCAAAATGACCTTTCTTCGAATTCTTTCCGTTGTCATTCACTACATTTACTTGGGTTTTTGTTTTACGAATATGTGGGAGACCTGAATCTATTACAAACCTATGCAAATTCAATGGTAAAATCTGAACTGTAAACAATTACTTCATTATCGCAGAATTTAGGTGAATTTTTCCTTCGTTCCAAATCTATCTCCCCTTTTAAATATAAGAAAGTTCAATGAGATTTATCCTCTTGATAGTAACACATCACAATATTAGATGTTGAAAGCAAATGGTGCAGAGCTGAAAATTCATATTTCTAATCCCTAACTAGTGCATTAGTGCAATTTTTAGGCTGCATAGTGCTGGGAGATCTCAAGTTCAATATAAACTTACGGATGCTTGGCTTAAATGATTTTAATTTTGAGAGGTGACGTTTAGGGATAACGTTTATGCGGACTTATTAATTCATTGAGTTCTTATCCTTGACTCTTAGAGAGATGTTCCTACATTTACGTGCAGGTTTACCCTCCCTATGTGCGCTACATCGACAATTGTATCGGGTTACATGCGATCTTGCCAACCTGAGGATTTCATTAATAGAAGAATGGAAACAAGGGGTCTTGCTCCAAACATGTTTCTGTATGTGCCTAGTAAAACCCAAATTCCGTCACTTTTGTGTACTCGACAATAGGGCTTGCCTTGTCAATGTGTTTATCATCACGCTTGTTAAAGGGGTTTACCCAAAAAAAACTGGACTCGTGAGGGAGATCCCAATTTCAACATGAACATATGGGTGCTTGATGTTGATGTGTATCATTGCACTCGTTGAAGGGGTTTACTCCTTAACCCCATACCTCCCTTGTCCTCCACCCCCTAACATGTGCTACATTGAAGGTTGCATTGGCTTGCATGCGATCTTGCCAACTCTAGGATTCCACTAGCATAAAGATGGAAGCAAGGGGTCTTGCTCCAAATATGTGCTTCGTAAAAGCCAAATTTTGTTATCTTTGCGTACCCAACAATAGGGTTAGTCCTCACAATGTATTTATCATCAAACTTATCAAAGAGGTTTACCCAAAAAAAATTTTGAACTAGTGAGGGAGGTCCCAAGTTCAACATTAACATATGGGTGTTTGATGTCAATGTATATCACTATACTCGCAGAAGGGGTTTAACCCCTGATCCTCTTACCCTAACCGCCCCCTAGGCCCCTCGCCCCCAACTCCTTCCCTCCAAGAAATAAAATTACTGAACTAGTGAGAGCGCGTCCTTGCAGCCCATAAGGATTTATTTCAACAAGGCATGCATTTATAAGAGTGTAATTCATAGTTCCAACAAATTTTTTTTGGGCAGAATATTATAAAAACTGTTATATCGGTAGTCCGGGGGTTATAAATGTCTTTTTTTCATAACTTACGAATTTGAAGTGATAATATATGATAGAAAGCTTTTTAACTGGTTAGGACATTTGACTAAAATTTTAAGGCCAAAGAAGCAAAGTGATTCAAAAATGTAAAGGTATTATTAAAAAATTAGAAAAAATTGAAATTTCTATTTTATAAGTGTCATGCCACGACAAATGTTTTCAACTTTTTTACGCGAGTTCACATAAGTTCATGTTCTATTTGTCATGCCTTGTATTGAGTTCGTCAATAATTTTGACCGATGTGGGGTTATGCAACTACTCTTACTCTTCCAAGGTGCTTAGTAGTGATTTTGTTCATGTCATCGAGGGCATGGGAATAGTCCTGATTTGTTGCCATTCATTATGGTTTTAGCAATTATATTGATTTGTTTGATTTTGCTCAATGATTTTGGTCTATATTATTAGCAATCGTATGTAACCTGTGCAATGTGAACACCAAAAGGAAAAAGGGCGGAAGCGAAGGAAGGGGTAATGTGGAACAAAATAATTTCTATGGTGGAATATGAGAATTGCAATTGTTATTTGCAAGGATATTGTGAATTTTTGTTTGATGTTTGTTTAGTTTGCTATACATTGCCAATGTTTGTAGTCTTATGGTTTTTTTAATCTGCTATATGTAACACCTAAAATGTTGTTAATAGTCAGCTATAAATAAATTATGAAAAAAATAAAATGTTTAAAAGCGTAAAATTGTTTTGCAAAAGAAACAAAAGAGATGGATTTGGGAAAATGCAAAAAAGGAAATGCAATAGCACAAGAAGAAATTAACTTTTTTATGAAAAAGTTGAAATGTTGACGAGTATTTAGAATTTTATATTTTTTTTTTGCATCTAATATGCGACAAAGAAGAGGGATATGAAACCACGGTGTATATATGAACATTGGAAAATGTAAAATAACATTGAAATGTTCGAGAACCTTTTTTGAAGAGTAATTTACTAGAAAGGTGAATTTGGTAGGGCCTTGATCTTGGCCTCTTCAGCGTTTCTATTTTGCATGTGAGCCCCTACCGACATTTTGTTGAATCGATCAAAAGAGGAGGGAGGGGAGATTCTAAGGTCTTGAAGGGAGGGAACCATGGGGATTGTTGTGAAAGTAAGTCCTTGCCTATTTGTGTTGCCAATGTCAACTGTAGCTTTTTGCAAAGTAAGCCCCTATGATTTGTGGATTGTCAAAGTTTAAGCCATCTGAAGCGGAAGTTGTCTTCGTGAACCTCTTGAAATAGGAGGGATAGGAACATGCTAAGGATTATTTATATCACAACTAGGTCCAATGTACCTTTCGAAGTTGACAACAAACAATGGTAGTTTTGGTGGAGAGGTGGATGCGTTGTAGACAATGTCAATAATTGTCCCAATTGCACTTTTGACAAGCCTAAACTCAACCTATAAATCATTTGTAAGCATAACCTTTTGTTCTTTGCAAAGAAGTATTTTGTGTTGGAGTTGATCATCATTAGCTTCTCCACTTTCACTTCTTTTGGTAATCTGTGCAATTGATTGTGCTATTGAAACATTCAATGATTTCAACATATGAAGGTTGTGTTGATCAACAAGTTCATTTTTAGCAAACAAATGGGGCGCATATTGGAAGTTGAGAAGCTCATCTTGTGAGAGATGTGTATCTGTACGCGACATAAGGCTCTTCCAATCTTGCAGGAGACATGTTGCATCTTGAACATGCAGTAACATACCACGAAACTAGGTTTGGGCTTTATCAGAACCTTGTTGACGAAAAATTCTCTGCAATGTGATAGAGGCAGTAAAGCTTCTCCAAAGTATGCCACCATAGGAGCGACTTCCATATAATGGAATGTCTTTCACAGGATGCAATTGGCCAAGGTCACCAACAAGAATGATAGATCTATTAACAAATTGGGATGTTTTGAAATGAGGAAATGCTTCACGGAGGTGGTAGTCTACCATAACAAACAATTTTATGTACTGTTTGTAGCTACCAAAAAAAATAATTTATTTATGTACTAAAGGTTGTAGGTGTCTTGCTTTTTGTTGGGCTTCTGTGTTGGCCAAGCTATTTTGTCCTATCATTGATCCATAAGGATCCAGAAAAACACACCACTTCATCAATTTCATCAGCACTAAGAAGGAGAAACAAGAAAAATGAATAAAATAAGGTAAACAAAGGTTTTGGAAGGAACCGCCGCTATGTACAGAGCGACGATCCTGAGACTGCCAGTCTGCTCAAGGCGGCGGTCATGACACTTTTGAATATAAAAGAAGAATGGAACGCGAATGGACACAAATTTGAAGCGCCCAACTGTGTCTCTTCCCCTTCCATGCCCTTTCACATCCTCTAGTGCACGGGAGGACATGTGAAGGCCTATAAATGCATGAAAGGAACAAGGGAATATGGATTCGAAGATCTAGAGAGATCAAGAAGCAGAGTTTAATGAGAGTAGTGAGCAAGATCTTCAATGCTTGAGTCGAATTGTAGGAGCAAGGTGTAGAAACAGAGCAAACAAGTAATTGGAGAGAAGGTTTTATAGTGTTGCTTCTTTTCATACTTATTGTAATATGTAATTGTCTGTATTAGACCAATAAATGTGGGAAGAAAGAGCAGTTGCCCTTCCCGACTGGTTTTTTCTCCATTGGAGGTTTCCAGGATAAAAATTGTTGGTGTTGAAGTTTTGAATTATTTCTTTCTCTGCAATTTCCTTTCTATAGCACTAGATAATCAGTCACGAAGCTCTAATTTTTCAAGAAAAGCTGTCATTTTCCAAAGTTGAAAGTAGAACAACATAGTTGTGTGATTCGTAGAGTTCCAAAGTAGAAGTTTACGGATCATTTTGGTATCAGAGCTGATTATATATCTAGGACTATGGTATTCGAATCTTTTTTGTGATTTTGTGTGACAGTGACAAGGTCCAAAGGTGAAGAAGTTTTACCTTGCGAGCCAGATATTTCTATGAAGAAGTGGAAACAAAGAGTTCGAGCTCAAATGGAGAAAGAGAACTTGGTTTGTAGAGTCGAGATGCTAGAGACCATGATGGATAGATTGCATAGAAAACAAGAAAAACTTTCAAATCTGCAAAAGACGGCTTCAATTAAGCAAGATTCCATGGACTCGGTGGTTCGAGCACTAGCCGAAAAATTTAGTATCGAAAAAAGCCACGAAGAGGAAGAATGGGAAGAGCATGAAGAGACGCCAATTGTAAGCGAGAAGGTAAAATCTGCATATACACCTTTTAAAGTTGAAACGAAAGTGGAAATAAAGAATTTTGAAGGACAAGTAGATGCAGAATTACTGGATAAATGGCTAAAACAGTTGGAAGCCTACTTTAGTGTGCATAATGTCACTGAGGCACAAAGGATCACCTTTGCACGTCTCAAAATGGAAGGTCAATACTTGGAAAGGTTTTCAAGAATTGATTAAAGCTAACTTCTATCCTATTGGCCATAAGACTGACATGATGATTAAGTGGCAGTACTTTAGATATGGCAACGGTCAAAGCGTGTAAGACTACACTACAAAATTTCAGAGACAAACCATGTTGCTTAATATGGACTTGGAGGATGAGGACGTTCTGACTAAGTATTTGGGGGGACTTTACACTTACCTTCAGAGGAAGGTAATCTCCACGAAGCCCAAGGATCTCAATGAAGCTTGTATACAAGCATACTACAATGACGACGAGAAGAAGCAAGGAGAAATAGAGCCAAAGGGAGACTAGTTAACAAAACAACAGGATAAAGAACAAGGGAAGACAAGTAGCAAAGGTAAATGGAAATGTAAACATGCTGCTACTGCTTTGCATACTTGTAAAGATCCTAAGAATTTATGTAAGAATTGTGATGTAAATGGACATACTGATGCCACATGTTGGAAGTTGCATCCTGAAATTACACCCAAAAGCACCGAACCAAGGATTCTAAGAAATCAATGGCCACTGTGAAGACAGAAAGAGAGGTGGAGATTGAGGATGATTCGGATGTAGACGAGAGGCTGAGATGCATGGCCACTAACATGTACGGGGCAACAGAAGAAGAAGAGATGAGTAAGCTATTTCAAATCAAAATCCAAATCAAAAAGACTTAGGTAAACGCTTTAGTAAATTCTGGTTCTTAGTCAAATTTGATTTCTGATGCGGTTATAGAAAAACTTGGTCTAGAAACTTACGCGCATCCACATCCATACCCATTGGGATGGGTGAAAAAGGGTGTAGAAATACAAGTTACAAGGAAGTGTAAGTTTCAGTTTGGGATAAATACCCAATACATAGATGTATTAGAGGTTGATATTATTCCACTTGATGCATTTGACGTTGTCTTCGGAAGTCCTTACTTCTATGCTAGGGATGTTGTATTCACAAGGAGGGAGGACCGGTATAGATGGGTTAAGGATGGAGTCAGTTTTAACATTCGGGCACACCAGAGCAAATCAAAGAAGGTAAGTGCTAACCAAGCACTAAGACTTATTCAGGTAAATCATCAGTTTTGTTTGCTTTCATTGGAAGAAAATAAAAATGGAAGTGCTAACCAAACACGAATATTTCTGACCAAAGGATGGAGAATTTGGATAGCACTTGTTAGTTCTTGCAGAAGAAGCCACCACAGGAACTGCTCATTCAATGAGCAAAACAAACTTCCGCTATGCATTCACCGTATCTACCTACGGATTCATTGGACTTGACTGTGGGGCATCAAGAAGAAGAGGAGATACAAGGAACGGTGGTGACTATAGCACGAAGGATTCGGCCAATCCATCTCAAGAGACAAAGACAAGCAAAAAGGACTAAACCACTACAGTATGGGACCTTCGCCATACTTGAGCAAGTTGGAGAAGAAATCTTCAGGCCGTACTTCATGCAGATGCATGCGATAGCAAGTTGCAAGAGCTCGCATCCACTAACGCCATCTATGTATGACAAAGAAGGAAAGATACAAAAGTTACCTTCCAAAGAGGATTGTACTCGAGGTAACTCAGAGGAGGATGTAGCACTGGAGCAACAAACCAGAGATCCACAAGAGTCTTGGCAGGTTGGACGAGAGAAGACACCAAGGCATACCCAGTGGTACTCGAATGAGCACGATAGGGAGTTGATTCCTTTACCACTCCCCCACTAAGCTTTTGTGGGACCAAAATCCTCCTAAGTAGGGGAGGTATGATCCATAGGGATCTAGAAAAACACAACACTTCATGAGTTCCATCAGCACCAAGAAGGAGAAACAAGAAAAGTGAATAAAATGAGGTAAACAAAGGTTCTGGAAGGAACTGCCGCTCTGTGCAGAGTGGCGATCCTAAGACCGCCGGTCTACTCAGGGCGGCAGTCTTAACACTTTCGAATAGAAAATAAGAATGGAATGCGAATGAACGCGAATTTGAAGCACCCAAACCGTGTCTCTTCCCCTTCCATACCCTTTCATATCCTCCACTGCACGGGAGGACATGTGAAGGCCTATAAATGTATGAAAGGAACAAGCGAATAGGGATTCGAAGATCTAGAGAGATCGAGAAGTAGAGTTTAATGAGAGCAGTGAGCAAGATCTTTAGTGCTGGAGTGGAATTGTAGGAGCAAGGTGTAGAAACAGAGCAAGCAAGTAATTGGAGAGAAGGTTTTACATTGTTGCTTCTTTTCATACTTATTGTAATCTGTAAATGTCTATATTAGACCAATAAAAGTGGGAAGAAAGAGTAGTTGCCCTTCCTGACTGGTTTTCCTCCATTGGAGGTTTCCAAGATAAAAATTGTTGGTGTTGAAGTTTTGAATTATTTCCTTTCTATAGCACTAGATAATCAGTCATGAAGCTCTAATTTTTCAAGAAAAGTTGTCATTTTCCAAAGTTGAAAGTGGAACTACATAGTTGTGTGATTTGTAGAGTTCTAAAGTAGAAGTTTACAGATCAATCATGGCCCTGGCTTTTTAAGGGGTTATCTTCTACCCTTGCTTCACTGGTTTTATATATGTACTGTGGGTTTTTAGGTCTCCCCAAAATCAACTATTTTCCTAATAAAAAAATCATAGCAAGCAATTTGGGATCGATGAAGCTCATCTCATCCATGAGTATATATTGAATATGCTTCATTGACTTTTGAAAGTTATATTTGCCATGCAAGGGTTTTATTTCTTTGATCAGTATGCACGGAGAGGCATGTATGGTCAATGTCGAAATGTTGAATGCGGCGACACCAATTAGTGCTAGCAAGAGAAAAAGGGATATTGTTCTATTGTTTGTGGGTGAGAGTGCTGACCTAATTACATCAATGAGATATTATTTCCTCGTCCCTATGGTACCTTGGATTATTAATTTCAGTGGAGGCAGTTCGTGTTTGAGGCTGTAGTGGTGCAAAACAATATCAAAAGCAAGTTGTTGTTCTGGCAAGATAGGTGATGAAGCTTGGAATGAGGAGGGATGATTTATCCTTATTTTGCCTGAACCCTTGTTGGCTTCAATGAAAGATACAACAATGTCCTATAGAGGTAAAGGAATTGTATTTCTTTCCCATCGATGATGAAGGTTATAGTCTCTTTGGCCATAATATCAAGATTATCTAGGCTCATGTCAGTGTTTGGATGGAGTCAAGACAAAATTTCCCATTCATCTAAATGATCAGTTGTGGTAGTGTTATCTTCTCCACTTGATGGTTCTTCATTTGAGATTTCGACAATATCTAGAGGTTTTCGATTGACATGCCAAGGATGGTACATGTTACTAATAAGGTCCCAGTTAGAAATTATTTGAAAAGGAGTGGCACCAATATCATTTGAGATGTCAGGAAACAATTTGTATAGAATGAGTTCTGTCCAACATAACGTTTGGAAAGATTCTGAAGAACAAGGAAGCACTTTGAAAAATCTGGGGGAGACCCTGACAATTACTAGTGTAGGATGCACCTTCCATTTCTGTCCAATATGAAGCTTGTTGTAAGACCATGTTCTTGTGACTTCTATGAGTGAAAGCGATTCCATGGATGCAGGTCATTGTTTGTATATGTGAATGAAATGAGAAGATTCTTGAGGAGGCTCTTAAGTTTCAGTGACTTGCCTTAAGTTTTTTTAGATATATTCAAAGAAGTGAAAGTTATACTACAAAGAACAAGGGGAAATTTTTGTAGTATGTGGCAAGTTTCCTGTGCGCAATGATGTCATGTTCCATGACACTTTCAGTAAGCATTTTACGGAAGGCAATATGGGCAGGCTGATCCGGTGCGACATTGAATGGAATCCTTGAGAGTATTTGATGGTAGGTTTCATAACGTCGTTTTGCTTTGGAAGCATATTTGCAATATATTTTAAAATGGCATGTTTGGAGAGTACATGTTGACAGCCAATATTGGCTCTCCATATGGACAACATAGTTTGGCTGTGGGTATTTAGTCTCTCATCATTTCAAAGTGACAATTACTAGAATTTACCAATTTTGTTGATTGAAAGCGACGACTCTGAATTTTTTTCCCAAGGGGCATTCTAACGGTAAAAACGACCTGAATTTTTTTTCCTCAAGCATGTTTGCTCCAAACATTTGGTGTGGCGCTAAAATTGATTAACCAAGTCGTCAAGGTCAGAGAGAGGATTGACAAGAAGTATCTGAGAGGTATCCAAGAGGCAAGGACATCTTGTATGGGGTGGAGCACATGATGTGTTTGTTTTTGAACTCCTCGAGTGTTCCATGTAGAAATGTATTTGTCAAAGTAATTAATTGTTTCCTTAATACAATACAAGTCATTCTAGTCCAATGAGTCAACATTCGGTGCATCGGGAAGCCATATAAAACCATGGACGTGTGTAGACCCTCTGTGTTTCCATTCGTATCTGGGAAAGATAAGGAGGTAAGATGATATGTAAACTCTTCAACTTTGGAATTATCCACAGAAACACAAAATAAAACTTGTTGTTCTACTTTCTATTAGAAAATGACAAAGATAGCTAGTGAATGAATTATGCTTATGCTTAGAATCCACAATTACAGGAAAGGAAATAATTAAGCTCATAAACACCAACAAATTTTATCCTAGAAACCTCCAGAGGAGGAAAAACTAGTCGGGAAGGGAAATTGCTCTTTCTTCCCACTTTTATTGGCCAATTCAAAATAACAAGTACAAAAGTTACAATAAGTATGAAAGAGAAGTAGATAATATCTCACACTTCCTCCCAAATACTTGCTTGCTTTGTCTCAACACTCCTTTCTTCTACAAAACACAATTCCAGCACTAAGAAACTTCTTGCTCACTTGCTTTCATGCTTCGATGATCCTATTCTCTTCTACAAACATGTATTTATAGCCTCTCCCATGTCCTCCCATGCACTGGAGAATGGGAAAGGTCATGGAGGAGAAGAGATACGAACAACCTGTCCAAATTATGGGTTGTTTGTTTCATATTTTTGTTTTCTGTCCGAAAGAGTCAAGGACCACCGCCCAATGTAGACCGGCAGTCCCAGGACCGCCGCCCTAGTTGGGCTACGGTTTTGTAACCGCTTCTCTGCATAAAGCAGTGCGATCTTGTTACTAAAAAGATAGAACCTCTGTGTTTTCATTTTTTTCCTTCTTTGTGCTGACTGTTTTGATGAAGTAGATTCATTTTAGATCCCTATAGGATCACACCTCCCCTGATTAGGAGGATTTTGGTGCCCATAAAAAAGCTTAGTGGGGGAGTAGATGAGGAAATAATTCCCTCACTTTCTCCTTTGAGTACCACCGGGCCTGCCTTGGTGTCTTTCCTTTCAGTCCAATCTGCCAAGACTCTTGCAGACCTCTCCTAGTCTCTTTGACCTTCTGCTGCAGCACTACATCCTCCTCCAATTCACCTCGTGAGTCCAAGATGCAATCCTCAATGGAAGGTAGCAACTGTAGACCTTCATCTTCATTTAGCATGGATGGCTCATATAGGTGCAAGTTCTCACAGTTTACTACAGAGTACATCCTCATAAATGATGGCAAGTCAAGTCTGAAAATCATTTTCTCCAACCTGCTCCAATATGGTGAAGGGACCATATCGTAGTGGCTTGAGTTTCTGTGCTTTACCTTGTAATCTCTCCTTGCTCAAGTAAAGGACAAACTATATCTCCAACATGTAGCTTATGTTCTCTCCTATGTTGATCATGCCTAGCTTTGTACTTGGCTTGAGATTTCTCTAGCTGTTCTTTGACTTTGAGATGGATTTATCAGATCCTCTCAATGAATTTGTTTGCTCTAGTCACCTCTGTGTCTCATGTCTCCTCCTCATCCTGCTACCCAACTACTATGTCCAGTGGATTTGTAGGTAGATATCCTAAGCATGCTTCAAATGGTGACTTCATAGTGGATGTGTGTACTTCTCGGTTATAGGAATGTTGAATGTAGGCTAAGGACTCATCCCAAGTCCTTGGATATTTTTTGTTATACCCTCTGATCAACTGTACCAAAGTCATGTTTACCACCTCTGTCTGTCCATCTGTCTGTGGATGGAAAGCTGTGCTCCTCTGTAACCTGGTATCCATCTTGTCCCACAAAGTAGTCCAAAACTTCCCCAAGATCCTGGAATCCCTGTCAGAAACAATAGACTTTGGCAAACCAAAATGCACCCATACATTAGCAAAGAAAAGATCTGCTGCCTCATGTACTTTTACTGTCTTTTTACATGCCATAAGAATACACATCTTACTGAATCTATCAACAACAACATATAGATAGTCATGGCCATGTTTAGACATAGGTAATCCTCCTACAAAATCCATAGAAATTTCCTCCCACAGACGAGTAGGTACTGGAAAAGGCATATACAAAGCCTCCTTCCTAGTCTTAGGCTTGCTAGTACAACAAAGTTTACATCCACGTATAAATTTTGATACTTCTTATTGCATATTGGGCTAATACATGTACCTTTGCAAGTGGGCATAGGGTCTTACCAACACCGAAATGTCCCACTACTTTCAAGGTATGTGCTTCCCTCATCAATAGAATTCTTTCTTCTTTTGGCACACAAAGCT
This sequence comes from Taxus chinensis, assembly GCA_019776745.2. Taxonomy (NCBI): domain Eukaryota; kingdom Viridiplantae; phylum Streptophyta; class Pinopsida; order Cupressales; family Taxaceae; genus Taxus; species Taxus chinensis. The sequence continues at coordinate 718,983,250 of CM034153.1, read as the reverse complement.
TCCCCCATCGGTAGAGCAGCCATGTCTTTGAGATAACAATCTTCAATCCCTGTCCTTTCAGCCCCTTGGGACTGCAACTACTGAAATGTCACCCCAAAGTCTTGGTCCTGGGCATATGTCCTCTCCGTAAGCTTCCTTCATGAAGTGGCTTGAACAGAGAGATAGTGGCAAAACAGGTAAAAATTATGTTGTGTGGGTGGTCTAGACAATATTTCGGCCACTGAATTTGTATTACCATTATTGTATTTGATCACCAGATGGAACTACTAAAAGAACCCCATCCATTTGTAGTGCCTTGCCTACTACAATTTCGATTATGCTTACAAATACTAGAGAGGTGTGTGGTCAGTGTGCACATTATAGTTTATATACCCAACAAATAATGCTTCCATTTTTTTAATTTCTTGAACTAGTGCATACATTTCCTTATCATATACTAAATATCCTATAACCGCTGAAATCAAAGTTTTAGAATGATAACATACAAGTTTACCTCCTTAAAGTAATATTATGTTCCCATGGCGTAATCACTAGCATCTATCTCTACTTCAAAAGGTTGTTACAAATTAGGAAGAGCAAGCACTGGAGCATGACTAATATTTTATTTCAATAACTCAAAGGATTTTTCTTATTCCTTACTCCAATCAAAACCCTTACTCTTTGCGGCCACTGTGTGCAGAGGTGTTGCAATCATAGAGAATCCCATAATGATCTTCCGCATGTATTGTACTTCTCCCACAAAACTCCTTAGTCTCTGTGGATCATCTTGGTGTTGGCTAGTTAGTTATGGATTACACCTTCTTCGGATCCACTTGTATCTCTCCTCCTCCAGCCACGTGCTCAAGATAAGTGATAGTGATTTTTTGGAAAACTCACATTTATTCATATTATAAAGCAGTTGTTTCTCCCTAAGAACTTACAAGACTTGTTGTAAATGAGTTATATGTTCTTCCCATGTGGCACTAAAACTTAGAATATCATCTAGCTATACAATGACACATGAATATATGAAATACCGCATAGTACATCATTCATCAATCTCATAAATGTAGCAGGTGCATTACATAACCCAAAAGGAGGGTACTAACCATTCATTCAAACCCTATTTTCTTTTGAAGGAAGTCTTCTATATATCCTCCTCCTTCATTCTGACTTGGTGATAACCATGGACTTGAGATCCAACTTCGTGAAGAATTTGACATGTTGAATTTATTCTAATAGATCATCTATGCGGGGAAGTGGATATCTGTTCTTTATGGTGCAATCTTTTTCAAAGAACGGCAGTTGATGTACATTCTTTAAGAACCATCCTTCTTTGGCACCATCACAATAGGTGAACCACATGGTGAGGTGCTTGGACGTATCACCCCTTGGTCTAGTAGTTCCTGGAGTTATTTCTTTACTTCTATAACTCTCAAGCAAGGATTTCCTATACAACCCGATGTTTGGTAGAGGGGACTCTAGAAATAGTTGAATCTCATGCTCTACTTCCTGTTTTGGTGGTAACCCACTGGGAGCCTGAAAAAACTTCCTGAAAGGATTGAATAATACTATCCAAATCATGCTTTCCTTGGTTAGAAATATCTGAAACTTCTACCCCATCTTGTTTATCCTTTAACAAAAGTAAATAAAATTGATTATGATTTTCCTGAATAAGTCATTTTTCTTGGTTAGCACTCACCATAGTAACCCATGTCTTACGCTGGTGTGCCCGGATGTTGTAGTTGATCCCATCCTTGACCCATCAGTACCAGTTTTCCCTTCTCATAAATATAGCATCCTTGATATACAAGTAAGGACTCCCGAATACAACATCAAAAGCATCAAGTGGAATAACTTTAGCTTCCAAAACATCAATATACTAGGAATTTATCCCAAACTTGACCTTACATCTTCTTGTTACATGAATTTCAACACCCTTCTTCACCCAACCCAAAGGATAAGGGTGTGGATGCTCGTAAGTCTCAAGACCAAGCTTCTTTACAACTGCTTCAGAAATCAAGTTAGACTGAGAACCGGTATCCACCAAAGCATTTACCTTAGTTCTCTTGATCTGGATTTTGATCTGGAATAGTCTACTCATCTCCTCTTCCTAGCTGTCCATGTTGGTGGCCGTGCATCCAAGCCTTTCATCTACATCAAAGTCATCTTTGATTTCCACCTCCCCTTCTATTCTTACAATTGTCATGGACTTCTTCGAGTCCTTGGTTCGGTTCTTCGGATGCAACTCTGGATGCAACTTCCAACATGTAGCATCAGTATGACCATTAATATCACAGTTCTTGCAAAAATTCTTGGGATCTTTACAAGTATTTAAAGTAGTGGCAGCTTGTTTACCTTTCCCTTTCCACTTACCCTTGTTACTTGTTTTCCCATACTCTTTCTTCTACTGATTTTTTGAACTGCTTTTCCCTTGGCTCTGCTTCCCCTTGCTTCTTTTCATCATCTATGTAGTATGCTTGCACACATGCCTTGTTGAGATCTTTGGGCTTTGTGGAGATGACTTTTCTTCGAAGGTGAGTGTGAAGTCCTCCCAAGTACTTAGTCAGAATATCCTCATCCTCCAAGTCCATGTTTAGCAACATGGCCTACCTCTGAAACTCCGTAGTATAGTCCTGCACACTTTGACCACTGACTTGTCTAAAATACTACCATTTAATCATTTGGTCAGTCTTGTGGCCAATAGGATAGAAGTTAGCTCTAAGTAATTCTTTAAATTCTTGCCAAGATTTCACAATAGGACACTTATTCTTTTCACAAGTGGTTAGATGGGTTTTCCCACCAAACCAGAGCATGTCCCTCCATTTTGAGACATGTACAAAGGTGATCCTTTGTGCCTCAGTGACATTATGGATGCTAAAGTAGACTTCTAACTATTTTAACCATTTATCAAGCAACTCCGCATCTACTTTATCCTTCAAAGATTTTAATATCAACTTTCGTCTCAACTTTAAAAGGAGTATGATCGGATTTTACCTTTTCTCTTGTGTTTGAAGTCTCTTCTTCATGATCTTCCCCATAACTTTCCTCATGGTGGCTCCTTCCTATGCCAAACTTTTTTAGCTAAGCCCCGAACCACTGAGTCCATGGAGTCTTGTTTGATAGAAGATGTCTTCTATAAATCAACAAGCTCTTCTTTCCTTCTAAACATCCTATCCATCATGGTCTCTAACATCTTGATTCTACGGACCAAGTTCTCTTCCTCCATTTGTCCCTGAATTCTCTATTTCCACTTCTTTGTAGAAATTTCTGGATCGCAAGGTAAAGCCTCTTTGCCTTTAGATCTCGTCACTGTCATACAAATCCAAGAATGCAATACCACAGTCCTGGATAATTGTTAGCTCTGATACCAAAATGATCTGTAAACTCTTCAACTTTGGAATTATCCACAGAAAAACAAAATAAACATTGTTGTTCTACTTTCTATTAGAAAATGATAGAGATAGCTAGTGAATGAATTATTCTTATGCTTAGAATCCACAATTGTAGGAAAGGAAAGAATTTAAGCTCATAAAAACCAACAAATTTTATCCTGGAAACCTCCAGAGGAGGAAAAAACCAGTCGGGAAGGGAAATTGCTCTTTCTTCCCACTTTTATTGGCCAATTCAAAATAACAAGTACAGAAGTTACAATAAGTATGAAAGAGAAGTAGATAATATCTCACACTTCCTCCCAAATACTTGCTTGCTCTGTCTCAACACTCCTTTCTTCTACAAAACACAATTCCAACACTAAGAACTTCTTGCTCACTTGCTTTCATGCTTCGATGATCCTATTCTCTTCTACAAACATGTATTTATAGCCTCTCCCATGTCCTCATGTGCACTGGAGAATGGGGAAAGGTCATGGAGGAGAAGAGATATGAACAACTGTCCAAATTTTGGGCTGTTCGTTTCATATTTTTCATTTTCTATCCGAAAGAGCCAGGACCACCGCCCAATGCAGACCAGTCGGTCCCAAGACCGCCGCCCTGGTTGGGTGGCTAGTTCTATAACTGTCACTCTACACAGAGCAACAATATCCTTTTACTAAAAATACAGAACCTTCACGCATATATCATTTTTCCTTCTTTGTGCTAACTATTTTGATGAAGTAGATTCATTTTGGATCCCTATGGATTATAAGAGCTATGAAATTGCAAGATCATAAAACAAAAGCAAAGGTCCTTTTTCACTTGTACCATAGTCGTGAGCTCCAAGATGTTTCTGGAGCACCTCCTCTTGATATATCTTCATTAATCAATCCTCTCTTCTCACTCTCTTCCCTTTCTTTTCAAAACTACATCATTATACCATAAGTGCACACACGAACTTTGCAATTGAATCCATTTATATACCATGTTCATTTCATGAAAACATATGCCTTTCCATGAGTCAACATCCTTTTTAATATTCAACTAGAGTCGGCTTTGGAATATTTAGAAATTTGAATATTTGAAGTTTTTCAAGACTCCCGCAGACATTCCTTTTTTTCTCTTGGTCCCATGGCACTTCATGACCATCGCGGACAATTTTGGACTTTCTGTAATTTTCTCTTCGTATCGTGGCAATCCTCATTTACATCACAACACTCCATGACTTCTGCTGATCTTTATTCATTTTGCCACATATATCCTTTCTTAAGCGATATTATTTCAAACCCATAAAGTACTTTAGTTTGATCCTTCAACATGTGAGGCACTACAACAACCCGTGATACATATAGATACCCACGGAGCCCTACCAAACCCACAAAACACCACAAACACCCGTAGAACATTATAAAACCCACAAAACACTACAAAAATATGCAAAACATTATAAAATCGTTTTCTTTGGCGCATGTCTACATAATTCAAACTGAATCATTATTTTCATAAGAGGCACACATTTGTAAACATCAATGATAATATTTCTAACATATAGGATACTTATCATCATTCTTTTGACATCAATAACAATATGTCCACCAGTAAAACCTATCCTTCCAGAGAGAAGTAAAATGAATGGAGGTCAAGCTAATACTTCATCTAGAAGGGTTAAAAGGTCTATCTTGGTGACATAAGTATAAAACAATGCATCATATTAAGTATGAAGTAAAATTAAATGACAAAAAAAAGTAGGTGTGTGAATGAAATCCACTATGAAGTTCAACACTTAAAGTTTGTGTAGGAAATTTAAAGGGTATGTGAATTAGGGTTTGTATGAAACCCTTATGTATATGAAAATACACCTATATTATAAACATACCCTATGCAATGTTTAAGTGACTAGGTATATCAAAAGAAACCCCAAAGGGTTGCAATGTTCAATGTAACATAGATTCAATAAACAAAATACAAACCCTAAGGGTTAGAGTGTTCTAAAACTACAACGGTTCACAAAAATGTAGCGATGGAAAGTGGTTTTACATAAACAATGCAATACTAACAACCACCTACAATGATACTTAGGCCTAAATATATATAGTAAAGTAAATAGACCTTTTAATGTGATTTTGGGGTAGAACATGGGATAATGTCGAGTTGAACTTCATAATTCTAGGGATAGAGAAACAATAGTAAGCATATAATTAAAAAATATACATTGCATTTTTTAGTGGTGTTATAGCGGTGCAAAAGCGGTAGAAAGATACAAATCACACCAATGTTATTATATCACATTTATCTATCTTATTAACGGATTGCATAACTAACACACATATCTTACATGATTTTATTTGAAAAACGCGTATAATTTAGATGCGTTTATTTTGGATTTTTCACAACTTTATCTATTGAAGAGTTGTACATTGATTAACAAAACCATTACTTTAAGTATAATTCCTTGTTAGATTGGGATATGTAACTTAGTCTATCTACACCAAATGTGTCTCAAAAAACTATTTCTCATGAAAATAGGGGTCTAAACCCATACTGACTTCTATCATCCATTGTGATAAATTCAATTTTATTCAGATGGAGCAAAGGTGGATTATATCAATACACTGCCATAAGTTCAACTAGGTGGGAATGGACACACATTTTGAAATTCATAATTATAGAACTATAGAAATAATGATAAACATAGAATTAAAAATATACTTCATTTTGAATTTTATATCACCATTTTATGTCACTTTTGCACCAATGTAATAGTAAAAAATATTTAAAGAATCCAAAATTGACCCTAAAAGTGACACTAATTACACTTTATATAGTAGTTGGCCCTACATAATGATGAAACTTAATCTTTTGGTGTGTAATTTATTAACCTTTTCACCTACTCGTGGATTGTGACTTGATGTAGGCATAATATGTTCACCACTTTATCGTTGGAACCTTGATGAACATCTATCATTTTGGAAGATAAACTACATTTCTAGCTGATAGTTTGACGATGAGTAACTTTTAACTGTGCTGAAAATGTTTTGAAACAACTCTCATCTAACTCTGTAAAATGTGTCATGTAATTTTGAATTTTAGTGTGTAAACTTATTGAGGGAAATTGAGTTGTCACATTCTTGTAGCGAATTTTTTTCTCAGTTTAAACTGGATCATTTGGCTTTAAAATCTCATATCCATGACTATGACTATGCACAACTAATTTTTACCATGTGGATATCCTAAATAATAGAAAATTATGTTATCAAAGGATTATTAGTATGAGGGGCACGTCCTTAAACCATTTTTATGAGAACTTTTCCAAAAAATTCTTGAGTATGTTTCCTTGTCTCATCTCGCAAGACCTTGTTTCTTGTTCACATATGATCTTTCCCCATTTGGTGTTGTCAAGTTCTTTAGGGGATTTTTATGACAAAACATAAGAGATTAGCTATGGTGTCTTGAGGGACCAACCACTTCCCTTGTAACATCACAAAATTATTCATCAAGTACTACATCACTTGGTTCATTCCTTTTATGTATCCTTAGGGACTTTTGTTTTTTTTTGTTTCTAGGCAATTAACATTAGATGTTATACATGAAGGATATTTAGTGCTCTTAAAAGCATTGATATTTTGGAAAATTTTGTCTTCATGTATTCTTGTTATCTGAAGTGCAGTTCATTGGAAAAAAATTCTAATCGAGGATGTCTCAAGAGCTACCCCATATATCTGTGCTTGTTAAGTGGCCACACCTATGTCAAGGTTGAGATATTGAAACTTTTGTAGACCATTTTTATTCTATCGAAGGATTATCTTGGGTAAACATTAATGCCATCATCTCCCTTCTTTTCCTTTCAAGGGATTCATCAAGTTATGTTTTGAAGGGATCTCTCATTTCCTCTTGTGTCATTTGAGGTTGTTTGAAGAAAAAGGGAAGGTAATATAAACGATCATGAGCCTTGACACCATTCTTCTAATTTTCTGATCTCGTGCGATCTGACATGCAAGATTGAAATGGACTTGCTCGAATACTAATGATATGGATTGAACTGCAACCCGATGGACAACACACTAACGATGATGCTTAATGTGTTATGATAATCAATTCACAATGAATGAGATGTAGAAACAAACTAATTCTATTACAATTAGAAAGTTTTACAAACTGGAAAATTCCATAAGATAGATGTATGCCCGAAGATCTAGCTCTTTATTCAAAACAAGATATTTTATAGTTATACAATGGAGAATAAGAAAATCTTCTAAAAATATAATATGATAGATTACAAACGGGAACTAAAGGTCATACTGCATGGGTACCATTCTTATCCACCTTAGGGATGGATTAGAAAAGAAAAAAGTGGAAACAATATTAAATTTATTATTACTATTATTTTATTTAGTGTTCCTTATTGAGAGCATATCTCCTATCCCATTGACCCAATTTGTTAACCACAGTTTCTATTGGAAAGATGGAGAAATAAACTCAAAAAATATTGCTGTGATGATACCACTTTGACTATTATCACACAATCTAAAGCCCGGAAATGCTCCAAACTTCCCCAAAAATGTAAAATACTAAAAGCTACTGAAAATTGCTAAAATAGATTTTCAAGAATTTTCAAAGATAACTTTTCAAAAATCATGTTTTGGATAATTCATTCATCCTTAATAATCAATGGGTTCCACTTCTCCTAAAATTTTGACCAAGTGTGGAAATGACTTCTCAATTTGGATCTTGGTGAACCACTTCCCTTGGTGTTCCATCTCCCCTACCTTCACTACTTGGTAGTGTGATTTGTTGATGCTTCATGTCCTTCACTACCCCATAAATGATATTATCAAATTTCTCTGGTGTTAAACAATATGGGTTCAACGCTTTACTCTACAACTATTCACCAATTTTTGATGTATCGATGAGTGGAGGAAAGTATGGGCATAACAACTCAAAATTACAAATTGGAAGCAAGCAGAGGTAGAGTAGAAGATTAAGATCAAATGTATTCTCACCATTTTTTTGGTGATAGTGAATGGCCCATATCCTAAAGGTGTGAGTTTCATGTATGGACCCTTGAGTCACTCTTTTTTTAGATGTATCTAGACCTTATCCCTCACATGGAATTGAAGAGAAAATTGTTGTGCATCATGATGTTGCTTGTACTTACACTTAGTTTGTTCTTGACTCTCATGACCCTGTTGTTAGATGTGTCGATTTCGTTCCACAAATTTGGTTTCCTTATCCACTTCTTTCTATGTATGGGTAGATTCTTGTTCCAATATAAAGGGAAATGTTACATTAGTGGGAGAAAATGGAAGGAATCCAATACATACCTTGAATGGGCTATGCCAAATGGAGCTATGAAGATCTTGATTATAGTTATTTTGGACATAAACAAGACTTTCATCCAATGTGCATGGATGTTTGAATTGATACATTTGAAGAAGATGCATAATCATGTGGTTGATGCCTTTGTTTTCCCGTCAATCTGAGGGTGGAATTCAATGGAACTATTCAGTTTCATATCCATCATGGACCATAGAGCAGACCATAAGATCCCCACAAATCTAGAATCTCTATCTAATACTACGCTTCTTGGAAGGCTAAAATGGACCCAAATGTGAGAGAAAATGACATTATAACATTCTCAAGAGCCACAACCAAAAATAAGAAAGGTCGTACTGCCATAGAGCTATATATATCCCAAAGCTAAATAATCAAATAACATGAAGGTCCAAACATACAACTACAAACTAGAACAAAAAGCGGAGCTTATCTAGAAAGTATAAATTGGTGGGGTCCATCTCTCTTCCCCAATCACAATATTTTTCTTTTTAACACTTTATACTATGGATTTTGTGATTGGGCATGGAGAGAGTGAACCCCACCACTTTGTTCTTTCTAGTTACATCCAGCAAATCAAAAAAACGATAAAATTACAACAGAAGTTTAGAACCAAGAAATACTTAACTTCCCAGTCAAATTGTAGCCTTGTTGGGTGCATTTGGTTAAAAAGTGTTGCTACAAAGCAATATCATAGATAATAATAAATGTGGCCAGTAAAATGGACAGGAAAAACACTTCCCATAAAGGCTTGACACGTTCCACAAAGAGTCCCACAATAGGGAACGCTTCTATCATAATTATATTTATTTAATTAGCATTATCATTTGTATAAGATATTTTTCGTTTTCTCAATTCATAATAAGTTTTTGCTTAAGGTAATTAGGTCATACATCATCAACTTGCGTGATTGTTTAACAATTTATTATATTTATCGTAGTTCCAATTATAATATTTAATTCACATTTTCATTTGTATAATCCATTTTTCTATATATATATAATTTATTTGTACTTATGGTAATTGGGTCTTACATTTACACATTCATCCCATTCTATTTATCATCGTCCCTCATCGAGCTAAACATGCAAAAGTGTTGAGCAATTATCCCATTCATGTAATCATGACAATTATTTAAGCTCTTCCTCATCAAGCCCTATCTCTCGCATACTTTCTTGGAGCCTCACTAACTCAGATGTGCATGCAAAGCAATATGACTCACACTGAAGTATGACCATTTAACTATAACATCACCCCCCAATGAATTCCTCTCTATTCATAATTATTTGCTAGTTTTTTATAATTAAAACATGAATTGATCTTGGTTGCAAATAAAATACTTATTTGGCAATGTTACTTAGATGTTACAAAATTATTTATTTATTTGTCTCACTCCATTTGAATTGAATTTAACATGAGACATTATTTTGACTTTCAACTTGATTTAGAGTGTCCAATTACCAACTATACCAATGAACCATGATCCTAATTGCAAATTCCTTGTTTTGTTTTATATAGTCTTAAAGATACCTAAGATATAAACACAAACATTGGTTACTCAACAAAACAGAAACACAAGATTGATATTTTTTTGGGGGCCTTAAACCATAATCTTCGCGTTGTTCATTTTATTTAAGGCTCAACATCATTTCCAAATTTCATCTTTCCATTGTTCCAAAGATATAATTTTTATTGGCCTTAAATATGTAGAGAGAAAGAATAAATAAATATTAGATGACAAATAACGGATGAATAGAAACCGAAATGCACACATTATTCATTGTGTGTCCATCCTTTTATTATGTGAGAGATGGTTACAAAATGGTTAAAGTGGTTACAATTGTTTATTAGTTAACATTTAACTAATATTGGCATAATGCTGATTTATAAGCCTTAAATTCTAATACCTCTTCTTAAGGCTTACATTATAGAACATACTGACAGAACATTGAAGTAACAAAAACAAACATGACCACCCATTCTTCATAAGTTGTTCCCTTCAAAAACAATGTTTTGACTAGGTAGAACTCCATCAAGCTATCTCCCTAACCCTCGTAAAGGTATTCCATATTGAGCTACTCCCACCCTCATAAGGGTAAATTCCCAAGATCCATAAATTCCCGAACTATTTGGACAACCATCCATGCCGAATTTTACCTACATTGGATCCATTATTGTCTTCAAAGTGTGAGGTTTCTTTTAAAATATGTATTCTCTATTAGTGAGTTCATCACTTTTAACATCTGGCGGATTTTCAACAATGGCTACATTAACTTCATTCGATTTTTCTTTCATCTTGATTTCCAAATATGAAAGTTGATGCCTGGATATTTCTAATGGAATTTCCATTCTATGACAAAATACCTCAGAAAATATCCTTTTTCCCAAAAAAAAAATGACCCACAAATTATGTGGCAAGATTTTAAAAACTGATTGTGTATTATTTTTTAAAGCAAAGAAAGGAAACTATACCAGACAGGTTTGTGCCCTAGATGACTTGTGACTGAAAATTGACAATTGTGTCCCCTAGCAGCGAATGACCCTTGAAAAATTAAAAATTTGGAAATGCTTGATTGTATTTCTTTGTTTTACAATAACTACCTTCGAAAATTATGTTTTTTCCTCTTCCTTGTGATTTTGGATTGTGTTTTCTGCAAAAAAAAACGTGCCCTAAATTTCGTTTTACTCTTCTACATTCTCCCTGTCATGTTTTACCCTAAAAATGTCTTATTTTCGTGCTCTAATTACATGAAGAACACCAAATAATTCTTCAAAAATAGCAAATACCTATTTTTGTGCCCTAGCACTTTGAAATGCCCGAAAATTGTCTCAAAACACAACCAGAATTGTGCCCTTGAATGGTGTTTTCATAGTTTTATTTATTTACTTTGTATCTTTGCAATGGTGTGGTTATGTTCATTGTATAAACTTGGTCATTTTTTGTCATTTTTGATGACTTTTTAATTTATTTATTTTTAGTCATGTGTTATTGCTCGCTGCCCTATATATTACTCTTGCATCTAGTGTTTGAATTGGTCTTTTGCTCTTTCATGCCCTAACAAGACTGGTTTGAACTTTTTCCCTTTTTTTTCTCCTTGTTTGCCCCACTTTGATACCAATGTTAGAATATGCAAAGAGATAAAGAATAAAGAAATATTAGAACGTACAAAAAATGGATGAAGATAAACCAAAATGCATATAATATTCATTGTGTGTCCATCCTTTTATTATGTGAGAGATGGTTACAAGATGGTTGAATTAGTTGCAACCATTTATTAGTTAACGCTTAACTAATATTAACATAACACTATTTTATAAATAACACTAGTTTATAAGCCTTATATTCTAATACAACGAAGAGATAGAGAAGTCTCGTATAGAAGTTGCATAATTATAGAATATTTAAGGCCTTTCTCCCTTAAATTACTAAAAGTACTAAATACTGAAGCAAGTCTACATTTTTTGACCTCCAGTGAAATCACTACATTTGGGGCTCAAAACCAAAGTGGTGGGGTGTTGTTTGATAAGAGCTTGCATAGTTAAACATGGTTCTAGTATTTTCCTAAGTTGCATTGGTAAAATGGACGGGAAAAACTCTTGTCGAAAACGCTTGACACTTTCCGTAAAGAATACCAGAAGAGGGAATGCCTCCAACATAGTTATATTTATTTAATTAGCATTATGAGTTGTACAACATATTTTTCATTTTCTCAATTTATAATTTGTGTTTGCTTAAGGTAATTGGGTCGTACATCATCAATGCGCATAAGTGTTAAATAATCTATTCTATTTACCTTGGTTCCAATTATAATTATTTAATTTGCATTTTCTTTTGTATAATTCATTTTTCTCTATATATAATTAATTTGTACTTAGGGTAATTGGGTCATACATTTAAACATTTGTCCCATTTTATTTATAGCCGTCCCTCATCAAGTTAAACATGCAAAAGTGGCGAGCCATCATCCCATCATGTAAACATGATAATTATTTAAGCTCTTTCTTATCAAACCCTATCTCTAGCATACTTTCATGGAGCCTCACTAACTCAAATGTGTGCACGCAAAGCAATAGGACACACACTCGAGTATGCCCATTTAGCTATAACATCACCCCCAATGAACTCCTCTCTATTCATATCATTTGATAGTTCTTTTCAATTAAAACGTGAATTTATCTTGGTTCTAATTATCTGTGCAAAAACTTGAAAACTACTTAAAGACTTACTTTGGACCAATTCTTCCACCGATAAAGGCTTACACAGAGTACCCTGGGAAACTTGTTACCTGCCCAAAGGCTCGAGCAACTTAGGCCTCATTGACATTCTACAACAAGGGCAAGTGCTCTAATGCCAAATGGATTATCCAAAGCATGAACGAAATGGAAGCATGGAAGGTTCTCTTTCGTAATGGTGTTGCAGAAGGCACCTGGTATGGTTGTGCTGTGTGGAAAGGCATTGGCTTTGCAATCTTCTTATTGCCCCTATTCCAGTCAAAATGGTTGGTACCTTTGTTCTCAAAAGCATTTGGAAAGCTTGGGAGCAAATCAAGCCCTAGCTCTCGTGGAGTGGCAACTGCTTCCGCAATAGTGTTTCGTTTATTCTCCACTCTCTGTGGTGGTTTCCCGTCATTCAATTCCAAAATCGTTGTCTAGCTGAGGTGCCTTGGATTCCTTCTCTCCGCCTCTTCAAGCGCATAATTCACACTATCCAACACCTTTTTTGCAAACACACTCAATTTTGGCTGTCTTGGCAAGAGCTCAAAGTGCAGTTCAGATTGGTTTTGCCAAACAGAGCTCTCATCAACGACATCATTTCCTTTGTGCCAGATCACATGATCCACAAGATTGTTATTCTTGAAACTCATATGTGGTGGACGAATTGGAAATGGTACGTGGAGACCCTATTCCAAAATTATTTAGCTAGCCAAGACTATGTCTGGCTTTAGCCGCATCTACCCATGGAGGGCAAGCTCGATACTCAGTGGGGAATTCAATCCTCATCATCAATCTGGGAAAGGAGATTTGCTACAATTTGGCTTTCCTATGTAGAACTTAAAATTGCACACTTTTTGTGGTCTATTCTTCACCAAGGCCTTTTGCTTGGTGCACGCCCGGTGCATCTGGGAGTGTTTGCTCTCAAATGCCCCTTCTGTGGACATCTGGAAATCATTTCTCCCTTGTTCTAGTACTGCCACAAAGCCTATAGGGCTTGGAATTGGATTCATTCTTTCTTCCTCTTTTTCGCCCGAGTACTTCGCTTGACAACATGTGCTCTTAAGAGATAGTCCTTGAATGCTGCACAAATTTTTCCAAATTCGACATATGCTTTCAAGAGGGAAATCTTACTATGGTTATGGAAAGTAAGGAATTCTTGTATTTTTGCTTATGTTTAAGTTAATCAACAATTCTCTATTTATAACAAGTACGTGGTTATCACAAATGCCTTGCTGCAGATTCAAGTTCAAGCCAACAAAGCAGTGATTGAGGTGGAGCACTTGTAAACACTCGTGCGCCATTGGAACAATGTCCCTTGTAATGTTGCTAGAGAACCTCCAACCCCCTCTCTCCGCTCCACGTCGCATGGCAGTGCCAGTGGGTGCCAAAGAGGTGGTGGTCGCCAGAGTGGCTCTTGGCACCACTCCTTCTGTGCCTATTGGTCCCCTCATAGTCACCCTCCTTAGAGGAGCTTCTCTGCTCTGCCATCAACTCACCGCCAAGGATGGGACACCCCCCACTACCTAGCCAACTAGGTTGGGGCTTGCCGACTATCCACAAGCCATGCACTCATGATAATTGGAACCTCTCGCCTCCGCCCAACAAATTTCCAAGTTTGTCTCTCGCCATCTCGCTCTATTAGGCCCCTGATGAAGATACAAACGGAGGTTTACCTGGCTCTGGTTGGGATGTGTTGGATAGTGGCAAAGATTTCCCTGGTTTTGGTTGGCATGATTAAATTTGTCCCCTACAGGACAACAATTCACAATGACAAGTTAATATTCATGTCTTTGTGTTTTTTGATGCTTTGTAATTGTCCTTGTTCCTAAGATTTTTTGTAGCCTAGCTTGGTTCGTGGTTTTGAGGTGTGCTTCTATATCCCCTATTTTTTTTTGTGAATTATCTTGTATCATTGTACTTGTTAATATAATATAAGATCTTATTCATCAATTTTATTTGGCAATGTTACTTTAAGTTGTCAAAATTATTTAATTATTTGTCAAACTCCATTTGAATTGGATTTAACACGAGACATTATTTAGACTTTCAACTTGATTTAGAGTGTTCAATTATGGTCTTAAAGATGCCTAAGATATAAACACACACACACATCGGTCACTTAACAAAACAGAAACAAAGGATTGATAGTTTTATTGGGACCTAAAACCATAATTTCCTCGCTGTTCAATTTATTTAAGGCTCGACACCATTTCCAAATTTCATCCTTCCATCGTTCCAAAGATGAATTTTCGATTGGCCTCCATCAACGACGAGACAGAGAAGTCTCGTATAGAAGCCTGCATAATTATCGAATATTTAAGGCCTTTGGCCCTAAAACTACTAGAAGTCGTGAATACTGACGCAGGTCTACATTTTTTGATCTCCAGTGAAATCACTACATTTGAGGCTCAGAACCAAAGTGGCGGGGTGCAGTTTGATAAGAGCTTGCATAGCTAAATATTGTTTCCGGTATTTTCCTAGACTACCACTGTAATAAATACAAATATGACAACCACACTGTGGGCACATAAATAATACATATGTCCCACTTAATGGGCCTTTACTTTTCTCCAGATCCCCACCTCCTGCTCACTTTGGTGCCACACACTTACGTGATTGGCTTCTCCATGCTTCCAATCTCTACGGATAGGTTGCCCATTGTTTTCTCTTTAGCTGCTGGCTTGACATATACTTCCTTATTATGATGTGTGTGTCTTACGTAGATAATCCAGAATATCAATGAAAGCATCACCCCAACTGATACAAGTGCCAACCCAATGTACACCCACTTAGCATGTAGGTAAAGACGGGGGCAATAGGAATGATTGATTGTTGTGAATGTATTGCGTACAAACTTGCAGTCAATTAGGTCTAGCAGAAATGGAGTATAGTGCTTCAATGCATAACCAAGATTGACTGCTGTTACCAATTGAGCGTATATCTCTGGCGTTATCCTCCCGGGTGTAACACAGGTGCCGTTGGCAACCTTGCAGGTATAATTCCCCCAGACCTGCAAACAGCATATGTATTGATCAGACACTAATCACATAATTGAAAGCACAAACAATGATATTAGCAGGTAAAACAATGGAGCATTGTGAATATTTCTGATGCAAATACCTGCTCTGCATTGGTAAAATTTACTTCTTGAGGTAAACATTGCCGATCCTTCATCTCATAATCATATGGATTACAAAGCACGGGCATTTGTGGGCCGGATTGGTTGTAATAAGTTGGACCTGGACCTGCTGTGGGATTGACATATATGTTTGCAACATTCCATATTACTTGGTTTGTAACATTTACCAAGTCGCTTGTTACTTCTTTGCTCCTATATAATGTCTGATTTGTCATGCTTTGATTCACGCATGGAAGGATATGGTCAAGGTTAGTATCTGCATTGGGATGATCGACCCACTCTTGCATGGCCACACAGGTATCTGCAATAGCACTGCAACCAAAATAAACGATATAACTGAGAATCTTCTTTTGACATCATAACATTTTTAGAATTACTTTATCTAGAAGTAAAAGGGATAGAAAGTAATTCAAATGATTATCTCTGTAAATCTTAAAGATTTAAGCATAACATGCTCACTTTATTGACCAGGAAAAAAAAGGATTGCAATGAAAGTAGGTATTCTTGTTCACATGCAGAACAACATGTAAGCCCATTTTATATCTGAAATATACGGAATGGGGAAAGAACCTTGCTGCTAGGAGCTTACATGGTTCAACTCTCAGGAATGCTATTTAGATCTCAACCGCAAATGGCCCACTAAGATCTCACTTTTCCAAATTTATGGCATCTTAATAAAAAAAATGGTGTGTTTCTAGATCCAACCTAAGGTCACAACATGAGCATATGAACTGGTAGTCAAATCTTAGCCTAGCTAGATCCATACAAGATTTGAAGGCTAGATAAATATATCTGCCTCTTCAAACTTGTGCAACTGCCATGCACTGAACCTTGTCAAGTATCACTGTTGCATAATGCTTGACTGAATCAAGAAGAGAATGGACCTCAATTTTAGCCAAAGTCACATGTCAAACTGTTCTCTCGTATAACGACGCAAACACTTTTCTCTCAATTTGTTAACATGCAAGAGTGTGAAATACTCAAAGATTTGTCCGTCTCGTGGAATTGACTTGAAAGCATATTCTCAAACCTGGGTTTTAACATCTACATAGCCCTTGCAGTCTTATTTCCCTGGTTAGTGTTTTAACTGCTGTTGTATCTAGTCTCTAGGTCAGCCTGACTCCTTAGGATTCTTTAATGGAGATATTGAACTAAATGATCTTTCTAAACCAGATTCGCTTCTAGATCTAGTATCTTATTTCCCTGGTTGGTGTTTTAACTGCTGTTGTATCTAGTATTTACTTCAGCCTGACAGCTTGGATTCTTTAATGGAAATATTTAACTAAATGATCTTTCTAAACTAAATTCACTTCTAGATCATAACTACCACAAAAATGAAAAATGCACTCAAGGTGTGAAGTTGACACTAAAAAACAGCAATTGAACCCATCAATGTCATATCATCTAGAAGGACTCAGGAGCGTGATGGAGAAAACAACCTCAAAGAGGAAATAATCATTATTTGGGCTTATAGGGTTAGAGATAAGACAATGGCACACATCAATGTCGATGATGTTGCAGATGTTATTTGTACCATCCTAAGGTTCTAATCTCTCCAGCAACTTTCTAAAGAGTAATCACTAAAATAACAATCTCATCATAAGTGTAAACTCTGAAATACAAAGGCTACTGTGCCTAACTACTTGTATTGGTATTACTATCACCCATCTTGAAGATAGATTGGATAATATGAGATGTACATGCAGAAGGGATGCATGAGAGAGTAGTAGATTGAAGACGTAAGCAATGTACTGCAAGTAATGCAGGACTATCTTTTGAGGAATTTAATATAAGTTCGCTATCAAGCATCATATGATCAGTGATGAGCCAATAACATCAGTCAATAGATTGGAATCATTGGATCTTAGCTGGGAATGCTGTAAAGAAGAGATTCATAGATGAACCAAGTCATAATGCAGTTTTCCTCGGAGGAAGGTATGCCTGGAGGATTTTGCTTTAAAAGTAAGCATGCTAATAGCAAATTTTAAAAATTTCAACTCTTGGAGAGGTATAACGTATCTTCTTCTCTTGAAAAGATAAGCTATCTCCATCTTTCCTTTGAAGATAATTAACAGAGAAAAAATCATTATTTTCCTTCGGAATTTGAAAATGTATTGATGAGTAAAAAAACCAATGAGTCTATGAAGGGGCCCACAATAATCAACCACTATATCTTCTTCTCTTGAAAAGGTAAGCTGAATTCATCTTTCCTATGAAGATAACAGAACTTTTTTGTTGTTGCTCTCTTGGAATTTGAAACTGTATCGATGAGTTAAAAAGCTAACGAGCCTATGAAGGGGCCCACAATAATCCACCAATATAGGGAAAGTGAGTTGGAAGTGGCTTGTGCAGAAATGTATGGAGACTGTCCCGGCCATTTCAGTGACCATACTGTATTCGGAAGCCTTTTGGCCTGAGTCGGCGGGGATTCTGAAAGAGCTAAAATGAATTCTTCCAGCTTGCTCTTAATATATAGATAGGGGCCCGACCACCACACTGAACTCCCCGATCGACATGACGCAAGATGAGGGAGATCAATATCGTATCGGTTGAGACATCATAGAGAGTGACGACTCACTCAATATCATAGCAGAGATAGTGACTCCAACCACTTCATTCAACCGAAGACATATACACATACATATATATAGCGCGGGCCTGATCATGAATCTCTCAACCACCATCTCCATCAAATCAAATAAATCTTGTGACTCGACTGTTTGAACTATTCTTCAGCAATATTATAGTTTTTTTCTCTTTCTAGTTTCAACATTCCAAGTGCAGCATTTGTTAGTTCTTCCTTATATCATGCTTTCGAGTGTTCAACAAAATATGAAAACGGTTCAGAACTCAGATTGTTGTTCTTTTTCAGGTTTTACACAACTGCTTTCAGAATTTACAGTAGCTACAGATTTCTGTGAGGTTTGTAGCAGTTATTGCAAGTTTATAGATGGGATCATAACACAGCCAATGTGTAAAGCTCAAAGAGACCCTTTTGGGGACTTGAGAGCATTGAGCATAGCTAGGGCACTGTAGTCTTGCCCATAAAGAGAATGGACAGAAGGGTAGAAAAGCATATGGCAGAGATGTGGGTGGCATGTCTCGATGTGCTCCTCACATGGCCCGAATGATGTGACATCTCAAGGAATGCAGGAATTGAACAAAGGTGGTGGCACCCAAAAGGATATGATAGCATAAAAGCACTGATATAATGTCAAACTTGTTTATCGGCACAGGTCATGATGCCCTTGAGGGAACAATATTTCAAATTCATCTCCAAGGCCTAGAGAAAGTGCAAAATTGATAATGATGGCTTATAGATAGTGTGGATTATTGAAGGTGGCACTGATATGTGACAATGATGCAACTTGTGAACCTATCTTGTGAACCCATTTAGACTTTTATTGGTGCCAAGTTTTTGTTTTTGGATGAATAGGATCTTATATTGGTGTCAAGTTTGAATATTGTACATAGACACATGTTTACATTGGAATGGCATAGAATTGGTGATGAGGCACACTTTAGAAGGCATGAATATCATGGTGATGCCAAGACTCAAATGTCCTTCAATTATGTGAAAATACAAGCTCTTGATATCTCACCGACATTTTGGGACACAAACAAATTAGCAATTGGCACCAGAAGTATGGCACGGATCAATGACGGGCATTCGCAGCAGTGTAAAACTGATGATATGGTGAGACATAAGGCAATACCAAAGATGCTGTGGAATATTTTTTTTAATTCCCCATTTTTACTGTATAAGACTAAATTATTTAAAGGAGCTTAAATATGAGGGCTAGCCACTGGTCATTTTCATACTCCATGCAACCCACCATAAAAGAGGCCATACGATCTTTTTATTGTTTGGCTGTTTTTTGCTTACATTAGCATTGCAGAATAAGAAAGCACTCCTGCACACATTAACCTGTGCTCGGTATGTTTCCAGAAATCAATTTTAAATCATCACCTTCCAGCCTTCCTTGACTTCCTAGTTTCCTTCTTGGCAATGTCAAGGGATTTATCTTTGGTCCTTAACTTTTCCAGCTAAATTGTCTTTAACTTTGTACTCTTTCCACGGCATCCTGTCAACTAGCCTTGTGATATCCCCCAATAATACTTCATTGCTGATTTCTCTAAAATTCTCATCGGCTGCAATTTTCCTTCAACAACTTTATACCTACAGCAGCATTCCTAAGATCTCCTCAACTAAAGCTCCCACTGGCTCCTCAACCCTAAGATCCCCTCAACTAGAGCTCCGACTGGCTCCTCAACAATGCCACAATCAAGACTTGGGATTCACATAGTGACAGAGAGATTTTAAGGTCCTGAATTCCTAATCTACATATACATAATATTAACCTCATTTGAAACTATAGCAGCAAATAAACTTGAGAATCCCAGTTTACTCCATTCGAACTTGCAAAAATGTGACATTTATAATATTGCTCATATTCAACAAAATGGGAACTTACTTGTTAAGTGCAATAAAAACCCCACATAGAATGAATGTACCCGTCACAAGCAACCATCCAATAATGACCAATCTGCCATAAATAGTAAAATCTTGCTCAGTGCACTGAAAAAGAAAACACAAGAAAATATAGTAGTTACAATTGTTAAAGATGCATATTAAATTGTCAAAGGGCCAATAGTAAAACTTACCCACAAATAATATGCTGGAAGCCAAGAATAGCCAATACTGCCAATCATCAGCAACACAAACATCAGCCTAATAATGAAAACTTTTAACCTGTTAGAGAGTAAAGAAGCCAGAAACAAAAACACTAGAGCTGCTGCAGCTTCAGACATTCCATTTGAAAGTGTGTAACAGAGTTAGAGAGAGAGAGAGAGATGAACATACAGAAACCAAGAATGGCTAGCAAAAGCATCACACTAGCCACCACAATTAAGGCATATCGGCTGCGATAAAAAACCCACATGCCTTAGTTGCCAGAAATATCACATTGATGGAAAAACATCATAGCAAATATTTTCCAATCATGTCTAGTGAAAGGACAATTGAATCTTACAGAGCATCTAGGGCTTTATGTATTTTCTCTGCATTGTCTGTTGTTTTCTCCTCAAGTTCATTAGCTGCCACAATCAAGTTTTCATTCAATTTCCCAATCTGATTTTGTTCATCTTCTGGGATGACAATCTGAGCTACACTTATAGTCTCTGCATCTGCTAGGTATTTTGTGACATTCCTAAGGTTCTCAACCACATAATCTGACTGTTTAACTACAAAATCCAGAGTACTGGAAATCTCATAATGCAATTTATCCTGTCCCAAGGAAAGCAATATGCATCCTACCCTGCAAAGAGACAAGCAAGTCCGTGTCAGGAGCATTTAAAGCGTAATTCTGAATTCTGAGTCAAACTTAGTATCATAATAGAAATTCACATGTTGCCAGTTGTAACTTACAAAGATGTATTAAGAGAAAAAGGAGGCACAAAGTTTAAGGAAATTTGTGAACAACAAGAGAGCTTGCATCATTTCATTGTTCCCACAGGATGAAAATCGAAATATTGAAATTTACAAAAGAATTTGCAATCATCTTAAGTGCTAAATTAGACACAGCTTGTTGCAAAAACCAAATTTCGCATCGTGCCAAATACCCCTAAATTTAAACTTCTGGATATCTTATGACATTAAATAACCTACAAGTTGATGTCTTCTGATTTCACAGCATTTAATTAGCCTAATCCTATAAATTTAAATGTTCACTGAAAATTTCAACGAGTAAATATCAGAGAAACAAAGCACAGTTAGTTACACTGCAGCACATGTGAAGACAATTAGCAGCAGTAGAACCCAGTATGAGAGGTGCAACCCTTGTTTCTTCCCTTTAATTGTTCGACCACAGAAATAAAGCACAACGAAGGACAAGCCAAATGCAGTGAACCATAAAATGGCAAGAATGAAGCCAGGAGCACCAGTAAAACTGACAGACTGCAAAAAAAAAAAAACACATATCAGCTCTTTGAATGAATATTGACAAATTGACAGACAACAAAGCAGGAAAAAAATCAGCTCAATGTATGATGTTAAGAAAAATTGATTGCCAAAATCAGAAAACAGTCACAGCTGAACAAATTTTACAGCCAGAGAATGGAACTTGGTTTGCATTAATTGGAAAGTTAGAAAGAATCTTGTATAAGATATTCTTGTAAAAATATATGCCGATTAATAATGATATACTTGCAAAGTAAACCTGAAACAAATTAACAACTTTAACTGAATTTGAATGGAACATGCATACCCGTAAAATCTTCATGATAGAAAGACTAATTTAATTCATAGCAAGACATTGTGTGCAGAACCTATCTATCATCTTGATAACTTTAAGTCTGAAGCATTGTGAAAAGGATAGTGAGGTACAGAGACAGATAATTGAGACGGGTACAGCATTTTAAAATCAGGCAACAGGGGTAGATTGTAGATAGTCCCCTGGAGATGTAAGTACAGGTACAAAAACAAGGTCTCATCCTTGTATCCAAATTTCTTAGTGACTATAATTTGAATGAATATATAACATCAACAGGAGATGTGGGCATGTCTCTGTATGAATATGAGGACAGTGTTCCTATTCTTGTACCCGATTTTCCTGACGACCATGGTCTAAGGTAGTGATTCTGTTTTAGGAGTTTCTTCTACTCTCATTATACACAAAGTGAATAGGATTGGGCAGAGGATTCTTGCATATTGAGTGCCTTGAAGATTTTGAACCACATGAGTGCAATCTATTTCATTCCCTGGGGACCTTAAGGTTATCTGCACTTGTACTTGATTTTTATTTTCAGAAATTTCAAGGAGATAATATCAGTGCTATTCCATAATTTTGGGTCAATTTGACAATAGCATAAGTCTGTGTAAAGATCTTACAGCCCAGTAGTGTTTGTTGGTAAAATTCCATCCACCTCCATATCGCCTGAATTTGGACAAAATATCAGGCCTCCTAGTCCGATTTTGAGCCAAAATTAGAGAATAGTTTGAATTGATGCTACTGCTGTCAGCATATGCAGGCACAGCAGCAAGTGCTGCCGGTAAGATTTGTTTAAGTCCACGCGCCCAAGGAACTGAAGTCATATCATTCACATTTTGTGCTCCTACACAACAGGCGTACCATTAGAAAGTCAATTGATTTACCTATCTTACATAAGATAAACTAATTACCAATTATATAGCTTATTTTTCCCCAGTGGAAATGGAGGACAAATCTAAAGATCCAGCAGTGACACAAGAATCAATTGCAAACTGTCAATCTTAACCTTGTTTGCAACCAAAGGTGTCGTCACACTAGAGCTGGCATGAATTTCGTGCTAAAAATTTGGGTCACCAATAAAGCTTTGAATTTGCAAAGCAAAAACAAATAGAGGAATCCATTACTTCTGTAACCCAGTTTATAGCTAGCCAGAATTCAGAGCTATTGTAGCCATTACTGAGCAACATTGAAGACTCGTCCAATTGACCTTTAAGAATCATTTTGAAGACATTACTTCTCATGAAATTCTTTAAAAAATGATCTGACCATCATCTTAACACTTCAAGCAACATTTTCAAGTACCATCAAAGAAAACTGTATCTTCACCATTGACGCAAGTATTCAACATCTTCTAACAGTTTACATGGCCGCTTGTAAAAATCTTTAGAGAAATATTTTCATGAAAATTTTGAGCTTAGAAAAAGTTAAGATTTTCTTAAGAATCTTCAAGCAAATATTTAAAGAACAATAATAAAAAAACATTTCAAGAAGAATTTGAGCACATCACTATACGCACTTGTGATGGAACTCAGATTGCTTGAGCAAGTCTTTAAAGAAACATGGCAAGATAATTTCGAAGAAGAATTGGATGATATCATTAACCAAATTTGTTAAGATTGTAAGCAAATATTTAAAGACATGCAAGCAAGATACATTTTAAGTAGGATTCAGCCAGAGACTTTAATGGTTAAGAGTACTTGAACAAATCTGTAAAGATACGTATGCAAAAAACATTTTCAAGAAGGATTCAGGGACATCCTTAAGCATTCTGATGAAATTGTTTAAAATTGCAAGTCTGTAAGCAAATCTTCAAAAAAATATTGGCCAGAAACATTTTCAAGAGAATCAGGGTATGTCCTTAAGAAAACTTTTGAAAACTTTTGAAACAAGAACTACAATTCTTTAAACAAATCTTAATAGAAATGTGCCTGGTGCCAATTGAGGACAGAAAAACAAGCTATTTCCAGAGCAGCTAATGTTCTCTAGAATAATTCTGCATGGTTACCTAAGTCTTGGGGATGAGGGGACAAGGGGATGAGGGACGCATTCTCGGGGAAGGCAAATATTTCCCAAATTTTGCAGACAGCAGGGGGACAGCTATTAAAATAATACATATACCTTAATATTTTAACTTTATTCAATGAAATTTACGAATTTAAATTGTATTTAAGGTATTTTAGGTACTTTCAAGATTATAATTTAATATTCTTGGTAAAAATAACAGCTTTTTTGGGGGGGTACAGTAAAAAACATCAGAAAACTTTTGAATGACTTTAAAAAAATAAGGGACATCCCTTCCAAGTCCCTGAAACATTCGGGACGTCACCAAAATCTAGGGGGGTCCCCGCATAAACACTGTAATTCTGGCACATCCTATGGAAAATTTATGAGATTTATATGATTTAAGATTCCTGAAGCAAAACTTCATAGAAATGTACTCAGGAATTCAGCCAATTTAAGCACAACACTCCACATACTTACGATTTTTTTTAATATTTAAGATTCTTTAAACAAATTAATGCAAACAAACATTTTCAAAAAGGATTCAAGCACATCATTAAAAAAATTAATGAAAAATAAGTAACCTGTAAGATTCAAAATAAATAAAAAACCATATACATTTTAAAGTAGGATTCGCATCCTTAAACAAAACATAAGAACCTTAAGGAGTCTGTCAGCAAATCATTAAAAAATGTAGGCAATAAGTATTTGCAGGAAGGAACCAGCCAAATCCCTATCGAAACCACTTGTCAACGGCTTGTGGAAATTTTCAAGGATGTAATAGACACCATCCTATTGTTAGAAGAATTCGAGATACATCCTGAATGAAAGACATAAGAACTTGTTCTAATAAGTATGAGTTTAGCATACATGGGCAACGAAGAGATATATAAAAAAAACCTAAGGTATGAGAGCTCCTGCATGGAAGGAGTGCCAGGTCAGGTGCTTGCTTAGAGCATCCTGCCAAGTTTTTGCCCACATCAAGCATCTTCAGAGAACAATCTCCACATAAAGACTTAGTGTTTTGTGGTTATTTTGTTTCATTATATGCATACTCGTTGGCGGGTGTGGTTGATTTATGTTTATTTTTTTAAATTGTTATATGCATAAGCTCCACCACACCCGCCAACGATATTGTTCAACATGAATTAGTCAATGAATCAATCAGCAATGAGTCTGTGTTAAAGGGAAGATATAAGCAAGGTCAATTTCTTCGGGATTTATATCCCAATGCTTTTATTAACCCCTCATTGTACTCTGGATTCTTGTTGGAGATAAGGCACAGAGTCCATTAGCTTGATCTTTTGTGGTCGTTTCATCTATTTTTTGTGACAGTTTGAAGTTACTTTTTAGGGTTAGAAATAGTTTTCTCATTTAATTTTTATGTTAATTCTTGTGTGAATGAAAAATGTAAACAAAAGAAAACTCATTTTTGGACGCATGGGTACCCCCTAGGTACGTCTTGGATGCACTAAGTTTATGCCCGGGTGCATCTTTGCAGATGTAACCAAGGTGTACCGTAACCATACCGGGTACCGGGTACATTTTACCCGAGTCTGATTCATGCCTAAGGGAGGTCGTATTAGCTACATAGTTTAATAAACATTGAGTCGAAAGGATGCAGTTGAATATCCCTAAAGATCCACTCGTCATACTCACTTTGATGCAAAAGCTGAATCAACACATTGTACCTCATTATGAATATAATACCTCTCATTATGAATTATAATGAATATGCCTTTTCAATAATGTTTATGAATATAGTGAATAACCTTATGTATTTAAACAAATGAATTAATGAAATGTTTATAGAATTGTAAACACATTGAACCATGTACATGTTCTAAGTTCAAAGCAATGAAATTTCTAAACGCCGAGAGTATTTTAGCAAATCTGGCAAAGAAATGCAACCAGTACACAGTTGTGGTTATTTAACTTATTTTGTTTAACTCATAAATGGGTTAAATTTGCTTATTTGGCTATACTTTTTAATATTTTATATATTTTTTGAGTATAGCCGTACCCAAGCCAAAAAAACATTGTTGTACTGGTGTAACCTGTACTAGGATCTGACTACTTAGAATGTCACTTATATGGGATCGTTGGGCACCAATATTTAGAACTAAACAGTTGACCATGACAGCACCATTGAACATAGATTATTCATTACATCTTCAAACTAATGCAAGCAGTATTTCTACAATTTATCACTAATAAAGCAATTCCTTCGAGTTGCTAAACCATCTGCAATATTTGTAAAGTACTCTAGAGGTTTGTCAACCAGGGGTTTAAAAAATTACTAGGTACACACAGCTAACAATTAACAAACTCAAATAATGAATACGATACTCTCCCATAAAATTGAAGCCTTTCATGCAGAGAGCAGGAGATTGACCACGACTCTAAACAGTCTTTCTACAAGCATCGTCTCAAGTGTTTCACTCCTAGATTGAAAAACAGGATATCAAGCCAATGCCGCTTCAAAGGCTGTCAACATCTTTTTTGCATCAATATTTTGAATCCATCTCTGGATACGCACTTACGATGGGAAGAATTTCGTTCAGGGCCACATTAAGATGAAAGATACCTCGGAAACCATGGGACTCATTCTGGACCTACTGTCTAACATTTGACATCCATCCATTTCGCGGCAAAATGGATCCTAAGAGGATGTGAGAGAAGACTTTTCTCATGGCATGAGGTACAATATTTACCAAAAACACTGGAAAACTAGGTGGAAATGATCCAATGTCATAATCGTATAACGAGCTTCAGTTGCTGAGAAAAAATGTCGAAAACCTGCGATTCAGGATTGGTATTAGACCATCGGCATCTCAAATTTTGTCACATAGCACCTCGCTGAGATAATATATCTAGTTCACAGTACCTAACACAGTATTAAGAAAGTTTTATACAATATTGAATAGCGTGGTTTGATCAAGACAATTGATGGATATAGTACCTGTCGTACAATTAAGAAGAAAAGACATCGATTCCTGAAGGTTTATTGAAAACGTATGATAAGTTTGTATATTAAAGGCACTCAGACTGTCACATATCGGCGCGAAATAATATGTTCATGTCGACTGCTTTACGGTAAATTAGCTTCCAAAATAAAGGGTTTATATCCTTCTGCTCCAGATGCAAAATTTGATCTCGCACGTTGGATTGTCCCTTAAATAAACAATGTGTAGTGGAGGTGGAACAGGAACCCTAAACCTGCTTATTGCATATTCTTTTTCTTACATTTTGGATATGCGTTTCTTACACGTGATGTCACCTTTAACAGGTACGGTCCCAGCATCGTACAGTACGGTTCAAAATATACGGGATCATTATACTGAAACGTAAGGAATAAGTCAATATATACGGCAGTTCATTACCTTAATAACCGGGTAATACTTTAGACCATTAAACTAGACGACGAGTACATACACTTTTTTGTTTGAAAAAAGACAAAACAGGTAATGATAGTCCACAAATTACGTGTATCATTCAGGGGTTTTGAGAAAGTTGTTGGTAACATGAAGACTAGAATTTTTGGTGAAGTGAAAAATCAAGGACATGCATCTAGTTGGTTGGGTTCAGGGTATTTATGCGACATCAATGGATCCCAAATCTCAATCTCTGGTTGCATTGATTCCAACAGTTAACAAAATTGATCTGCATGAAATTGTGTCAAACACAGTGCAAGTCAAATGACATGGTCATAGACATGAATCATGATTAGATGAACTATATAATTGATTTGAACCTAATCTTTTTGAATGTTTCCACGGCATGTCAAGATTCCAGGGACTTGATAATTTTATTATGTCTCCTACTCTATCTAGGAACTAAGACAGCTCTAATATAGTTTATGCATACTCAAAAAAACTCACAGAATTTCAAAATAAAATTCTTCATTGAAGCTCAAAATAATACACATAGTGGTCAACCAATAAACTTCAATAAGGATTTACTGTTTATTGGTTCAATTTAGGCATATGTAAATCAAATCATTTGTCATTAGTGTCATTGTCTTCCATCTAGTCTAGTCCTAAGGGAACAATTAGCAATGCTTCTAGTGTACCTTAGCACACGTGACAACAATTGAAAATAGAGAATAAGGGCTAACATATAAAAAAGGACATTGAATTTGTACATGCAATGTTGTTGTTGACAAAGACATCAAAATTAGGGTTGTTCACATTAGGGAACATACATAGGTACTCATGAAACCATATTTCATTTTACCCATCACGATGTGTCCATTTATGGTAGAAAATGACAACTTGTGCGCATCCCGGGAATCGTTGTTATTGTAATGGAATTACTTCAATATAATTGGAAAAACAGTCAAAATATTAAATATATAACTAAAAGCCACTTCGAGGGGGCAACCTCCAGAATCTTACAATAAGAAAATGATTCACAAATGTGAACCTATATGGGAGAGATTTACTCATCCATATATATAGACATGATTGCGTAGGGTCACACCCCCTACATCCTTATTAGATCAGCCTTAAGCAAACAACTACCTAATGAATGTAAATATAAATGCTAAGTGTGTTATAGGTCGGCCCTCATATATCTCAATATATGTTATAGGCTAAGGACCGTAGTATGCTCCTCCCTTCAAACCATTGTTGCCCTCAACATTGACCATCCCTATATTCTTCTGTAGACATTCGACGTTAAATATACACACATGTATTTCTTCCACATAAAAATTTTGTTTAACATCCAACTTGTGATCATCTTTTACTACCGTATCATCATTTCCCCCACCCTTGTCCAAGGATTCCTAATTAAGTGTATTGTTTTTCAGGGAACCATCCAAATTCATTTTTTGATGTTCTTCATCCATATTTGGTTATGTCTATTGAAGGTCTTGTCTTGTGTAATATGAGTCAAATTTTGATAAATTGGTCCACATAAGTGTCTAATTCAGTATAAGGCACAAATTCTAAAGCTCAAATCCCACATGTTGTGGAAAATAAACCTACAAGGTGGTATTGATCTTGTCTTTTGCTTAAAAATCTTCATTATTTGTTCTCTCAAGAAACATGCAATTCTGACCCATCAAAATTATTAGGTTTGCTCATATTATATAAATATGTAATGGGCCTTCCTTTGGCATGATCTCTCTATAGCCATTATATCTACAACATTGATATTTGGCATGTGCTCTATGCAAGACATTCAACTTAGACATGGTGTCATCAAATATTTCATTAGCACATGTTTTCCCTATACAATTGTCTATAAATCAACCCTAAACAAATCTCGCATAAGGTTTCACCCTCTATTGTGGCCCTCCACCATTTCTTCCAATTGCATGTTTATCGTCTCTACTTTGAAAATATTTTTGATTCAACCCACCTGACTATAAATTTTGATTGTTATAATTGTTCATGTTAAAGTCTTTCCTATGCTCGTATGATTCATAGTTAGCATGCCTCCCTATGGCATCTTCCACACCATCTTTAATAACCATGGTACATTGTTCATTAATAACCACATGTTAGTGGCCTTGGACATTAAATACATTTGGATTAATGTTTGAATTCATTTGAAAATTAAACAATTGATTGAATTGCTTTTCAAGCTCCTTCAATCGATGATTTATTTTGGTTGTATCAACATGTAGGTTGTGAATAATTTACTCAAGATGACATACTTTGTGCTATAACGAAGGATATATCATGTTTGAAGTCCCACCTACTTCTAATTTAGATTTTATTTCATCTTTGTAAGGAGTTTTCCATGGTGTGTATGATTTTTTCCCATCCTCTAGTTTGTGACCTTGGAATGTTGAAGTTTGATAGGGTAAAATTTAATTTTCAAGTTTGACCAAATGATTACAAATTCAATTTGGTCTTAAATCAAAAACTTAAAAGAATAGACCCCTTCTAAAAATGTAGTTAAGAAAACCAAGATTTATGGCCTCTAAATTGAATTTATGAAAAATACTAAAATGACAATAACTTTCACAAAATAGATAAGAAAAAATCTAAAACTTAGAGGGTATATTTCTAATATTATTTTAAAACTTAAGTAAAAAACGTTGTAGAATAATTTGCTCTTCCGTTTAAGATATAAATGATTCTTTAAAAAATAGTATTTTATCTACATTTTTACCCAAATCAAAGCTCGGACACCACTTATAATGGAATCATTTCAATATAAATAGAATAATATCCAAATATTAAATATATAACTAAGTCACTTCAAGGGGGGAAACCTCCGCAATCTCACAATAAGACAATAATTCACAAATGACACCCATGAGAGAGATTTACTTGTTCATATATATATAAGTATGGTTACATTCATCCTAACTAGGTTGGCCTAAAATAATGACTACCTAATGAATGTAAATATAAATGTAAAGTGTGTCATAGGTCGGTTGACATATATCTCAATATATGTTATAAGTTGAGGACCATATCAACTAATCTAACAGGAGTTGAATTGTATATTATTGCACTATTTTTTTGTGGAGTTTTCTTGTGGAGATATTTGCATCTATTTTCTAACTTTATTATGATGGTCATCCATAGAATCATATGAAATTGGGCATTCTCCTTCCAAACCCTAATTCATCTTTATTATTTCAATGTTATATTGTTTTTATTTTTCATATGCTCTAGAATCAACAATTTTCACACAATTCAATTCATAGAGAATAATCAAATATAATTTTAATTTAATTACAATGTTGTATTGTTTCAAATTTTTAATGTAAATCCACCTACACATCTCACATCTAAATCAATAGTTCTAAAACTTAATTTTACTTTATCCATGTCCTCTTACTTTTATCTAACTAAACTTTCATTATTACCTTTCGCCACCTATCCTCCTCCACCTTCTATTTCCTTTAAATATGGTGGCTCATGGGATTTTTATTACTAAGCTTCTTCAAGAATGTTGTAGACACCTAAATTCCACTTTTGCAATCTTATTGCCAAAATGCACACAAACCATTCTTATTCTTCCCAATTCCGTTATAATTAGTACTCTTTGCTAATTAACTAATGTTCCTTGCCAATTTAGCCAATTACCACCACAGTGTTGATTACATAACCCCTTTTGCATTCAAGATGCCACTTTATGGTGAATCGCAAGCCAAATTCCTCTTCGAAACAAACAATTAGTGATTATAGGCTAATTATAATGAAATTACTTGAATAATTATTATTATGAGCAACAATAGAACACCAAATAACACAATATTTCATAATAATGATCTCAATATGCAATTAGAATAGCTTCGCCACTTTGAGGGGGCCACCTTCAAACCATATAATAAGACTCAAATGCTCAAATGATAATGAAATTCTACCTACAATCCCTCTATATACTATTCATATGTTATGGCCATCACCAACGCCGACCTTAAGCATGAGAAAGTATAAATGATATAATAAAATGATACGGTAAGCCACAAATCGATTACTCATATCCTAATACAAGCAATAAGTTAAGGGCGTAACACTAATTAAGCCTATTTTGCCCTTGATTTGGTCAATATGCCCTAGTATTGACTCAAACCCCTCTTCCAACCACTCAAAATCACCCCATTCACCTCCACAACGTCTCAATGAGCTTCAGAAGCTTATCATAGCCTCCTAGTTGACCCTATGCGGTTGATTAAGGCTCCATACCTCTTAATCACTTGGTAATTCACTAATTGTGATTAACAAGGCCTAATCATGATTAGAAATTCTAATATAATTTGGGGCTTTTAGTCCCACATGCACCAAAATACAAGTTTCTCTCAAAAGGAAAACTATAAAAAGAGTGCACCTCATTCCTTTATACTTTACACCATGCTTTGATTTGCATCTCATATAATAAATATGATTTATAGCCAAGCTCAATTCTTGCCTAAAGCCTTCATTAAGGTTAGTAGATAGATATCCAAAATGACCAAATAGTCATTTGGAGAGGCCATTTCACCTTGTTTGGAGTAGCAACCATACCAATTTGATTGCCCTCTTAGGTCTATTTACGCCCATGTTAGGTAATTCAAGCATATTAGTAGGCATGTTTAATTAGATCTTGCATTGTTTTCATACTAGTTAAGCATTCTTTTAATCTTATGTCTTAATGTTACATTCCTAAACTTAGAACCTTGGCTAGATGGATGGCAATGGTGTTAGCTTTCCTTGTTTAGTCATGCAATTTGCTTTGTAAAGTTTAGGGTGCTTTCAAATGTAATTAATCTCTTCAAGAATGAATTACATTGCATTTTTGGTTGATGAACTTGGAATGTAAATGTGAGCTCATATTTCATGGTAATTTCCCATTTATTTAATAGAGTTTGGGTGTCATTTCATATTTGAATTTGGGTTTATTTACGTATATTTTTCTTTAACAATTAGGTTATTGTATAGATAATTATGGTGAAGATTAAAGTTATTTTAATATGTAATTTTTTAATAAACAATTCAGAATATAATATATCAATTATAAATAGCTTAATCAACTTAATGTAAGTTGTCAATTATATGTAGAAATATACAAGGGTTGTACAATGGCTAGTTTTTGTCAATGTAATGTTTTGCGGAGCTAGAGTTTGATTACAAAAATGTAAATGTTGAAGGAGTGAAATATATAAATACAATTTTAATTTTAAAATTTGTTAAACTTAAAACTAAGAATCAAATTTAGGAAGCATAAACAAGTAGTGTTCTCAATATCGGAATAAACAAATGAGACCTAACACATATATGAAGCTAATACTAGTAGAGAATTAGTATATGATGTCTTTAGTTTTGATAGCAACGAGATAAGTGTTAGACACCAACAAAGAAAAGGATGGTTGTTTTTTAATAAGTTTTTTCTTGATTCGATACAATGCTCAAGGCATGATATGACTATATTTATAAATCTATATTTTGTTGATTTATAAGACTAAGAGAGATTTTAATATTGGCAGATGGTTTTTTCTTATGAAATTAATTTTTCTTTGGGATGACAAATAAAAAATAATTATGTTACAAATATTTTATGATTCTTCCATTAGTTTGTGTACAATACATATATAGATATTGTAAAAAAAGTTATATATCAATGTTATAAATTATTAGTAAAATTATATATATATATATATATATATATATATATATATATATATATATATAAAATTATATATATATATATATAAAGTTTGCTCCACCAAATATACACAAATTTAATTAAAATGGAGTTAATGCATATAGTGGGATGTTTTGCTATTTGTAAGAAAGTGGAGTGGGTAGATGTTATAAATTGTATCTCTTGTGGCCACATGTAATTGAAATTATATATTATTAAATACAAAATAGTCATAATCCTAGTCATAAGTTATTTTTTAACTTTTCAAATGTCTTGATTGAAGTGAAAACAAGAATAAGATCTAGTCTTTTGAACCAATCAGTAATTTGTAAAATCATTTTCTTCATTTAATTATTGGTTAAATAAATTGTAAGTTCAAAGTTGTGAACATTATAAATTTGGAAAAGTAAAAAACAATACAAATTTTGATTGGCAACAAGGTAAACAAACTAATCACTAGATAAAGAACAATATGAAAATCAATTACATTGGTTGTTAGCACTAGACTAATAAATATATAACACAAAAGACTAATAAATATATAACTCAAAAAAATGGACTTTTAAAAAATTGATATGAAATAATTAAGAATTTATCATACATATAAAATTTCTTCAAATATTTACATAATATTTTCTTAAACCCTCTCATTTTCATCTAAAAATGTTAAATTTTCTTAACCATAGAAAAAACAAATGGTGTCAGCTCAAATTATTCCCATGTAACAAAGATCAAATACATCTCTTTCCCAACTCTTCATTTATTTGAAGAGGGAAAACTTCTATCATTTTTTATTTTTATTTTTAAACACTAAAAGGCATAAGAGTTTATGTTGTTTCCTGAAGTTACACTCTTGCTTAAACTAAGTTCAATGCTATGTACCTTGGGATATGATAATATAATATATATGGGTTGATGGAGATGCCGACATGTGGCACACATGCCCTTAGTTATATGTATGTTCACATGGGATATGATAATATAATGTATATGGGTTGATGGAGATGCCGACATGTGGCACACATCCTCTTAGTTATATGGGCTCACATAGGAATTAATTATATTGTGTAATGGGTCGGCCTACATTGGGATTAGGTGTTACCCATCCTATTTAAAGGATGTGAGTATCATTATGAGGGGGTAATGTATGCAGGAGTTGAGTCTTCTACTTGGTAGAGGTATATTGGAGGTGTCCCCCTCGAAGTGGATTCCCATCTTGGGAGATTGTGGAGTTACTCCTTCCTTAAGGAGCATTGTATGGTGTTGCCCTACCTTAAGGGTATTATTATGCATATATTGATATTAGGGCATCTTGGCCCCCCATATCTCTTGTGTTTTATTATCTTTTGTAATTTATTGATTTATTATATGCAAGGTTCTTATCATTCAACACCTCGGAGAAAACATGGAAAGACCTCTAAAGTGTGGGACAATGGTGCCTTTTTGAAGTCAATCTCTGAAGAAGGTTGACTTCCTTCTATCCTAGCTCATTGCGGCTAACTAACCAACACTACGATAATGCTAACTAATCATAATCTAAGAATTCCAAGGGACTGGGGTTGAAAGAGGGAAATGTTGAAAATAAAGAGAGGTATGCACCAAACTAGAATAGGGTCTGATTCTGGCTCCAAGGACATGGATATGAAAACGTATGCAAACACCCAAGAGAATGCGCACATAACTTGGTAGAAATAAACAGAATAAGATTGAAGACCAATAAGAGGATAGAAATATTCACATTAAACAAGTTTGAGAGCTATGCCATTTTGAGCTTAAAGCTTTTGCTCCAAGACCTCTGTGACGCACTTGTGAAGACTACACACACCTCGACTTTGTTAGACTATAAATGGGTAAGCTCTTGATGTTGAATGCAAGTGTGATTTCTTTCCTTTGAACACTTTAATGTGAAATTGTTTTGTGCTTTCACACTTACATGTATAGAAATTAGAGAGAAGAGGAGAAGGAACATATTGCATCCATCAATGAGTGAGTTCAACCACCTGCCACCATCAAGAACCAATCACCATTGATTTTGTAGGTCAGGTTTGGGCACTTGGCATTTCTTCCATCACATGCCATCAAATCATAAGTGCATGAAGATGGTGTCGTTCATCGTTTAATTTTAGTTGGTGGAGTGGTTGAGCACCTGGTTTGAGCAAGGTGTGGCTTTACTAGTGCTTCACAGACTTCTGATGTTATGTCACTTGATCATGTATTCCATGGATTTCAATCTTATGCGGCACACTTTTGGTGGCTCGTGACTTTGTTTGTGACATTCACCTTGATCCATGAATGACCATTGACTCCTTAACTCTTTCCTTCACCCGTAGCCTTGTCATTCTTCCTCATGTAGATTTTACTTCATACCGCGGAGTCTCTATGTTCTGCAACATTTTCCTTTGAATCACAAACTATTTGAATCGATATGTTCAATGGATTTTTGTCCTTCACCCCGCAAGTTTTCTTTGATATGTATCTTTTTTGTGTGGTTTTCTAAATGTTACGCAACTTGCACCCCGTGCTTATCTTTTATCACCTCCGCACTTTACTCACTTTTCACAATGTCACATAGCCCTTTTCTTTTGTCCCGTAGCATATTTCCCAATGACTATGTTCCTTTGTTCTACAGTTTTGTATACTCCGCAAAACAAAGTTCCTAATTTTCGTGGAACATAGAGATTCTTTGTTCCACAAATTTTCAAACAAAAAGTGCCCAAGTCCTTGACTTTGAATGAAGTTGTCAAAATAACATGGGTGTTGTTTTGGACAACAGTTTCTACATGTGCGATTCTATATGAAATGAAAACATTCCAAAAAAGGCTAAAGGACAATGTAGATAACAAACACAGATAAAATTGCTACAATTACAATATTATTCCAAAAACTATCTATTGTTTCTTGTGTTGTCATTATAAATAGTTGTTTTCTCTTAATGGGATTGTGATTACTTTTGTCATTAGTAAGCTCTCCTTATGTCATAGAAGATAATTGTTAGAGAGTTGTGAACTAATCATATATAGTATATGAAGGATAACAAGGGATATGCTCTCCACCAGCAAAGGGTGATGAAGAAGTTGAGATATGTTAAGCACTCAATCAATAAAATAAGGTCTTTCCTCGATGTCCTAAAACTAGCAATCACGTGTAAAATGTGCGATAAAAACATTGAAGGAGATGCATTGAAGAATTTTAATTTGGGGGAGAAAAACATTGGAGGAAGAAGAGAGGTGATGAAGAAGGAGTTTGAGGGAGGTGAAGTGAATTGGTGGGGAAAATGTTGGGGGGAGCTACGGTGTAAAACTCGTTGTTATTACAACCATGCACATATGACCCAAGTGCCACTTTTGTCAATTGTATGAAGAGAAAGGGGTTGTCCTGTGCATATATTTGGGGCAACATAATTCTGATGATGAATACTTTTAAGGAAACCTCCATATGTATGAATCAAAAACTTTACATATGTTAGATGTAGAAATTTTTATTTAGGGTTTCTTATGTTGTCAATTTCAAGCACATTTGTGATTAGGGTTTCACCATCAATCTTTTACCTTTAATTATGTCATGTAAATGTTGAAGATGATGCATCAAAGAAGATAAACTTGAGGGAGTGAAACATAAAAGGAGGAATAAGGGTGATTAAGAAGGGTTTTGAGAGAGGAAAAGTCCAGGAGTGGCGAAAACGTTGGGGGGAACCAATGTGAAACTCTTCTTTCTTATAACCAGGAACATATGAATCACTTTCCATTTTTGTAAGTAGTTTGAAGGATAAAGGAGGTGCGATGTGTAGGTAGTTGAGGAAATTTACTTTGGATATATCTTAAAAAGTAAGGTGTGGTCGATGAATACTTTATTACTTTTTAACATTACAAATTCAACAACCAATCTCGTGTAGTATGTTTTGTGGATAATTCATTACTTATGTTTTGTGGATAATTCATTTTTGGACTATATTTTTTTGTATATATTAGTGATGGTGTCTACTTTTACAATTTACATTTTGTTAATGCAATGGAGGATTTCTAAACTATGGGTTTATTTCTATTATTCTACAACAAGCGGAAAGTTACGAAACAAAATATTGACACATGGGGTCTTTCCACCCCCTACGCTGACAACTACATATATAAAATTTACCTTCCATGAAACTTTGATAGTTTTCTTTATGCCTTTCTCTTAACTCCCATTTTGGCCCAGATGGAAGGATGGTAGTGTAGGTCTGAAAAGGGTTAGATGGAATCACATAACAGAACAACATGAAGTAGAGATATGATCTCACAAAACATAAATGGAGGACCTTGAATAGATTCACGAGATGCTACGAATGAACTTGCCTTCATTCCCACTGGAAAGTATAATTGTTTGCACAATGCAATGTAGGCCTAGTAGAGGAGCAAACATAGTCTCAAAATGTCTAACCTGTTCAAAGGACAAGCTCTTTGTCGGCTATTGAGGGACTATTGATGACCTCTTGTTCCCAAGGGTGAAAGCCTTAGGTCATTGACACTGACAACCACATTCTCCCCAACCTCAAAGGCTTTGTAGATTCTCCCTTCACCACTACCCACAAAAATGAAGCTTGCATATGTTTTTGTATGACACACTTTTTCCATTTCTCGTTGCAATCTACTTATCCTTGTCATCCAGCTTATCCTCTTCGTTAAGAGACAACATAACATCAACAAAAATAATCAACATTATCTTTGGAGATGTGGGTGTCCAGGTCCTTGAATAAGGGGTTCTTACAAAATGTATATATTATTTTTTTCACTTTTGATTACCATTTTTTTTGTTTTCCTTCCACACTTATGTTATTAAGACTCATAACAATGTTATTTCAATAATCCCTAAAAGTTGTGAATCTAATAAAAAGCGTGGATTTTCAAGTTGACATCTATTAAGACATATTAATCTTCAACAAACATTACATTAAATAAACGATGTGTGTATGGTAATAATAAGTGACACGTGGTAGAAAATCAGTAAATGATGTCTTTACTTTTGATAGCAACAAGATAAGTGTAAGATACCATAAGAGAAATGATGGTTGTTTTTTAATAAGTTTTTTCCTGATTCAACACGATGCTCAAGGCATGATATGACTATATTTCTAAATATCTATTTTGTTTATGTATAATACTGCTAGAGATTTGAATATTTGCGGATGGTTTTTGTCTTATGAAATTAATTTCTCTTTGGGATGACAAAGAAAAAACAAGAGTTGTAGAGCAACAAGTTCCGACCATATGAGTTGTACAATACATCTATAGTTATCGTAAAAAAATTATATCTCAATGTTATAAATTATTAATAAAAATTATAAATATAAAAAAGGGTAAAGTTTCCTCCACCAATAAACACAAATTTAATTAAAAAGGAGTTAATGCATATAGTGGGATGCTTTGGTATTGGTAAGAGAGTGGAGTAGGTAGATATTATAAATTTGATCTCTTGTGGCCACATGTAATTGAAATTATATATTATTAAATGCATAATAGTCATAGTTATAGTCAAATGTCATTTTCAACTTTTCAAATGTTTTTATTGAAATGAAGCCAAGGATAAGATCTAGTCTTTTGAACCAATCAATATTTTGTAAAATCATTTTCTTCATTTAATTGGTTAAATAAATTGTAAGTTCAAAGTTATCAACATTATAAA
Organism: Taxus chinensis; assembly: GCA_019776745.2. Lineage (NCBI taxonomy): Eukaryota > Viridiplantae > Streptophyta > Pinopsida > Cupressales > Taxaceae > Taxus > Taxus chinensis. Next base: position 718,944,194 of record CM034153.1, on the reverse strand, counting down.
ATTGAAAAAGTAAAAAATAATACAAATTTTGATTGGCAATAAGGTAGACAAATTAATAACTAGATAAAGAACAATATGAGAACCCATTACATTACTATGCAAAAAAAATAAAATGGAGTTATTAAAAAATTGATATGAAATTACTAAGAATTATTGTACATCTAAAATTTCCTCAATTATTTGCATAACATTTTCTTAAACCCTCTCATTATCATCTAAAAATCTTAATTCTCTTGACCACAGAAAAAACAAATAATGTCAACTCAAACTATTCATATGTAACTTAAGATCATCCTCAATTAAAAAATTGAACAATCATAATTTTGTTGGTTGTCTAGGTGTTTAACGTACGATATGACTCAAAAACTCAAATATATAAAACACTTCTTAAATGTATTATACAAGTGAAGTTCACTCCCCATGATTGTAAAAGACTTGCTTGAAAGTTCACTCAAGGTAGGACTCGTAACCAAAAAATTGAATGGTCATAATTACATTGATAGTTGCTTTATAATCGCAACTAAGGATGTAAAGTATGTGAGTTGTTAACAATTAATTTATGATCTTAAATTTAACTTCCATTTGACAGTCACTTCAAAGTTTTTTTCTTTATGCTTAAAGAAACAAATCGTAAAAATGTTATATCTTGGCCACATGGTGGAATATGGAGGCCATTTTTGTTTTGACCCAAAAAAAATTTTATCGAGCTTGACACAATGGTATAACTAATTTGATGTCATCTGTCAACAATCAATGGGAAATTTGTGAAGCATATAATGGAGATTTTAGTCAAAGTAGTATGCAAAACATCTAAACTACAACCTTGCGTTTGATATCTCTTGATATTTTTCAAATAAATATCTAGATACATATCGTGTCACTCCATATATCAAATATGTCTCTTCAATACATCTTCAAATTACTTTTACAACCCTAAAAACTTCACCCTCTATACTAATACAATTAATTGCCACACGTACACAGTACTTACACCATCAACCTAATTTAAGTATGCCAAATACCTCCTATATATATTATACTAATGAATCCCCTGATTCATGAGGACCCACCTAAAAGTTCACTGAGGTTCCCCATGTTAGGATTGTAGGGGTCCATTTGAAATTTCAATTGAAAAGGCAACCTCCAACCAATAAAGTTTATCTTCTTATTGATAAAGTGATTAGGGACAAAATATCCCAACGAACAAAGTGTTTATTAGGTCATCCATAGATTAAAATAGCTATTTTCAAAGGGAATTGAAACGTTGAGGCAAGAAAATGACGTGGCTGCTTTTTGACAAACCGAAAGAGCATATTTGCTTTAGACTATTGGACAATTTTTTCTGATTATTTTAAGGACCTTAATGACACAGACATTAAGGTTCTTATTTTAATGAAATTGGTCAAAATTGGATTTTCCTTTTTCAATTGCGGAATATTATAACCTCCACGGCACCTTCTTTAACTTAGGAATATGGTCAAATTTTGTTTATCTATTTTGTTTGTTAATGGTGGGTCATGTTTACTTGAAAAGTCCATGTTCGATGGATATATTATGTATTTTGTAACCATCTTGGTGTACCAAACCAATCCTAAGGAACAAGTTTTGATTATAGCATGGCATGTGCACCAATGACCACATTAACAAACAAGTTTTGATGGCGATGGTTGTGTACTGCAATGTCTAAGTGGGGGTGTTGTTTTCAGCACCATCTCATTTGTAAATATTTAATTGTGGTAAAAGGGCATATCATATTAAAAAAATTAGTTTTTTTTAAAAGATATTCAGATTAATAGTGTAGAATAAGTTCTTTGCGGTATATTTTTCTATTTTCAAAATTTTATCTCTTTTTGTTGTCCTCATGCACTAGAGTTTTTAGGTTCACTTAAGTCAAATCATTATTGGAATGCCTACATAACCATCATCCCAGAGGTTATTTAGGACATATTAGATCTCTCAAGTACATCATACATCATTCTACTTCACAAGAGTTATCGAGAAATTGCTTCAAGCGTTTATAAGAGCAATCAATATCAATCAAGTTTATCTTAAGTGTTGCCCTAATCTAATTGATGTTGTCATGCATTTTATATCAAAAACAAGGATTCAATTAGTTGCATTGATTGGCATATACTGAGGAAAGGAGAAGTGTCCTTTCACATGGGATGTATAGATATGGATAAAACTACATGAGCCCTGATTCCACACTAGAATATGCAGTGCAATGCTTCCAATTAGAGGTATCTCGGGTCAATTCTATTACTTTTTCTTCAAGTTTATTTCGAGTGAATTGTAAGAGTTTAGAGCCAGCTCCAGGGAGAAGTTGTTTATAAACATTTCACATCATCGTGTTTATCTAAGAGAGGTTTTCATGAAGTAGCGGCAAATAAAGGTGCATGTCAATGTTCAATTCATCACTATTAATAGAGGTTAATAGCAATGACTAAGATGCAATAGCGACGACTGCTAGTGTCCACATTTCTACTTCTACCCCACACGCATGTGAGCACACCCAAACTTGCAAAAAAATGTTTCAATGTCTACTTTGTTCATTTACAACTCTTTGTCAACAATTGGACACGTAGTCCATGGTAAGGACCTTATTCACATTGTCTTCCTCTCCCGCTCTCAATTTCAATCAATTTTCTCCAATTTCGAAATGATGATTTTAGCGTTACTATATTTATTTAGGCTTATGAATAATCCCCATGTTGTGTAATTTATGGCATTATGATTATAAAAAATAAAAACCACTTTCAAATCTCATCAATTGTAGTGACCCCACACCACATATCCATCATATGCTTGGTTTTGACTCCTTATTGAGACAAAATGTGTAACCCGAAGGTTTGGTAAGGAGGGAATTAATGTCACAATTTAGTTAAAAGCATAATTTTGCCAAGCTCACCACCTATGTTTGAATTGTGTTATATTGCATCTAAAGTTTGATGTCCTTTAGTTAGGAGTTATATTCAAGCCAAACAATGGGTCTAAAGGTATTTTATCTCAATTGACATTTAAATTCAAATTGTTGTGCTCCAATTAAAACCTAGTGTTGACTCTAGGAATGCATATAAATTCATTATAGTTTGATTAGGAGCCATTTTGAAGTATAACAATACATGTGTGATTTCTAGAGTGACACATTTCATATGGGTAACTTAGATCATCATTCTACTTAACTTCAAAACTAGTCATCATTCACCCCTTATGAGAAGTACCTAGTTTAAACCTAGGCTTGAACCTGGGTCATCATTTGGCTTTAGAACTTTCACATGGCTTTAGTATTGGCTCGAAGCTAGGATTTCATATATGTGGCTCTAGGAGTTGCATGCAGGTTGAGAAATGCCTTGAACATGATTCATCATACCTCGACACTCTAACCTCATTTGATATTAACCTAAACTCGCATGAACTAGAAAAACGACTCATAAAACACCTTATTAAAGCAAATTGAAGGGAGTTTTATTATTAAAAAACCAATATAGTTCTAATGTTAAAATCCAAACCTTCAACCTAAAAAATCATTTAATTTTTTAGGTGCATTTGAATAGGAATGTGCACCAAATAATTCCATGAGAGAGTATAGTTGAGGTGTCAAAGAAGATCCAAAATAAATCTACAACACATTGGATTACTTTCAAGAATCCACAAGATTTGCGACTATGAAATCAAACTCAATCTACTCCCAATTAATCTAAACGAGGGTGAGTTAGAACACCACCCAATAGAAGTCTCTAATGGTTTACTAAATTGTCAAAATATATAGGGTTATTTAATTATCATAATATTTAATATACTTATTTATTACAAATTGTAGTTGCATAATTAATGCAAATTCAGTTTAATTAAATGCATTAATACTCGTCGTGTAGTCTCCTTGGAGAACCTTCAATCTAGTTGAATATCAAAATTAACTAGATTGTTATGTGTTATGGTAGAAAAAAAAACTTCAATAAGAGCTATGTAACCCTATTTAATGGACCCTTATAATTTTACAAGGAAGATTTTGTAGAATACATTTTCCAAAACTAGATTATAAATACAGATAATTTATCTATAATTTGGTATGATCTTTTGAGGGAGCTACCTCACTGGTCATCACGAAAATAAATTTCTAACAAAAATTGATCCAAGCAACGCAAGCGATTTGGGAACATTTGTGCACTTTACTCGGCCTTTTGCACGTCTTCGGCTCTTGTTTTACACCTTACACACAAACTAGGAGTTACACACCTCCTCCTTGTTGTGCACCTCATTTCACACTACTACCAATAATGTTTTAAAACACATCGCCATTGTGTTGGGCTCCATGTACACTAAAAAATAGTTTCAACAATAGCCTCTGCATCATATTATTGATTAACACTTTAGCTTCCTTGTGCAAACATGCATAAGGAAGTTTGAATTGTTGGAATGTGAATGGTTCTTATAGATATCCACCTTTCTTATAACATATTTTAATATATATGCAACATTGATAGAAATCAATATAGTACTTCATCATACAAAATTTTATTCCCTACTAAACATAATCCTTTTTAGGATTCAACGCATGGGAATAACACAACTTTGGCAGATTCTCCTTGTATTTCATCTTATTCCACACGAAAAAAGAAGTTTGATTCATTGTCTTGTTTCTAGAATGTGTAATGGTTGCTTCCACATATTATTCATTTACTTTACACAACACATTTATTATAATTTGCAACTTTATTATGTAAGATTTTCTCTTCTTAATATGTATTGTATTGTCCAGGCTCGACATGGATCATTGATATTAGAACACTTCTCATTCCATGAAAAGTCGTTAGATCTATAAAAAATAAGGAATCCAACCCATATTGGTTTCAATACATCCTAAATAACAAAGACAAATCAATCAAGATGTGCAATGATGTGAAGAATTCAACATCTACAAAGCTACAAAGCTTATCCAAACGGCCTTTGAAGAGAAAATAAATGAACTCTTCTCTTGGTTATGTGACTCAATATTTTAATTGGGCCCTCCACACATTTATCTCATGTCAATTATTATTTAATCATGAAGTACCCTAAATCTAGACTAATGGCATTTGAAAATTATCCTTAGCATTTATCTCGTCCCATTTTCATGTTGTGCACTCGATTGACTTATTCCTACATGTATCTTGCTCAGTTTAGCAAAACTCGAACACTAGGTTACACATGTTACTCAACTTGGACCCATCAAAAACATATTTACTAAATGCATAACAGATCTTCAAACATATGGAAACCTTCTCCAATCTACATAACAAAGTTTTTACCTTTCCAGGACATGGTCAAATATCAAGGACAATATCAGCTGATAGTTTTGTTCAAGGCAAACATTTTTACCAATCATTCATGCAACTATCGCTTTTTCAAATGCACAAGTTAGCCCAGTTGGCATAGTGTCAATTGAGTGGGAAAATCTTTTACAACAGTCACATATAAAGGCATCATCACCCCTCTCATTCAAAGGGTATCTTCTCTCACATCTTTGAGCTACCCAGGAGATCACAACAAAGCACCCAATTGCAATACAACTCTCTAAAGCACATCATCCAGCTATCAAGTCTAAATATTTTTTGCACATCTGCCCTAAGTCATTATCACATGTTACATTTTACACCCAAGATCATTTCCAAAAACCGGAGGTCATTTTAGGATCTCAACAACACATTATTTATTACACATTTGTATACATTCACTAGGACGAATAACTATGTGAGGCTTGATCCCTCTTCAGAGCATTGGTACATAGTGCTTCGCTCATTACACCACAAGAGTGGGTGAGGTTAGACCATCCCAATTGGGCCAAACCTTCTTTACGTCTGTAAGAGAGGGTTGGGGTTTTAAAGGAGCCATATCTTGGTGTTGCACAATCATCGAGAAGATTTGAAACCAAAAATTAGGGTTACAAACACAAGCGAACCAACATAAAAATTGAGTGAGAATAAAACAGTGAAGGAAAATAATGCTTGTCAAGGACCAAATTGTCCACACTATCATGACCCTTTTTGTCGATTCTAACCTACACTCAATTTCAGATCTTGAGATTTTATAGGAAACTTTACATCATCATGATCAAAATTTTCACCCAGTATCATCTCACATTCACACCATTTGATCGGGTGAATATGTTCTAACCTTGACTTGTATTTTCATCTATTAACTTTCTAGAGTTTGAATATCTGAATAAAAGAAAATGCATTTTAAGACATGTAAATATATTATATTTAATATATATTATATTCTATATCATAATACACATTTAGTATTTATCATAATTAGGAAAACCCTAGTTTTGATATTACATTTTTGTGAACCCACTTTATTTTTCAGATATGTTAGGCTAAGGCTTTGTGCTTCGTCCTTATAGAGTCTTATCTTGTTACCCTAAGGATTTTGATTTCAGGTTGGTTTCATGATAGTACCCATTTTCCTATTAGGGTTTGGACTTATTTTAATATATCTTATCAATGTGTTCGTTAACCCATTGGGAACCCCCACCTAATAGTGGTTTCATCAAATTGATTATAGATGAAATGCATGGAAAAATGAAATCCATACTCAAGGCAAAATTATATGAACACCAACCTCGTCCCTTCACACCTATTTTAAATGATGTGTCCTGATGAGTATAATGGCCCTTCCACATGGGACACGATGTGCTCTAATGATTTCCCTCCTAACATAAACATGCAAATGCCATTACTAATGATACAAATACGGATATAAATGTAAATGATAATCATTTTTCTCTTAGCAGTGATATTAATGTCTCTTTTACAAATGATTATATTAATTCATTTATAAATCATCATGCAACAATTGATCATATTACTCTTATCTATGGTAGGATTCCCCCTCCTTTGTATAAAATATCAAACCTAGTCACTCTTCTCGTAAGCCTTCTCCAAATATACAAAATCATTCGTGCAATACCATTACATGTTGTTGATGTCAATATTTAACACACACAGTTGATGAGCTTAAAAACCAAGTCACCCAGATAGGTTCATAATTAGGTGAACTCTGACTCATGACAAGTAAAAAATATATTTCGATAAACCCATTAGAGATGATCGAGTATGCATGTGTAATATCAAAACTAGGGTTTTCTTATTTAAGAGTAATTAGTATAAAGAAATTATGAACTAGAACCAAAAGTACAAAAATAATGGTAAATCCTAGATACTAATATCATGTATTGCAATTATAACAGATGTTTAAACTCTAGAAATTTAGATAAAGTAAATGTGGGTTAGGGTTTGGAACATATTCAACCAAAATTAGATGAGATGAAGGGATCCAATGATATAAAAGTGTGCAAACGATTTGTGCAGATTGTCGTTAAGTTGTCCTAAAAATATGAGGGGACTAAAACTAAGAGGAAAAATGCACATATACGGGACAAAGTCACCAAGGTGGATTTTTCCTCTGTGTGCAATTTTACCCTATGCAAATCTGATTTCATTTCTGGCTTTAGAACTGTGATATTATGTGTTTTGGGTTCCTGATTCTTGCTTTTAGATTTCAGTGATTGCAACTTTGTAGTAGATTAAGGAGGCTTCTTTGTGCAAACCCTACCTCTCTCCTTGAAGCCACGAGCATGTGGCATTTTTTCATTCTTTGGCTCTATAGTAAGTTCCCCATATCCCTTGTTGAGGATGAACAATTTTTAATAGGGTTGTGAGGTCTAAATTTTTTAAAGACTGCTCTTTCAAAATGGACTATATAGTTTGATAATTCTTGCGATATAAAAGCTTAAATATTCTTTGAAAATATATTCTTAGCATGTATAAAAAGTGGCATCTACCATAAGGGTAGAGGATAAATGCCTTTGAAGAGCCTTGCTCATGACCCCCACTTGGCCCCTCTTAGGATCCATGTTACTCATAAGCAATTGATCCATAGGGATCCAAATAAACACTTCATCAGATCCACCAGTTTCAGTAAGGAAAAATTAACCATAACAAAGTGCATGTTGTAAAGTTACAGAGCCACCCCTCTGTGCAGAGAGGTGGTTGCGTAACTGTCAGTCTGCAAACACCGGCGGTTCCGTCACTAATGGTCGAAAAATAAAGAAAGCCATGAACAATCGCGGATTTGGAACATCCGGACTATGTCTCTTCCTCTGTGCGACTTTTCTCATTCTCCAGTGCTCAGGAGGACTTGAAAAAAACTATAAATATAAGGGGAAGCAAGTAGAATGGATCATCATCGAAGTCTTAATGCAAGAAGTGAGCAAGAAACCATTGGAGTTGGAGTTGATTTTGTAGAAGAAAGGTGTAGAAATAGAGCAGCCAAGTAAAGAGAGGCACTGTATACATTGTTTTACTTTCTTTCCTCTTGTTGTAATTTGTATTCATTCATATTGGCCAATAAAAATTTGGGAAGAAAGAGCAATTGCCCTTCCCGACAGGTTTTCCCTCAACTTGGGGGTTTCCAAGATAAATTTGGTGTTTGAATTGTTATTACTTTGCTGCAAAATTCGTTCTAAGTTCAATTTTTCTCACCATTAATTCAAAATATGTCATTTTCATAATTGGAAGTAGAACAACAATAAAGTTGTGGTTTGTAAATTGTCCGAAGTAGAAGTTTACGGATCAACAACCTAGGGCAGGGACTCATGTCATTAGTTCGCATGTTCTAAACAATCTTTCGTCCCACATAAATAACCGATTGAAGAACCCTCGTCAGTTGTGGGTGAAAAAAATGTGGTGTGCCTAGGAAATTGATAGACATTAAGGAAGTAGTCAAACAAATTTTATAAGACCCAGAGTAGTGTCTAAGAAAAAAATGTGTTCAATATAGTGATGATGCAATGAATAGGCTCGCAAAAAGTAGTCCTTGAAAAGAAGAAATGAGTTTGATACAATAATGTTGCAATGAGTAGTCTCATGGAAAGCAATCCTTGAGAAGAATAAATGTGTTCAATGCAACATTATATAAGCTACTATTTTGTTTAGTGTGAAAGAACGTCCCCTTCATCTTCTTTAAAAAAAACAAATTGAGAGTGTCACATAAGTCTAAGTACGTCTCAATTAAAGCATTAGTTAAGGTTTCGTAGTGCACCCCTTCAAACATTATCAAGATGCAAACACAATTGAGAACATTCAAGCTCAATTATAACATTAACCACTTCCTCTCTATGAAAACCATCATCCCGCACCACCTGCAATGGTTTGTAGGGAGTCTCATCCCAAACTACTTGTGCTTCATAGTCTTCATGTGGACCTTGATAACACCACTTTTACTTCATCATCAAGGGTATATCCATACCATACAACTTATGTTGATTCGTCTTTAAAGTTGATCCAATAGAGAACCATCTTTTTGGTCCATCACCATTGTTCCCAAAGTATATAGAATTACCACTTTAAATTCCATGGTGCATTTCTAATACATCTATCCTAATCACATAATGAGATTGGTTCATTGCTATATTGGGAATTTACTTTTTTCATATAAGCTAGGGTTCGGTGATTTGATACATCTAAATAGGATATCTCAATTCAAGTGAAAATATGAAACTCAATTGTTGAGAATCAAATGTGTGCTTCAGAGTGCAACTTGCAAACATTTGTTTTCTTGACTTGAAAAATATTAGATGATGAATACCTTTAAAAGACACAACAACAGAATTGGTAACAAATGGAAAATGTGTTTCAAATTAAAAAAGTACCTCACTTTAAAATTTCAGCCCAACCACAAGTTCCATTTTTACACAAATCATGAGGTCACCCGAAGCAATTCTATACAAAAATTGGATCAGGGTATGATACAAAAGAGAAATTTTCTCTATATACCACTACTACACATTCATTAAATTTATGGTTGACTTGAGAAAATTGACATTGTCATAATTCCCAAGGTTACTCAAAAATGTGTAAGGAAGTAGAATATAAAGATGTTACAAAGAAACATAATAAAGTACTTAGTATAATATTTTCATTTACATCTTTTTAAGCCATAACAAAAAATCTTAATCAATTTCCGATACCACCTATAACATACATCCAATGGAAGTCCCGACACACCCAAAAAGAAAAATGGATTATGCCTACAAACTCAAAAAAGAGAAGTAAATACTTCTCCAAACCAAATATTTGTGTTGATATGAAAATATATTATTTATATTGGAAGGGTGAACCTTACTTATAATAGAGAGGCTTCACACACAAGCTACCTATATAGACCTACAAGAAGCTTCTTAGATGAGCCACCCATGTTGAGTATATTACATGCCACTTATCCCTAGTAATTCTCTACCTAATACCACCATATATATATACACACACACACAAAAGCTACCTATATAGACCTACAAGAAGCTTCTTAGATGAACCACCCATGTTGAGTATATTACAAGCCACTTATCCCTAGTAATTCTACCTAATACCACCATATATGAGCTTCGTAACAAAATGGCTTGCTTCGTAACAAATAAACTAATTACATTTTCTTTTTGGGCACAACATGAGCCTCTATACCACATAGCACATGGGCTTCCAAATATATAGGGAAGCCAACGCCCATTCCAATTTGTTGTCACTTCTTAAGAGGTGCCGCAAAAGATGGAGTAAAGATATAAAAGAAGATTGAAGGAACCAAAAAACCAAGTCCGTTCTTATTAAATAGCCTTGAAAAGCTGATGAGTGACACATTTATCTATTATATATGTATGTTTATATATATGTAGATATATAAACATGTACACGTGCATATACACATACATTCATGTGTGCTTGTGGGGATGCATCATTTGATAAGGGGGTTTTTCAAAAGGGATAGGTTCAGTTTTGGTGATGATTTCAAATCTATTATACGTCTCAGGAATGCTGGTCTGGGGCAAGTGGTAAAGCAAATGGATGTGAGCAAAGAGTTGTGGATGGGGCAAAATTGTTCCAGGTCTCTATTTCAATACTAGTTCATTGGTGAAAAAGGCTCCGAGTCCACACCTCAATTAAATGATTAGTTAGTTTACATTCAATATCTACATTATGTTTAAAAGGCATTAATCGAGAATCACTTTCAAAAGAAGAAACAAATTAAACATAGGTTCATTTTCTATTTGGTTCAAACATCAATATATTCATCTTTTCATGTGACCATTGGTATCAAGAGAGTCGATGGAGAATGTGAATAAATATGGGATTGGCCTGAGAAGCTAGAGTGATGCTTTCTTTATTTCCTTTGTCGTCTCATTTTAGAGAGTAAGTGGTACTGCTTACTTTTATTTTCAATCCAAAATGGAGTACTCTTCTATGTTTATGAGACTTGTAAAGGATGGGAAAAGAAGTATAGCTGAAAATAGGCACTCTGGGTAATCGCACAACAAAGATATTTTCCAACGTTTATAGAGAGAGCAAAGGCGTGATATGCTGAACTTCTAGGTTGCATAAAAATGGTGCTTAGGCCTCTTGAGAGAAGGTAGTGATGAAATCGAGGTTCAACAGGCTATTTGAGTCTTCTATTGAGGTAGAGATGTTTTTTGTTTGATTTGAGCTGCTGATAATGGCAGTTTAGCATCTTGGCAGCGAAGTCAGTTTTTTTTGTATGATATCATTTTCATTTTCCGGACTGCTTGGTTATAACACCAATCAGTTGCTTGGTATGTCAGCATTAGGCCTAGGGTTCTTATCCCCTAGATACCTCTAGCAAAAGAAAATGTGTTGAGGCCAATAAAAATAAGCAAATCAAAAGTACAATTTGATGGGGTTCCCCATACAAGAGACCTACCCCATCGATATTTTGTTACACCTCTGCCTATATTTTGAAAATAGGATATTTGGTCTCATATTTTGTCCACAATGCCAACCTCTTGCATGAGACCTTTCTGATTTCTCTCATAAGAGTTTTGAATTCCATTACTCCAATCACATATATTAAAGGAATACCCTACTTTGCTGTGGGTCTGATCTTGTGCATCACCTATGGAGTACATGCACCTTCAACATAAGGCCCCCTAAGGCTGTTAACCTCCTCTTGGTGAATAAACCTCCAGACACAGAGTGCAGCCAAAAAAACAGCTCTTAAAGGAGAACAATCATAAGAGAGACTGCTTTTCAGTGGTAGTGCTTCCAAAAGAGAGATTTCCCTTGGAATGTTTACTCTGTTTGATTCGCCATACAAAACATTGCTCTTGGAGAACAAAAGCATTTTTCCCTATGCCCTCAACCTCCATATTTTCAACTTCTAGTTGGTTTGCAGTAGGTAGCTGATATGAGTATGGGTACTAATACAGGTACAGGGTGGGGTTTGGTATGTTGGTACGACAATGTTTTAGGGGCCTGGGTATGGACATGCACCGTACCAGAACCGCCCCCCTGCAGGTGAGTACTTGGTAACGTAGCTTATGAGTAGAGTCCTCGACTAACCAAACAACAAATTTAAAAAGCCATGCATTAAACATTGATCTCATTTTAAACAATAACACATTCCACATTGAACGCATCCAACACAGGCCCGGGTATGGACTTGCGCCGTACCGGAAACCCGCCCCCCCTGCACATGAGTACTTGGTAACATAGCTTATGAGTAGAGTCCTCGACTAACCAAACAACAAATTTAAAAAGTCATGCATTCAACGTTGATCTCGTTTTAAACAATAACGCATTCCACATTGAAACGCATCCAACACAGGTTCTTCAAAACATGGTTCTTGCAAAAATTTCTTTGCAGACAACTCTTTTTAACTCTCAGCCTTATTCATATGTTAAACTCTATTAACCATTTCACTTTCAAATTCGAAGGAAGTCGCGGCTTTCAGTATTTACAAACAAATGATGAGGCGTGTCTCAAAGCTAACAAATATTTTCTTTGTTTATCAGATAATCTTCGAACAATAATGGTGATGGCAGGAGAGCATTAAATAATGTACTTAAAGTTATCTGCAATTTGCAAGTGATATGATGTATCCTTCAATAACAGCAGTAATGGCAAGAGAGATTAAATAAGATACTCAAATCTGCAGGTTGTGTGATGTATGTACTTGAGTTGAGTTAAATGTGAGCCGCTACATACATATTACATACCGAACATCTGGAAAAAAAGAGTATCGTGTAAAAAGAATCCCATACGACTAAATCTCACCATTGATCACACAGGCCCAAGATATACATCAAACAGAGCACAAGATACATCATGATTATCATCAGGCAGAGAATCTGTAAAATATCACTAGTCAATCCTTTAATGAATACTTTTTCCCAGTAAATGCCTGGAACTTTGGTTCTTCATTTGGTACATCCTGTTTGTCCTCCTTCGCAGATGCCTATAGGTTAAAAACAATAAATTAGAATGATACACGAATAAAGTAACATGATACATAAATAAAGTAACAAAGTTCTCATCTTGTGAAGTAAAATGTCAAAAAATATAATCACCTTAGGTACATCAACTTGATTATTACCCGCACTTGCACCAAATACAAGTTTCCCTGGGAGGCGACGATTTGGGGCACTTGAGGAAGAGCTAGAGCCAGATAACTTGTTTTTTGTGGCATCAGAACTTCCAGAAGAAGTTATTGGTGCTACTGAATATTTTAGAGGTTTTCCATCCAGGCGCCTTCCAACTCCAGTAAAGGGATTAAATTTAGCTTCTTCTACCTCCTTTGATTCCTCTAGATTTGCACAACCACCACACTATAAGCATAGTTCAATGCATGCAAAACACCAATCCACTGAAAGCAAGAGAGCTAAGATGAAGTGATTCCTCAAACCATTTAGCCAATCACACAGTCAATCCTCAAAATCTGAATATGCTAGTGGTTGCACTATATGTACAATATGCAGACCTGAAAATATCTCATTATGTAGAATTTTTTAGCGAGCGCAAAAATTAGTAGAGAGAAGTAATCTTGGTGAAATAAACAGTTCAGTTTCACTTATGCTGTAGAACTATGTTCATATAAACTTCTATAGAGTTTATGCATTGGAAGGAAACACTTTATGCACTCCCATTATACAAAGGCTACACCTATGATTTTTGGTCCTTGCTATTTTTTAAATCACATACATTGTCACATACAGAAGACCAGTTTATTGATGTTTATCCCCCACTATAATCAGCAAATATCCATTGAGCACAGCAGAATGCCATCTTCCAACAAATGCATATTGTTTCCCTACAAACTAGGCTGTTCTACCAGTGTATACAGTTTCATACAAAGGTTGTTCTACCAGAGTATTTCAAATATGATTTTCTCGTTAGGATCTAACTAAAGTATAGTTTATTTGATGTATGGCTTGAATCAAATTTACTGATAAAGTTAAAATATTCTAAGTCTGTGGTGTCGAGGATTAGCTATGTAAAATGTTGAATTGCTAAAAAAAATCTATTATAGGATTCACTGCAAGCATGTTTCGTGTAAGTTTAATATAAATACTGACCAGACACATTTAGATTTCTTGAATAGAGAAACTCAAATTGAAAATCCAATTGATAAAAACATCTCAATAGCATAACACCCACACAAAAGAACAAAAAATATTAGAAATTCATTGCTATAGCTAATGCATTAATTTCACTAAGACCTATTGTAAAAGCTAACCTTGATAAACACACACACACACACAGACATTGTAAAGAAGGAAACTAGTGTTTCCAAGGTATTAGTAAGATATCTGTGAAACACACTTCACCGCTATAAGCAGCTTAACTTCCATAAAAATATCAATGTTTCTTTAAATATTGATCAGATCAAACTCTCTCTTAATTCACAATATCAAGAACTTAAACTTCAAAAGCACTTGCTTCCCTTGAACACTTGTCAAAGTAATATCTTTAATTCAAAATTTTATTCAAATTGATAGCAACAAAAGTTTCAAAGGTAAAAGGTAATTTTTTAGGTCACTGCCATGAGAAACACCAATATAGAGTACAAGAACCACTTTGTGGAAGCCCAACAGGAAATAGTTTTTCCATTTACATTCTATGTTGTTCAATAATATAATGAGCCCATCACGTTTCATGGTAAGTGTTGCAATAAAGATGTTAAAGCTAACATCCATGCAAATAAAGTAAAGTCTTCATAATATGAAGGTAGAAATAGAATATATGAAGCAAATAAAAGATGAGTTTGCATGATATAGAGATAGAAATTGTTTTAGTTTAGTTAATTGCATTGTTAAGATCATAGGTTTAATTTGTTTGAGTTAAAACAAACAAATCCATGCAAAAACTATAGAGAGATTTGTTAAAGGAATTTTTAAATTACTTTGTAATGAAGTAATGATTAGTTAGTTTTAGAAAAGGTTTCATTGTTTATTAGCCGATACAATATATTACGTAAAAACAACGCTCCGGCAGTCAGTTCTAGAAAACTATCTGACGCCGGCAGCATGTAAATTTGACAGCCATTTACATGTTTTTCATGTTTTTGACAGGAAAATACAAGCACGAAATACTGGTGATGCAACATGGCCATTTGACTAGAAAAAATGCTGCTGCTGAAGAGTCACACCACCACTGACGGTAGGAGCCATCAGAGTGGAAATCACAGGCAGAGCCATTGGCCTTGCTCAAATACATGAGACTGTTTCACCAAATGCAACGAACAGATGTCCAACTCAATCGGCTCACCTTTGATAGCATACTCCCTGCCCATGGCAAAATAAGAGCTTTGGAACAGGGAATGGACATTCATCGAAGCATAATAAAAAGTGTTTTTTGTCAGATGTTGCAGTTGCAAGTGCCTTGGTAGATATGAATGAAAAATGTGGAAGTATAAACAAGGCAAGTGAACTGTTTGACAAAATGCCTCAGCCAGATGTCATCTCATAGAATGCAATGATTTTAAGATATTCACAAAATGGCATTATCAAGAAGGCCTTGCAAATTTTTAAACAAATGGATTTGGCAAGTGTAAAGCCAAACTCTGCAATCTTTGCCAGCATCCTCTTACCCTGTGCCAAAATGGGAGCTTTAAATTAGGGAGTGGGCGTTCATCAGAGAATTATAGAAAAAGGATTTTTGACAGATGTTGCAGTTGGGAATGGTTGGTTGATATGAATGAAAAATGTGGAAAACCATACAAGGCATGTGAACTGATTGACAAAATGCCTCACAGAGATGTCATCTCATGGAATGCAGTGATTTCAACACACAAGGAATGATAAATATTTGACAAATGCCTCAAAGAAATGTGGTCTCATGCACTGCCATGATGGCAGAGCACGCATAAAAATGAGTTTGTTGAGAAGGCTTTGGAAACTTTGAAGCAAATGTAATTTGAAAGTGTAAAGCCAGACTCCATAACCTCTGCCAGCATATTCCAGGCCTGTGCCAAAATGGGATCTTCGGAGCGGGGCATGGACATACAGCAAATTATAATAGAAAGGGGATTTTTGTTAGATGTTTAGGTTGCAAACACCCTGATAGATAAGTATGTAAAATGTGCAAAAATATACAAGGTATGGGAATTGTTTGACAAAATACCTCGAAACAATGTGGTTTCATGGACAGTCATGATTGCGGAATATAACACAAAATGGTGTTCTTGACAAGGCTTTAAGACTTCTCAAAGCAATGCCTAAAAGAAATGACACTCCACCTCTGTTAATTTCGGAGGTACTCTCTCCTAATAAATCAATCGATTCCCCGCAAGCAAGATAAAGAAAAATATATATAAAATTAAAACAAAAAAAAATGGCTGGGAAAAACAAGAAAAACAGGTGTGCCACTCCCTTCAAGATAATGCTCTATGTTGTGCTGCACTGGAACATTAGAGACAAAGGAAAATAGCTTGGTTTTGATCAGTTTTCTTTATATATTGTTTTTCTTTTCTTCTTACCAGTTCCTCTACGAGTTCTACTGCAATTGTTTGATAGCGGTTTTTTTTCCCTGGACTGATGCCATAAAAAACACACCATTTTAAACCTGGACATGGTTGCGGTTCTATGCTAATTCCATCTATCTCAAAACTGCCACTTTCTCTGCAACTTCTTATAGCAAAAACCAAAAGAAAGATGAAAACTCCTCGTTTAGAAGGTAATTCACACTTACTCAAAATAAAAGATGGATAGGGAGTATTATTAGTTTTTTAGACCACTATTAAAAGGAAAATAGCCTGGTTTTGTTCAGTTTTCTTTATATATATATATATATATATATATATATATATATTGTTTTTCTTTTCTTCCTACCAGTTCCTCTACAAGTTCTACTGCAATTGTTTGATAGCTCTTTTTTTCCCTGGACTGTTGCCATAAAAAACACACCGTTTTAAACCTGGACATGGTTGGGGTTCTATGCTAATTCCATCTTTCTCAAAACTGCCACTTTCTCTGCAACTTCTTATAGCAAAAACCAAAAGAAAGATGAAAACTCCTCGTTTAGAGGTAATTCACACTTACTCAAAATAAAAGATGGATAGGGAGTATTATTAGTTTTTTTGACCACTATTAAACACTTACTAAATATAATGCTTGGAATACCACAACTGACGCCTCTATAGCATCATTGTCTTTGCCAGCATACTCCTGAACCGTGGCAAAATAAGAGCTTTGGAACAGAGTTCAGACGTCCATCAAAGTATCATAATAGAAATTGACTTCTGTCAGAAGTCGTAGTTACAAGTGTGCTGGTTGATACGAAGGGAAAAATGTGGAAGTATATACAACGCATGTGAACTGTTCGATAAAATGCCTCAAAGAGAAGTCATGTCGTCTCATGGAATGCAATGATTTCAACACACAAGGCACGATGACTATTTGACAAAATGCCTCAAAGAAATTTGGTCTCATGGACTGCTATGATGGCAGGGCATGAACAAAATAAGTTTGTTGAAAAGGCTTTGCGAACTTTGAAGCAAATGTAATTTGAAGGTGTAAAGCCAGACTCCACAACCTCAGCCAGCATACTCCTGGCCTGTGCCAAAATGGGAGCTTCAGTGCAGGGTATGAACATACAGCAAATTATATGGAAAGCATATTTTTGTCAGATGCCATAATTGCAAATGCCCTGATAAATTTGTATGTAAAATGTCCAAGCATATACTAGGTAAGGGAATTGTTTGACATAATATCTCAAAACAATGTGATTTCATGGACAATTATGATTGTAGGATATACACAAAATGGTGTTTTTAACAAAGGCTTTAAGACTTTTTGAAGCAATGCCTCTAAGAAATAACACTCCAAATGCTTTGTGCTGTGCTGCACTGCAAGATTTGAGACAATGGGGAAAGATGTGGGTATGGAGGAGGCAGTTTAGATGTTTATTTGAATGACTGGTTTTGTTCATTTTTCTTTTAATATATCTAGGTTTTTCCCCTTCTTACCAGTTCCTCTACAAGTTCACTGTAGCAGTTTGATGAAAACTCCTCATTTAGAGGTGATTCACGCTCACTCAAAATAAAAGACCGGGAGAGGGAACTTCGTCAAGGTTTTTCTGACCGCTATTAAATGTTTACTAGATATAACGCTCAAAGTACAACTACCAGCGTCTCTACAGCATCATTGCCATTGATAGTTTGTATACAATGGGTATAGTTGTATCCCCAGTGGCAAGCACACACTCGGAACCCTAAAATAACACTCCACCTCTACTTTTTTGGGGATACTCTCTCCTATTAAATCAATCAATTCCCCACAAGCGAGATTAAAAAATGGTTGCAAGATGGGTATGTTTGCTTGCCCGGCCTTCCCCTCTCATCTATCATTTCAAAAAAAACACAAACATCTTGTAAAATTGCCTCTAAATACATGCCTTATAACCCAAGTCAGACATGCCTCTTCAATGCATCTTGGAATTGCTTCTATGACTCTAAAAAATCACACTCAATCAAAAAATCAATCGTGCATAGGTTGGTTGCCCTAGTGGTGAAGCCGCAATGGAAGTGGCCCTCTCACTAACATAGCGGTTCATTGGTTGCAAGATAAGTATGTTTGTTGCCTTACTACCCAAGTCGGGTATGCCTCTTTAGTGCATATTAGAATTGCCTCTACGACTCTAAAAATACGTATTCAATCAAAACATCAATCCCACATTGGTTGGTTGACCTAGTCTGTAGTAACATGTATACCCAATATGTCGCGATCTTTATGCCAATAGGGGTGAAGCCACAATGAAAGTGGCCCTCTTACTAACATAATGGTTAATTGGTTGCGGGATAAATATGTTTGCTGCCGTACTACTCAAGTCAGATATGCCTCTTCAGTGCATCTATGGAATCATGGATTGCTTCTACGACTCTAAAAATCATCATTCAATCAATAGACTAATCCCACATTGGTTGGTTGCCTTGGTCTCTAGTAACATATAAACCCCAATATATCATGGTCTTACACCAATGGAGTTGATGCCCCAATGGAAGAGGCCCTCTTACCAAAACATTATGGCTCATTGGTTGTGGGATAAATATGTTTGCTTGCTTGGCATTCCCCTTTTCTCCCTAGGGACTTCACAAAATCCAGTAACATCCCCTACAATTGCCTCTTGATATATGCGTTATTACCCAGGTCAGATATGCCTCTCTAGTGTATCTTGGAATTGCCTCAACGACTCTAAAAATCTTCATATTTTGCTATCAAAGTAACCATTGCACCTCCTTTTGGTGCAAGTGCTACTAAATAGTTAAGACTGATTGTAATAGAGTATGATTAACTATATGTTTATGAGAACTAAAATTGTGCAATCTGGTTGAGCTAGCACCCCTACATAGGATATTGGTTGTCTTCAAAATTGGGAGTGGCTCAACTGCAAGCTTGGACTGTTTTGGTTGTCTTTGTGTAGATTGGTTGTCTTCATATTTAGGAGAGGTTCCACATGCGAGCTTGGACAGTTTTAATTATTGGTTGTAATCAGATCGTAGTTTCGGTCATTATTCCGCCATAAGTACAAATTTTATTCCGAAACTCTAAAAAAATAATTTTTCATTTTCTAGGCAAATTTTCCTTCACAAAGTTGAGAATTTGAGAATTTTGTTTGGCTCATAAAAGTGCTATCAGAGTTGTGATTCTGCCATCCTGAAAAGCCATAATTGTGCATCCAAAAGGAACTCGAAGCATGGAATAGATAATAGATCCCTAAAATTATGGAAGAAAGGCTATTTTTAACCTCACTAACAGGAGTTGGGAGAGAATAAATATATATATATAAAGGAAGTGGCATTGTAGAGACGCATCCAGACAGGCAGAAAAGTTGAAAGTATCTTGATTTGGATAAGCTGGATGTGAAGGCATTTCAGTGGCAGACCTAGAAGCTGGTGCCAGGGACAAACTAGGGCACAGGCTTGCAGAAAATCCAGGGCACATCTCTTATGTGTAACAGGAATGCCATCCCCTTAACCTTGTTTTAGATCTGTTAATTTTCTTGCCCCTCTGAATCTCTTATCGGGTGATATGATCATGTTGGATTGTTGATGCTTGTTATTTTTGGTTGGTTTTCTGAATTAAGCATGTTTAGATATGCAGGCATATGCCCTTACAGACATGCTCATCATGTGCATATGGGCATGCATATGCACACACTTGCATGTGCATACTTATTTGGGAGTACCTCATGGCTGTTTTGTGCCTTTTTGAACAAGGCATTGATTTTGAATCCACTGTTCTGTGTGAATAAGCTTGAGGTCAAATGTGATTCTGACGATATTATGCAAAACCCCAAATATAGAACGGATTGCCACGAGGCTTAAAACTAGTAATTGATGTTCTGGAAAATATGGATGGGTTCTTTTGTTACCTTTGTTTCCTGATGGATATCTTTTCACTGGTCTTCATGTATTTTGTGAACTAATGATTGTTTGGCAGCTAGATCAGGAGAAGGAAATGGTATGCCAGCTGTTGTACTTACAAACTTGGACAAATTTCTGAATGCAGGTGAAAAAAAGAGGCTCTGAGTTCTTACTAGTTCTGCAGTGACTATACAAGGATTTGGGTTTTTATTAATTATTGAATGAAACTGTAAATAAGGAAAATCAAGACAGATTTATGTAGTGGCTAGTTTATGCCTTCTATACGAAATAAAAATGATTTCTGGTTTTACATACGGATTGTGTGCATTGTTATAAAAGCTTGAAGGTTCTAAGTGGCTCCCAGTCCTTGGATATTTGTTGGAAAATTGTTTTAATTCTTGATTTTCTGATATGCTTTATAGTTTCGTAATGGGAATGTGTGGAATGAAATTACAGACATCTTTACCGAATGAAGTTTGAAAAAAGGGTATACATGAGTTGGATTTGTTCACAACTGTGAACACTTATTGGAAGTGAAATGGATTGTAATGTCCCCATTTCCGAGCAGTTGACCTAGGAGGTTTTTCATTCGTCTTATCTTTGGTCATACCCGAGGGGCTAAAGACTCTGGAGGCTATTGGGCATGGATGTTTGCTACCACCTTGCTTATTTGTTATAATTTTGTATTGACATGAATTTTAAGTGGCTTGGTGGGACTAGATGTTATGTTTTGTCGTTAAGGGGGACATCATAACACTTTAATGTTATAATCTGTTGTTGGGGGGTCACTTATGTCCCTATAGCGACTTGAAGGGGAAAAATTAATTTAAGTTACTTTAGGATATTTAGTTATTCCTAGAGGGGGTCGATGTGGGTCTTTTGGGCCTTTTATTGCTTGGGAGAAAGACATAAGAGGAGTTTAGGAAGAAAGGGAGCTCATTCTTGCATACACACTTATGATTTTCATTGGGCAACCGCTGATTGCCATCCTCTAGCTTGTAAAGTAAGATCCCACAAGATCTCTAGCTTCGGTGGTGAGAGATCCATTCCTAGCTAGTAGGGCACTCTTCAGTGGTGAAAGATCTACCCTAGTGTGTCATTTTGAAGTTGATTCAGGGCTGATTTTCAGAGATTAATTTCAGAATTTTTCAGAGAAGGGTTTTGGAGGATTTTTGGGGGTTTTTTTGGAGAAAAATTGAGGGTTTTCAGATTTGATTTATTGCAGTGATTAGAGCAGCTTTTGGCGCCACATTTGAAGACATTTTTGAGGGTTTTTGGCCACTTTCCAAGGGGGCGTCCCATTTTGGTATTTTGCAGCGATTTTTGGAGGTTTTTTCAGTGTGTCATTTCCAGATCTAGAGGTTGGGTTTTCATTTGCATTGTTAGTAGATGTTATTTCTAGATTTTCAAACTTTTATCACTTATATTTGGAAAGATATGAATTTTTTAAAGAATTCTAGCTGTCTAGGGTTTTTTGAAATTTTCTGGCAGTTTAATATCAATCAAAAATTCCAAAAATATTTTTCTAGTGTTTATTATCATTGTTGCAAGCTCCCTTTAAAATTTCATGTATTTTGGGCAAGTATTTTGTGAGATATCAATTAAATACGGTTCGCTGCCCTAGCTGGTCATTTTCTGCAAAAATCAAATTTTTTATTTTGCTGCAATTTTCTATATATTTTGTGCATTTTTTAGTGGTATCCCACAAGGGATATTTTAGTGGTATTAGAGCAATTGTTTCTTTAGCCTGTTGGGTTGAGAAGATGGGTGATAGTGAGGATATGGGTGTCGATCTGATGAAACAATTACTTACCAGCATGGTGAAGCAACAAGAAACTACCTATTTGAGCCAACTTATTGAGAGTTTTACACAGAGCAGGATTGAGACTTAGGCAGATAGAGGGGAAACTAGCAATATGGGGCAGCCGGTCCATAGAGGTGAAACTGGAAATTTTGGGCAGCGGTCTCCCCATACTTCTATCAGGCATTTGGGGCTTCACAAACCCTCGTTCTTGAAGGATCCAAAAGTTTCATAGGTAAGGCAGCCAACAGATGTTTTGGATGAGGAGTCTTGTTGGGAAAGATACCAATCATTGAGTGAGGGCTTCAGGGGTAATATGCATTTCACAGTGTACGGCAGAATGAAGATTGGTAGCAAACCCAAGAGAGATTATCAGCTACAGGTACCTGAGTTACAGAGAAGATTGGGACAAATATCTATTCCACACTTCGATGGTTCTAAGAAGTGTACCGTGCAGTCTCGGATTTAGAAGTTGAAGACATACTTGACTTAAATCCCATGCGTGAAGAGGATGCAATTAAGTTTGCAATCCTACATCTTGAGGGAGATGCACATGACTGGTGGCATCATGGACTGATTACACAGGGGCACATGCATACTGATACTTATGCAGAGTTCATACAGATGCTGATGAGGGACCCAAACAGGCATTTTAGGGAGTTAACTCACTTGAGACAAACAAGTTCTTTAGATCAGTACATTGCAGATTTTCAGAGATTATAAGTCATGGTACCTGATGTTTCGGAGATGAAGTTGACTTCGCTTTTCATAGCAGGTTTGACGGATGCTCTAGCTGGATTTGTGAAGGCATTTGAGCCTTCTTCACTGCATGATGCTATTAGGAGAGCACAGGACTTGGAGTTAGCCACTCCAAAGTCGAGGTTTCCACCTCGGGTTCAGCTAAAGGAACCTCCATCTAGACCAAACGAACTTCAACAAAAGGAGCCTCCACCGAGGCAAGAGGTGGTTAAGAATCCAGTCATTTCCCGAGAGTTAGGGATGAGTCGAGGCAAAACAAACTATGTTTCGATTGTCGTACACCTTTGGCTCCAGGGAATGATTGCACAGGAAAGGGAAAGGCCCAATTCATTGAGGTCGTCGAGGAGAGTGAGGGTGACAGAGGTGAGGAGTTAGAGACCCATGAGATGGATGATGGAGATGGAGTTGCATTGGATAGTGCTGATGTGGAGCAGGAGGAGACTTTTCCTCGGGAGATTATAGCCACATTGTCTAGTACTCCGATGTACAAGGCATTCAGGATTAGAGGAGTTATGCAAGGTCAACGAGTTGTGGTACTCATTGTAGTGGGGCTACCCACAACTTTATAGATGCATCGTTGATTGAGAGACAAGGTTTGCAGACGGAGGACTTTGAGGGCTTCAACATTGTTGTAGCCAATAGGGAGTATATGAGATGCACACGGAGATTTCCATAGTTGAGCATCACATGGGTAACTACACAGTTACCGACGATTTTCACATTGTTAGTATGGGAGTGACCAATATAGTGCTGGGAGTGTAGTGACTTCACTCTCTTGATGAGTTTCAGATTAACTTTCATACGATAGAGCTAAAGTTTAAGTCCGAGGGCAGGAATGTGATCTTGAGGGGATTATCTACAGGAGCACCTCAAGTGGTTGCAGCTGAGGGGATGGAGAGGACATTCCGACATGATGAGGGGTTTTATTACTAAGGGCTGATGTGGAGTCTAATGGATGTGGGTGTGACCAGTAGTGTTGCACATGCGACAGTTACAGAGATTGAGGTTATAGGTTCAGATCATCTGAGTTTATCATTATGTTGGTTATCTAAGGTTTCGGTAGATTGGAGATCTCATTTGCTTGTTGAGTACTCCAAGAACTGACACACTTGTGAGATTCTGGATGGTCGTATACAGGATGATAGCTACAGATTGGAGGATGAGATGATCTTCTATTAGGGCAGATTGTACCTTGTGTCAGATTCATGGTTGAGGATGGAGATATTGCGACATGCACATTGTTCTTCCGTGATTGGACACTTGATCTTTGATGAGACCTACAGGTTCATATCAGAGAGTTTCAGATGGCATGGTTTGAGGGAGGATATCGTCAACTTCATACAAGGATGTACGGTTTGTCGTTATGACAAATCAGAGCTTACAGGTTCATCATTTTCTGAGTTGACATGGGATAACACTCTTATGTATTTTATTGCTTCTATGCACGATTGGCACTTCACCCATGTGCAAGTCAGTGGAGGGACGGAGTTGACTCAGTTTCCTGGTTATTCAATAGGTTCACACTCATCTCAAGAGGTGAACTATGTAGAGTTGACATTGCCGGATGACCATTTACTAGAGTCTTGGGATTTTTTCCCCCCACGGGACACTTTGAGATACATTATGAGGAGGCTTACTCTCACACGAGAGTGGGTCATGTGGGAGAGTTAGCACACTTTGTGCGTATACAGGTTATTTCACAGGTTGATCCAAGAGATTCTACAGGATTCAGAGTGGACTTTCGTACCCAGGAGTTGATTGGAGAGGTAGTGAGTGATCACATGATGATGGTATCAAATTGGTAGGGATTGGACAGATTGGCAGTCCCGGTGTAGGTACCAGGGGAGAGTCGGTTTGGGTATCATTCCACTTCAGGGACAACATTGTTCTCTATACGACATGGAGGACATGATGACTACATGGGGAGTCTTTATTACTTCGGATCACACCGATCTTTGGTTGACTGCAGGGTGAGGTGGAGAAACTTACTTTGTGGTATTCAGCTTCTGTAGTATGACAGGATAATGTTTGGGGTCAAACATTTTCTCGGGAGGGGAGGATTGTAATGTCCCCATTTCCGAGCAGTTGGCCTAGGGGGTTTTTCATTCGTCTTAGCTTTGGTCATACCCGAGGGGCTAAAGACTCTGGAGGCTATTGGGTATGGATGTTTGTTACCACCTTGCTTATTTGTTATAATTTTTCATTGACATGAATTTTAAGTGGCTTGGTGGGACTAGATGTTATGTTTTGTCGTTAAGGGGGGACCGCATAACACTTTAATGTTATAATCTTTCGTTGGGGGGTCACTTATGTCCCTATGGCGACTTGAAAGGGAAAAAGTAACTTAAGTTATTTTATGATTTTTGAGTTATTCCTAGAGGGGGTCGATTGAGGTCTTTTGGGCCTCTTGTTGCTTGGGGGAAAGACATAAGAGGAGTTTGGGAAGAAAGGGAGCGCATTCTTGCATACACACACTTATGATTTTCATTGAGCAACTGCTGATTGCTATCGTCTACCTTGTAGAGTAAGATCCCACAAGATCTCTAGCTTTGGTGGTTAGAGATCCATTCCTGGCTAGTAGGGCACTCTTCGGTGGTGAAAAATCCACCCTAGTTTGTCATTTTGGAGTTGATTCATGGCTGATTTTCAGAGAAGGGTTTTTGAGGATTTTTGTGGAGAAAAATCGAGGGTTTTCAGAACTGATTTATTGCAGCAATTAGAGCAGGTTTTGGCACCACATTTGGAGACATTTTTTGAGGGTTTTTGGCCACTTTCCAAGGTAGGCGTTCCATTTTAGTATTTTGCAGCGATTTTTGGAGGTTTTCAGTGTGCCATTTCCAGATCTAGAGGGTGGGTTTTCATTTGCATTGTTAGTAGATGTTATTTCCAGATTTTCAAAATTTTATCACTTGTATTTGAAAAGATATGAATTTTTAAAGATTTCAAGCTATCTAGGGCTTTCTGAAAATTTCTGGCAGTTTAATATTAATCAAAAAATCCCAAAAATATTTTTCTAGTGTTTATTATCATTGTTGCAACCTCCCGTTAAAATTTCATGCATTTTGGACAAGTATTTTGTGAGATATCAATTAAATACAGTTCGCTGTACTAGCTGTTCATTTTGTGCGAAAAATAGAAATTTTATTTTGCTGCAATTTCTATATATTTTGTGCATTTTTGAGTGGTATCCCACAAGGGATATTTCACAATGCTTATGAACTGGAGTTACCTGAAGGCATCAAAATATCGTCAATCTTCAATGTGGCTTGATCTTTATGCACTATAAAGCCAGGAACAACCATGCAGATTGCAGCATTGAGAATGAGGAAGACATCATTATTGATTCAGTCTAACATAAGTCTACCTGTAAGTGCAGCTACCTCTGTGAATGATTGAAGCCTTCTACTAGACTTTGTAAGGTGCATCAAGTAAGACAGTGAGGCATGAGACATACTTCCACTACTTGGTCATGCCCTGAAAGATACACATGACATAGAAGTCTGGCCTGATAGGGGACATCCTAATCGATAAATATGATCAAGTTTAAGGGTGTGTTGAATAATCTATGGACCTCATTTATGGTCAATAAGCCTTGTTTTTCTTGTTATGTTCTTGGGTCATCCCCTTTTGTCCTAGCCATTCAAACTTGTTTTCCCTTGGTAAACTTGATAGTGTTAGAAAATGTTGGATTCCTAACTCTGCTAATATAAGGTGCTTCTCTTGGTTTTCTCCACTAATGCTTGAGGGATTGATCTTTCATGGAAAGATAATTAAGGAAACCTAATGGTTTTGGAAATGTAAGGATCTACCTTATTCACCTTGTAACCACATGTGTAACTCAAACCTAGCTACCACCTGTGATATTGAGAAACCCAAGCTCATGCTGGCTATGTTCCTTGATACTGGAATTTGGACAAGAGTATTGAGGGACTCATCATTCATTATCATGTTCGAGGGGAGCAAGAAGAAGACAAGAAAGTATGTGGCAGAGTTTGAATGTGAAAAAGGAATCCATTTTGAAGTGTCATAGTTGAGGTTTTCTTAAGTTGTTGTACTCTCTGTATGTAACAAATACTAATTATAGGAACACAGAATTCTCGACTTGATATTCAGCGGTTATTTGTCATGAATAATCCCCAGGATGAATATCAATGTTGTCTCAGTCGGGATAACCCTTTTGAACCTGAGACATGAGTTTTTTCTGCATTATTCATGGTGCAAGGCAATACAGGTTATAACTTGATTGCCTGTTGGACACGGTAGGTTGAATGCCCAAAAGGATAAGAACTCTGTGGAACCCCAGTCAACACTGTCCATGTTGAATCGAGTCCAGGGGACCTAGAATCGTAAGTCACAGACCGTTCAACAGGATCCTAGATAAAGGTAATAACTTTCCACTTGCTCGTTTTCACCAAGGTTGTTGATTACAGTTAAGGTCTCAGACAAATAGTCCAGACTCCATACCCACTGAGCCTAACAAATGAGTTTGGTCTTTCCTGTGCAAGTCTTTAAGACTCATGAATTTCCTTTAGGATTACTAGTTGCAGTCCCTATTGTTTATTTCTACTTAAATTGTGATCAGTTCCGATGATTCACTTAAACCCTGATTTTGGTTACCTAACTTAGTTTCTATCCAAGTGGTTGAACAGTCTAAATCTAGTCTGTCAGTGCAAGGATCCGAGGAGAACATTGAGATGATGGTTAGGAAGTGTCCTCGAGTAATCTGTAGCTGATTCATAAACCTATACCCTAGTCCTGGTTTGGAGCAGATGTTCTGATCCATCATTGCCAATTTGTTAGATCTTGGTAGTCTATGTAATATCCCTAGAAAAGACTTTAGATAAACCAAGCTATTATTAGTTAAACCCTAGGGCAGCAGTGTTGCAACTACCGTCGATGACATTTGCGACAGTCTGCACTTTTAAATTCAGAACAGTTAAGTCTGAATGTAACCTCAAACTAGAACCCTTTTATTTCTTGGTTACCAATCAGCTACAATAGAAATACCTAGTTTCTTGAATCAATAGTTATAGTCTGACAATTGCTCGATACTAACATGGAAAAAATTGATGAAAGATAAGTTCATGGCGGATTAATCTCACTGAAACCTGCACCCACATACTCAAGTCCATAATGGAGACTTGTAAATTGAATGTAGAATCAATCCTGTCAAGAAATGTGCCTTAGTTCATACTGTTGAAGCACCTGAATAATTGAAAGAGTCACTCCTAGCCTCCTAAATGGAATTGCCATGGTCATATTTTATTTGGAAATTCGAACAACAAATGCCCTATATTGACAAATGAGGGTTTTCATCCTCTATTGCCGATGCAGAAGCAAAAGGCTACTTGCAGACAATGAAGTAGTTGATAAATTTCCAAGATGAATGTAATAATAAACCTCCAAATTTGCCTTTCTAACTTCCAAAGCCTTATTCCAAAGTTGACTACCCCCTCATTAAAAATAGGAAATAAACAATATAAAATTGCTTTTATCTTCTCTCCCATGTTGGCGCTCCATCCTAAAAATAGAAATAAACAATATTAAATCGCCTTTATCCTCTCTCCATCGTATAGGATCTTGATGCATGTAGGCCCGTTCTATCTTTGACACCCTATAATAGAATACTTTA
The DNA here is from genome assembly GCA_019776745.2 of Taxus chinensis. Lineage (NCBI taxonomy): Eukaryota > Viridiplantae > Streptophyta > Pinopsida > Cupressales > Taxaceae > Taxus > Taxus chinensis. The sequence continues at coordinate 718,915,313 of CM034153.1, read as the reverse complement.
CTTAATTATTATTCTATCTTTAGCACCTCATAATAGAAGTTCATCATTCTATTATTATTTTATTCTATTTATACTTTTTTGGATTAAGTAATATAGTTTAAGTGTCCTTTTTACCAATTAAAACATAAAATTACTCTTGGACCACTTAAATTTATTTTATTTCCCTCTTTAATTTCCTCTTAGCCTATGGAAAATAATAAAAATAGGCTTTGAGTATCCAACAATTAATTAATTATAAAAAGGGGACATTACAGTATGCCCTTCCCAGACATTGTTTGCCCTCAAGCAATTGCAAGTCCATGTTCTGCAAAACACCAGGATTCCAAACTCTCAAGTTCACACAATTTGGATGCTTGTATGAACGGATCTATGTGCCCTTTGCCACTCAAAAAGATTCTTCACCTCTATTGCCATTTCCACTATGGTGTCCATGATGACCACTGCATCTAAAATGCCTTAGTAGAAAGCAACAAATCCACAACACTTTCATACCTTTGGCTGTCCTCAACTTGTTCACCTTCCTTTGCAGGTTGAATGAATTTTGGTTGAGATATCTTTAATCATCCCCAACCTTGTGACTCAGAATTTTTGGGTTAGGATCAACATTCTTTTTCACCTTAAACTCTTCACATTCAACAAGTTGAATCTTGTTGACATCATGCAAACCTTAGAAGTCAATAAAACATCTTCATGATTCTTGCTAAAGTCATGGACACAGTCAATTTGCTTCCCATAGGTTGCTATTGAAAACCTTTCTAGTCAAACTGAAAATCAGTATTAACAACCAGTAGCAGCCCTTTTTCCATGTTCATGCCCCTCAACATTTGTAGTCTTCTTGGAACTCCACCCCCAAAAATCATTTTGCATAATCTGATTTTTCTTTCTTACGGTTCATGGTCCCACGATTTATTCCTCTCTCATCTTCATCACCAAGGGAGAACTCTTATTAGATCCATCAAAAATAGTGAGTGACAACTTCTCTAAAGCCTGTTGCATGTCTCTCTGGTTAGTTTGTGGCCTAGGTTCTCACTCTTGGTCCTTTGCTTTCCTACAGATTAATAAAATTGGTGAGGTGATATAGCTATCTCATAATCATCACCTCATAAGCACCCTGTTAATAGTCTAACAACTGTTATTTGTTATGGAAGGCTTTCCTGCCTAATTGCTCCTCTCTATAGCTAAGAACCTAATAGAACCAATGGCTGTCCTCTGATAGGGCTTCATTCACTCTTGAAGAGCTTCCCTCACCCTTTAGATGCCCTTCTGCACAAATCATCGCCTTGCATAACTTGGATTAACATGACCCATCATATCAGCTAACTATGTCCTGTCTCTTGAACATGCTTGCACAAAGAATTGCCTCATCCGAATCCTTTTTACCCATGACTTTTGGATGTTTTGGATGCTTTCTTTTTGGCTCCCTTTGGAAGTACATAACTTCTCAAGTGTGCCTCACCACGATTCCAGATATGAGGTTCTAAGACATGCAATTTTTTATTCTTTCTTTTTCCTCCCGAGTTGGTAGTACCTGATTTCTCTGACGACATACTCCGCATGATATTGAATATCCCTAAAATAGCACTTGAGACAAACCTCAAATATTTTTGTCAAACCTTATGACAACAATATGAGTCAAATGAAACTTTTATGACAACAGCGATATAAACTGATTTTTAATTAAAAATGAAGCAAACTGCAATATGCCTGAAAAATATTTTTATTTATTTATTTTGTCAAATCCTAGGCTAGCAATAAAAAATACCAAATGTTTGAATAACAGTTATTTTTTCACAATTGCTGATCCAATATGGAAAAATAAGATAAGAGCATGCAAATGTTTTAACTGAAATCTTGCCTCTCAGATATTGTCTGAGCGAAATCTTTGGTTGTACTTCGTTGTTCAATGTAAATACAACTGCCTTGAATACAATGATGCCCTAGCTGAACTGGCATGAACACTTGTACTCCCTGAATCGTCACTGCAACCCCTAAATGGAATTGCCAAAGCTCGAGATATGAGGGATTTCTGTCCTCAAATCTGTGTGTAAAATGAGGGTTTTCGTCCTCTATAACTGATGCAGAAGCAAAAGCAAAAGCTACTTGCAGGCAATGAAGTAAATGATAATTTCCATGATGAATGTAATAATAAACCCCAAAATCTGCCTTTATAACTTCCAAAGCCTTCTCCAAAGTTGGTGCACCCCTCTTAAAAATGCATGGTCCTCAAACAATTAATAATAATTGCTATTAGCTTCTCTCCCATGTGGGTGTCCCATCCTAAGAATAAGGACCAAACAATTTTAAAATTGCTTTTTTCCTCTTTCCATCCTAGAAATAGGACCTTGACACTCTTGCAATCCATTCTATCTTCGACGTCCCATAATAGAATCTTTTACTTAATTATTAACCTAACGTTGGTGCACAATTAATAGAAGTTCATCCTTTCTATTATTATTTTATTCTATATTTTGCTTTTTTGGATTAATAATTTACTTTAAGTGTCATTTATTTCCAATTTAAATATAAAAATATTTTTGGACCACTTAAATTAATTTATTTCTCTCTTTAATTTCCCATTACCCTACAGAAAATAATAAGAATAGGCTTGGGGAATCCAGAATTAATTAATTCAGAAAAAAGAGAGGCATTACAACTCTAACATGTTTACTTGGGGAGCCTCACCTTCTCTATACATTGTCCTAGTCATAACATATTATCTCATTCTTGTAGGGTTGTGCTTTAAACATTAAACTCGTGTTTATCTATTTATTCATCCTTGAGATGGACAAATGTTAGTTCCTTAATTTATGATACACGACTTCTAATTTGTTAACCTTCCTATATGAAAAAGTCATATAGAGGTACTCACCACATTAATTACATGACAGTCTGAATTGTATGGAAGCCCAAGATCCCTAGGACAAGCAAGTACCTCCTGATAATTTCATGAACATATCTTTAGAGGGGTCATTATTGCTTTATGGTATAGCCTACACTTGATCTTAACTCCCTGTGTTGGCCTTGAGTTCTTGAGGTTGTAGCCTAGCAATGAGAAAGTGATTCATGTTAGAGGATGCCTTATTTTGGGGGTGTTCAAGATAACAACCATAATCCCTGAATGAACATTGGATAAGGAAGAGACCAGGCAGATCCTAAAGGCTCGACATTGGAAAATGTAGCAAGGAGTCCTAGAGATGTGAATTGGCCTTCAAGCCAATCCGATCTAGAGTCTATAATTTGTAATTGACATTGAACTGAGACATAAGCTTGGTTGGACTGACTATGTGGAAAAATCGATCAAATCATGTTCTAAGAGGAGAACATGATTAGCATTGGATTAACCCATAAATTTCTTGATGAGAAACTTGAAAGGTTAAGTTAAGATAAAAGGGACTGAACTTCAAACTACCAAGCTGTAATATCCCTGGAAAAATACTTTTAACAAATATGGATATTTCTATTAAATCCTAGGGTGGTAGTATTGATAAAATTAACTTTTATAACAGCAGCGATAATCTATTTTTTCTACATAAAAAACAGCTAACCATAATGCATAAAATTCAACCTTTTATTTAATTATTTTCAACCATCTACAATAAAAAATACCAATGTTTGAATACAATTGTCAGGAGCTGCATTGGCAGAACACTTGCACCCTGAATGACCACTACAACCCCTGAATGGAATTGCCCAGCCGATAAGTGAGGGATTCCATCCTCAAATCCGTATGCAAATGAGGGATTTTGTCCTCTATTGTTGTTGCAAAAGCAAAAGCTCCTTGCAAACAAAGAAAATAACTCATGAATTTCCAAGATGATGTAATAATAAACCCCAAATGTGCTTTTATAACCTCTCATCCTCTTCCAAAGTGGGCGCCCCCTTTTGGAAATACATGCATACCCCTATAAACCAACAAAATAATACTTTATTTCCCTCAAGTTGGCGCCCCATTCTAAAATTAGAAATATGCAATATTAAAAAGCTCAAACTCCAATTTATCCTAAAAATAGGATCTATTTTCTCATGCAGCCCCTTTTTATCCTTGGCGCTTGATAATAGTACACCATTCTATTATTATTTTATTCTATTTATGCTTTTTGGATTAAAATATACTTTAAGTGTCATTTCTCCAATTAAAATATAGAAATATTCTCGGACCACTTATATTAATTTATTTTCCTCTTTCAATTTCCCCTTAGCCTACCAAAATAGTAAAAATAGACTTTAGGTATTCAAAATTAATTAATTCTAAAAAAGGAGAAATCACAGTCCGCCCTTCCCAAAATTGCTCGCCCTCAAGCAAATACAAGCCAGGATCCCAAATCCACATTGGGAATTTGCAAACCCCAATCCTCAATGCTTCATGTGATCCCGACATAAATAACTGCGCAAACTGCCGCTATCCAAAAAATTGTTGTCCAAACTACAAAACTGTTTATCATTTGCAATTCCCAACCCTCAACGCTTCATTTGAAAATTTCAACAAGTCCAATGCCAACATTAGTATCTAACGAGTCATTTTTCTCACGTGCATGCTTTATGTTGCAAGTTGTATCCTTCACCCTATCTTGAAATGACATAATAGGGAGCAACAGATCTAAAATATTCTTATACCTTATGTTGTAATCAAAGTGCTCACCTTCCTATGTCGGAATAGGAATTGTTGATATACCCTCAACACCTCCATCTTTGGGACTCAAGACTCCCAAATTAGTGCTAATCAAAATGTTCTCCTCCAATGCATATCCATCCATGATGCTACTTTGAAAATCAATCAATGGCTTATTCTTTGGAAGTTCAGAGGATCGTTCATGATTTGGTGCATCTTCTCCATCTTGAGCTTGTTCCTTTCGCCCCTGATTTCCTCACTTCTATTTTTATAGCTATTCTGCAAATCCCCTTTATCTGGCACAAACGCAATCTTTAGGAGATTGATGGGTGCTTCTTGAATAGGAATATCTTTTTCAACTTCCTCTTGTATGGTGGATTCCTTTATGGGTTGCTTCCTCTCAAATTTTGGCAGCACAATTGTTCTTCTTTCTTCTTCAACCCTCTTATGTATTCACATAACCCTCTTTTATTAGGATTGGTCATTTTGAGTAACTCCAAGTAATCATCAAAGGAAACTTCAGATTTAAGATAATAAGGCATCCATTGATACTGATCAAGGATTTTGGGGGCCTCAAGTTTGTAATTTTCTATTTTTACTAACACCTCTTGAATAGGATCTATATTTTCTTCCCATTGTAAGAACTTTGCTTGAATAAACATGGTCATGGATTCCTTCTCTATCTGATCCACACGTTGGCAAGAATATTGTTCGTCTTTTCTTCAAAAACAACATTTGGATCTTGTTGCCATAATCCTTCCTCTAATTATTTTAAAGCTTTCTTTTTCTCCCTTTGTCGATACTTGACTTCTCTGTCACTACCCTACATGAAGTTCAAAGAAGCAATTTTTTTTCCTCTTCTTTTTTTTAATCCTTCCACTGGCTGGGAGGAAATTCGCTCTAATACCACTTAAATATCCCTGAAAATAATTTCTAACAAATATGGATATTTTTGTTAAACCCTAGGGCGACAACATTAAAAAACTAACTTTTATAACAGCGATAATCTAATTTTTATATAAAAAACAGTAACCCGTAATGCATGAAAACAGTCTTTTATTTATTGAATACAAACCAACTACAATAAAAATATCAGTGTCTGAATACAATTGTTTGGAGCTGAACTGACAGAACACTTGCACCCTGAATGACCACTGCAACACCTGAATGGGATTGCCAAGCTTAGATACGAGGATTTTTGTCCTTGGGCCTGAATGCAAATGAGGAATTTCGTCTTCTATTGTTATTGCAAAAGCTGAAGCCACTTGCAGACAGAAAATAATTGATGGATTTTCAAGATGATGTAATAATAAACCCCAAATCTGCCTTTATAACCTCTCACCCTCTTCCAAAGAGGGCGCCCCCTTCTAGAAATACATGCATGCCCCCATGCTTTATTCCCCTCAAGTTGGCACCCCATTCTAAAATTAAGAATATGCAATATTAAAAAAGCTCAAACTCCACTTTATCCTAAAAATAGGATTTGTTTTCTCGTGCAGCCCCTTTCTATCCTTGGCGCCCCCATTATAGACTCTTTTATTTAATTATTATCCAGCTGGACATCTAATAATAGAAGTACACCATTCTATTACCATTTTATTCTATTTATGCTTTTTGGATTAAAATATACTTTAAGTGTCCTTTCTCCAATTAAAATATAGAAATATCTTTGTACCACTTATATTAATTTATTTTCCTCTTTTAATTTCTCCTTGGCCTACGAAAAATAATAAAAAATAGGCTTTAGGTATTCAAAATTAATTAATTCTGCAAAGGGAACATTACACAAGCAGAGGAATGGAACTGTGCAGCAAGAACCTGTAAGTGGAACCATAACCCATAGAGCTAACTAGCAATCAGTAAGATCACACAAACTGAAGTGTAGTTTGGAACAGCAACTAAGTTGAAATCAGTCAATTGAGTTTGTTTATGATGTTTGTGAGATTAAGCTAACACCTCTTTGTTGGGTGAATGGGAAAAAAAATCTGACCCGTTTTTCCAGTATCCAGCAGAAAGGGTTGTTATATTGGAATGCAAGAGTACATATTTGGGAGAAATGATCCAGACTATGCAGCAGCTATTGTACGACATGAATGGATCCTTTCTCGTCATCACCATACATGGAGTAGAGCCTAAAGAGAGCTTCCTTTTTTGAGTCGCGGTAATGTCCTCCTCCTCCAACCTCGAGGACTCACGATGATGAAGCTGTTTTCAGTGAGAATTTATTACCATCATGATGTTTCTATCATTTATCATGCTATAGGCTTTAGGTATTCAGAATTAATTAATTCTGAAAAGGGAACATTACACAAGCAGTGGAATGGAACTGTGCAGCAAGAACCTGTAAGTGGAACCATAACCCATAGAGCTAACTAGCAATCAGTAAGATCACACAAACTGAAGTGTAGTTTGGAACAGCTACTAAGTTGAAATCAGTCAATTGAGTTTGTTTATGATGTTTGTGAGATTAAGCTAACACCTCTTCGTTGGGTGAATGGGAAAAAAAATCTGACCCGTTTTCCAGTATCCAGCGGAAAGGGTTGTTATATTGGAATGCAAGAGTACATATTTGGGAGAAATGATCCAGACTATGCAGCAGCTATTGTACAACATGAATGGATCCTTTCTCGTCATCACCATACATGGAGTAGAGCCTAAAGAGAGCTTCCTTTTTTGAGTCGCGGTAATGTCCTCCTCCTCCAACCTCGAGGACTCACGATGATGAAGCTGTTTTCAGTGAGAAATTATTACCATCATGATGTTTCTATCATTTATCATGCTCAACTAACAAAAAAAACAATTGGACAAAAAAAATAAAAACTTCTAACTTGAAGAAAAATTGGACAAGAAATAAAAGGTTCATCTAACTTGGAGAAGCATGTGGTACATGAGAAATTTGTGCCACAAGCATCACAGCTCTGGTCTGCAAAATTGACAGAACCTGTCGAAATGGTATGTAAACTCTCGGTCAATGAAAAATCATGTGTTCAGTTTCAGCCTTGTCAGTAAATTTCTGAAACTATGCTAGTTGAGAGAAGTGAAACTTAAGAAATTGTAGCATAATTATATTGAAAAGGTATATAATACAAACAAGATGCAATCATTGTGCTAGGAACTTCAGGCTCACAAGAAACTGATTCGCTGAATGTTGCAGCTTCAAATTTCTGAGATCAAAGCATCAAATGAAGTACTAATGATTGCAATGAACTCAAATGGCAAACCGAGTGCAATTGTCACAGCAATTTGAATTAAGTAATGATAATTTGAAAAGAAACATAAATGAAGTCGAGTTTAAGGACAAAGTCTTGATGTGATTGTAGTAACAGATCTTATGTAAGCGGCAGATACCATCATCCATTTATATGACACTACTAAAGCATTGATTTCCATAGTGGAAATTGATGAGCTATCATTCTTTGCCATGTAATTGGACAGGTATAAAAAAGATGCATCCTCATTCCAACTGCAATCCAATCAGGTTTCAAGTCTGTTTTCCTCTTGAAGATAAATGGCCTCCAAATTGAGATAGAAGGCTAAGGAATTGAGTCATTATAAAATACCTGGTGCAATTGAAAGACCTGCCTTCACCATTTACAATTCAGGCAAGGGGAAATTGCAATGAGATGAACACAGCTTATGAGAAAATGTTTTTTTTTTAAAAGACAGACACAAAAAGGAAAATTAAAGGGGGATGAAAAGGGGGAAGAAAAGAATAAAAGATATTTGAGATAATATCCATGCAAATGAAGCATAAAGATAGAATTTGTTCAAGTTTAGTTAGTTGCATAGTTAAGAGATAAGGTTTAGTTTATTGTAGAGAATAACAACAAATAAATCCATGCAACGGCTATAGATACACTTGTTACAGAAATTTGTAGATTGCTTTGTGGTTAAACAAATATTAGTTATTTCATATTTGCTTCATGATGAAGCAATGGTTAGTTTATTTTAGATTGCTTCATGATGAAGCCAATGTAAGTTATTCTTAGCAAGACATATTGTAATTAGGAGATGATTATTTGGAATAAAATTATATGATTTCACACTTAATGAAGATTGGTTGTCTTCAAAATTAGGAGTGGCTCGTGTCAGAGTTTTGGCTGTTCTGTTTATTGGTTGCAATCAAAGCAGGATTTTACTGCTTGTTTTGAGAAAAAGTTTTGTTTATTAAATGTGTTTCCTTTCACATCTCATACATTTATAATTCAAATTTTTCAATGCACAATTTTAATATTATTTTTATCAATTTCAATTGAGATTTGTCGAGGTTCATAACAAATGAGGTGTCCATAACCTGTCCCCCTCAGATGCAAATCTATGCCAACTCTACAAATCAATCCTATGGTTTTTATTTCAATCACACCCTCTAAAAAGTACTCAAAATGCTTTTAATAAAAAACACTAAATCCGTCCTTAGTGGGCCTAGTGGTGAAGGCATATGTACTCCATTGAGGAAATCACAGGTTCAAATCTAGAGGGGGATAGGATTGTACACCTTGTTAAACAATATATAAGGTAAATGAAAAAACAATTCCCTTTTGGCCTTCCACAAGGGAGTCTCATACACCAAATGGGGTGTCTCGCTTGGCGGTGACCTCAAAAACTACCTAAATAAAAGGAATGAAAATATTCTAACTAATGTGCACCTTGAGATGGTATTGTACTTCCAACAACAGGTACAACTAGTACTTTTCTTGGTTCTTTGTAATCGAAAGGAGGAGCAAAGTCCTCTTCAGAATCTGTCTCAATGATACTTATGGCAGATGTTAGGTTTTGTTTCAACTATATTTATGTAATATTGCTTGTTGTTGTAAGCTACCATAATGCTATCGTTTGAGGTCAAACATGAGAAGTTCCTTAAAGTAGTCTCCAAACTGCAAGAATTGAAGAAGTAAGTCACCAAATTTTCTAGAGATATAATTTGCATTCATGTTTTGTGCATCGCAGATTTATACTTGCTACAAGTGAGTACCTTTAAGCAGAGAATTTGAATTTGAAGAGTTTATACGCAACATTTAGAATGTGAGGCATGCATATATGGAAGTAAGAATAGGTACTTACACAAATTTTGGATTGGATATGTCTAGAAAATCCTTTGTGTGCAGCTGCAATTTGAGGTATGTCCCTTTGGGCAGAGTAGCATTTTTTAATTTCAATGTATCACCCTCTTCTAATAGCATAGTTTGCATCATCTTATACCAAAAAAGAGCACAACACCAAGTTTCGTAACGCCAAGAATAGCATAAAATTTGGTGCCAAATAGACCTGAAAGAATTCTCACAATTTACCATTATGGATTGGTTATACATACCCAACATGGCATATAAATCATGCCCTCCTCATCAATGAATTCAAGCACCCCACAGTGTGAAATACGCTGTGTGGTTGGGTTTTGAAGCTCAAGAAGCATGGGATATTCTATGTGTAAAGATGCTGAAAATCAGTAAAACAAATCCAATTAGAGTAAAGATCTATACTAGAAAAGAAAGAAACTCTAATATCCATCAAGATGCAAATACAGGGGAAAATGGCCAAAATAGAGTAGATGGACACTAAAATGTATTATAGATCCAAAAAAACATTAGTAAGGCATAAAATCACCCGGGCGATCAAGTGCTGATGGAGGCATTATAACTGGCAATTAACAAAGGCATTTGCATGAGTTACAAATTCAAAAATGTTAATGAAAGAGATAAAAAAAATTGTGCCATAGAGTAATATGGATAGTTCCAGAAAGATTTAGAGTGATATGAAATAGTTTTAGAATCCATACTCCGTTCAAATAATTACAATGGACATACCTTTGTCACCACTTTCTAGTTGGGGCTGGAAAATGAAACCAAATAACCATCATCAAAACTATACAAGAATATTAACTTCATCGCAATACATACTATATGAAATCAAATGAACATATGCAACTGCACCAGACAACTAATTTGAAGTGTTCCTTTTGACAGTACCATGTAATACTAATTTTGTAACAATGAGATTTGCACAAAATCAAATGACATATTCTAACTGCATTAGACAATTTATTCCAGGATCAGTGGCCTCCAATAGTAAATTCGTAACAAGGAGATCTGCACAAAATTAAACAAATATATTCTAACTGGATGAGATGATTAGCTAAATTCTAATGTTTCTTTTTATTATCTATATTCATTATCCTGCTCAAAGGGTACTAAAAGGCACAAGATGTTGGCATCAAACAAGGTTGTACTCAAAATAAACACAAGAATATACAACAATTACAAATACTTGTTGCATAGAACATTATAGAAGGCAAATACCAAATTGAAATAAACAGGAAACATAAGAGTTTTTAACAGGGTTTAATAATAAGCTTGCCTTTGTAAATGCAAATAAAATGTTAAGATTTAATGTCATACGACATAAGTTTGTACAAGAACAGAAGCTTCCACAATCACATTATGAAATTAATAGTGTGCTTGCATCTTGGTGGAATACTCCACCATAGGCACTTTGAAAACAATCAGGACATTAGTTTATTTCCTTTGCATATTACAGTTAGGACAATTTTTTGTGATGCTATGAAATAGATAAATTGTCAGATAAAACTGGTGTAAATCACATATGTATTTCAGAGAATGCGCATGCATCAGCGTAAACCAAATTTGTGGGAAATATTGACTCCTTTCTTCAAGTTTATGGAATGCACTCAAAACCAACCTTGTACTGTAGAAGTTGAACTTTAGGTAACTTTATTTACCACAACATTGAGTTTCACAAGTCATTTGCAGATGAGGTATAATGATGTCAATCACATATGTTGGCCAAATTAAAAGAAATATATGCAACAGAAGGGGAAGAGAAGGTGTGCTTGACATCATTGTTTTTTTCAGAGGCTTTGTTCATACCAAAGAAAAATTGTGTCTTCTCCTACAGTAAGAAACATGCCACCATGGGTAAGATAGAAACGTACAAATGCTTATAGACGCTCTATGTGCGGAGAAGTATATAGCAATTTGTTGCTTATGGACTCTTTACACGCAAAGCAACATATAGATGTATTACATAATTATGGTCTCGGTGAGGCTGATTAGGATCACCCATGTACTTAGATGCACTGCAATAAGGCATTTTATTAAGAGTATAACTTCATTTTTATTGCATTCTTTATAAAACCTGTATCCACTAATGAAATTCAATAAATACTAATATGATTTTCCAAAAGAATGTTACAACTACAAGGTAACATAAAAAAGGAACACTTTAAGGCTGAAATACCTTATCAATAAAAGAAGTTGGAAAACATCAATAGGTCTGCTCAAATGAAGTAGGATAACCATAGCCTCCGGAAAACTGCAACCATAACCAATCATTAATAGATTTTTTAGACAAATCCTCACTCTCACCCAATACACCACTGGAAAACAAATTTAACTTGGTTAAGGCTAAATTCAACTTTTTGTGAGTCCTTAGCATGACAGAACCAAACACAATGTTGTGACTCAATATGTGTGGTGCCACTTACGTCAGTTCCAAAAATTACTAGTTCCAAAAATTAGGGAAAAGTTAGAAATAAAATGCATACCATTGTTAAACAGTCCAAGCAATTAGGCACCTTGAATTTGAAATAGCAAACACTGTAAAAAACAAATCACAACATCAGCTGAGGTAATCAATTAAGGAAAAAATAAAAAAGGCTGATATATTCCCTTAATAAGTAGAAGTAATGTATACGTCCAATCAGTCTCATAAGACATTTAGATTTTTGTTAGCACCATAAACTGTGCAACAAAACTAAATTATCAAACATCAAAAATTAAACCATTTCACAAAGATGAAGGTGTAAACTATGATTTCAGCAAGATTCAAAAGTGAATGTAAATCTAGCTTACCACTGAGATATACATCTGACCTCGAGTTCAAATCAAAGGTAATCAAAGAATCTAGCTTGCTTTTAATTAGGTGGGTTCTTGACTTACAGTTCTAGCTTAAAATCCAAAAACAATGACTAGCCTCAATTTGGAAATTTGAGGGTATATTTGCAAGACTTCTTACCATTAATGCTCTGACCTTAACGTCTGAAAATATATTAGAAACCCCGTGCTGTTGTTGTTCGCATAATAAAGAATCTAGATTGACCAAGGACGTCAAAAGATTCTAGGCATACTTTCAAATTGGTGAGTTCTTGACTCGTGGTTCTAGTTCAAGATCCCTAAGAAATTAAGACTAGACTGAGCAGTTCAGTTCTCTGAATTCGGAGCACAGATTTGCAAGACCTCTTACCATTACTGATATGATCTTAACATGTGAACATATATTAGAAACCTCATACTGTTATTCGCATAATCAATCTTATAAGAGCAGAACTGAGGGTTTGAAGCCTCTTTCATTAGGGTTTCACGTGCTTGGACAAGCATCTGAGCAATAGGAAATATTATGGCTTGCAGTAAGTCAAATGTAAGCAGCGTCAAATTGGTTGTGGTCCAACGGTGCATGTGATGTTGTAAAGGGCATTGCCTGACCATCCACCAAAGTAAAAAACCCAGGAGATACCAACAAGGGTTGAAGCTGGGTTCAAGTACCTCGTAAATTTTGACAGAATGTATACCTCTCAGTCCTTGGCACTAAGCCAAAGAAGGTTGATTATTCGTGCGCCGACAGGCCCGACACCAACAGATGTAAAAATTCTCCAAAGGATCTGGTTGTTTTCAACCTTCAATCAAACAAAAAAAAATCTAAGCAGCTGATGAAATCCATCAAAATGGGTTCCAAAGATTGAGAAGATGCCATCAAAGGCTAATAAAATCCATGTTTCTTACTCAAATGCATGGAATAGTATGCTAGACAGCTCACGTGCAGTAGATTGAATGAGGAAGTCTGACACATTGTCAAAGGCTTCTTTCATTTATAGTGATCACAGTTTCTGAAGGTAATAGGCCACTTTATATGGCAATGCTCGTTTTTTACACTCAAGAGTCAAATAGAGGAATAGTGGTGATAGGTGATCTGTATATAAAATGATCACCTTGCCACGAAAGGAATATTGACAATGTTTAATTGCTGGCAACAGGACATAGAAATTTGTGTATCCCTCTACTTTCTTTTTTTTCAACATCTTGATAAGAGCTTTTCCACTTGTATTTCTAACAATAGTTTCAAAATCCCGTCAGGTCTGGCACAGACCCTGTCTCATCCGAATTTTCAGTCTCACCAAATCCATTTGATCTAATTCAGACACTTTTTTATTATTATTTCTTTTATAAAATATTAAATTTCATCTATCATCAAAAGGGTTGTAGTCTGACTGCTAAGGTTGATGGTTGCTTGCAGTGTCACAGAATTCGCCAGAATTTTCAATCTAAAAGTTTGAAATTCAGCAGTTTTCAGTAAAATCAATGAAATTCGTTCAAAAACACCTTAAAATTCGCGTATTCAAAACATTTTTGGTATTTTTTATAAAAACCCTGAAAAACGTCACCAATTTAGGGGCATAAAATTTCTAGATAATATTACCTACTGTCGGCCACTGTTTTCATCAAATCAAATACAGATGGTAACTGAAGACATGAAACCTGCATAGTAGTAAACCTGTGTGGAGCTGCCTGTAGCTTGCGTAAAGATTTTTCAGAGTCGTGGAAAAAATTCAGAATCAAAACTGTTTGCAGAGTTGCGCTGCTGCTAGGTCTAATAAACTTTAGACTATAGTGAAACGTGACTCCAACTATAAATACTTAATATTAGGTTTTTAGAGTTTTATCAAGTCTTTCTATTTGGCGGTGGAAGACTTTGGATAGTAACTTGACGAACTGCTTTTGAGTAATTTGGATAGCAAAGAGACTCACTCAACAAGTTTCCGAAAAGCTTGAGACTTGGTGAGTTGGTACAAAGCTAAAAACAAAGCTACTAAATACGACACCTTGATTTTTTGAATACTTGCAAGCTTTAAGAAGAGACTCTGCTACAGCTTACAATGTCAAGTGGACTCGTCTCATAAATTTCTAAGTGCAATACAAGACCAGAGTAGAACATGGTCTTTTGGTGAACAGATTTCTACCAATTCTTGTCCTCGACAGGATCAGTGGGATAAAACCAATTCTGGTCCTTTGGTGAACAGATTTCTACCAATTCTGGTCCTTTGGTTTGTTGGTAGTTTGAAGACAATTCGTGAAGTCCAAAATGACAAGGGCCGTCAAAACATAAGTTCGATCATGCAGTGTAAGTACTTGCGAATGCCACAAATATGAATTCAAGAGCTTAGCAAATGTCAGGGGTACAGCCCATTGTCCAACTTTAGTGCAGCAATGGAAATTGATGCATACCAATAACAAAATTTCACATATGCATAACTCAGATCAAAACAGAATTTTGCACGCTGAGATTAGTAAGCATTTATTGACTTGTTTCGATCATAAGGAGAAACCAGATTTAATCGCTAGGGCCGTGCCCTCGAGACATTACGACTTTTAGCACAAAACCCCTATTTCGAATTTCAGGTAAAGGAGGCCCAGAGATTATACGACAAAATAAAACTTACATGCTTTAAACAATCCGAAAGAGAGGAAACACATTAGGGCTCAAATTCAAGAGGCCAAGCCTCAACAAGGCATCTTTCTACCACTGATAAGGCAAATCGTCAAATACCCACCAGAAAAAAGAAGAGTTTCCAGAGATTTTACTTGCCTGGAAAATAAATAAAATATCAGACCAACCGGGCAGGGCACAGCTATAACCACAGAAAACCCTCGAAGCAATTAAGAACAATACCCGCCGAATATATAATTCCTTGTCGAACACTCCTCGCCCTCAGTGAAAAGATTCACGACGATCTGACAACGGTATTGTTTCCTCTTCAGAATAACCCTCGAAAGTAAGTATTTACCATTAAATTGCTCGTAGAATGGAAGACTTCGTCTACAGACTTACACTTAACAACACGGTTAGTCCCACATTCATAAGGGCATTAAATGCTTCAATTTCTTTGCCGGTTGAAAAAGAGTTTAACATCCCCTCGATTAACAAGGCCATGATATGGCAAATCCTGCCGAAGGTTTTGTTTTGTTGTTGTGCTTGTTTGTTGAAGATCGGAAATATCATTGGAGAAGTATTGTGTGATCGTACCCCTGTTATTATTTGTTATAGTACAACTAGACAAGGCTTGTTCTGTAATGAAACCTTAGCTCATTTGTCGAAGATTTGAAACATCATTGGCGAAGCATTATGTGATCATACTGCTGTTATTTCTTGCAAGGATAAATTGGAAAGGACAAGTGCCAAGTACATTGGGTTCAAATTTAGGGTACTACATCAACATTGCACAAACATGTCCGAAAATGAGGGTCATTGAAGAGTACGAGGATTAATAAAATATATTGTTTGATAAATATTGGTTTTAGTTGTTATGAAGTGCGTAGTTAGATTTTGTTTTTGTGCCTATTGTATTTGTTATAGTACAATTGGATAGGGCTTGTTCTGCAACGAGACTGTTCCTCGTTTGTCGAAGATCGGAAATATCATTGGCGAAGTATTATGTGATCGCACCCCTGTTATTACTTGTTATAGTACAACTAGACAGGGCTTGTTCTGTGATGAAACCTTAGCTCATTTGTTCGAAGATCCGAAACATCATTGGCAAAGCATTATGTGATCATACTGCTATTATTTCTTGCAAGGATAAATTGGAAAGGACAAGTGTCAAGTACATTGGGTTCAAATTTAGGGTACTACATTAACATTGAACAAACATGTCCGAAAATGAGGGTCATTGAAGAGTACGAGGATTAATAAAAGATATCATTTGATAAATGTTGGTTTTAGTTGTTATAAAGTGCGTAGTTAGAATTAATCTCTTGGCAGGGATTGGTTTTAGGATTTGCAAAAATAATAGAGTCTATATTTGTGAAAAGTAAGAGATACATTAAGAAATTAGAAGTGGTGACGTAAAGTTCGTATGTATAGTTCATAGTTACATTTGTTTGAAAGTTTGTGAAGGTGTATTAAAAACCCCATTAGGTAAAAAGAAGATCACCAAAGTTTTAATTCGATTATCAAATTTTCTGTCATATTTTAGAAGGATGCGCTTGTGCGATTTTAAGATGAAATGGATTAGGTAGATATTAAGGGCGCAGTACTAGTAACACACTTGTATTTTAATCAGCATTTATTGTCATTTGCAGAAGGCGCAATGGTGATGACAGGTGTCTGTAAAAGGTTGTGTTGGGACAAAGAATGACATGCAGATACGTGTTATTTTGTTCTGTGTTTTTGGTTATGCTTTGCAAAAGTTGTTTTTTGATCTTTTGGCATGGCAAAGGTGAAATTCTATATTTTTGTTTGCAAGGTACACACAGAATATAATCGTAGAGATGAGTTTCTATTAGCATTAGAAAAGCGATACAGACATCAATGTCTTTGTGCTTTATGATTGCATCAATTTAGAGTCGGTAAAATAGAAGACATTGAAATTATTCTGTTGTGCAGTTGTATTGTGTTTCCCGCGACTTACATTGAGTTTGTAGAGAGGATTTACTTCAAAACGAGGTTAGACTTAATTTAGTAACAATAGTTGTGCAAATTGAACGAGTTTTGTATTTGCAGTTTGGTTTCTATTACAAATAATTTGTCATGGGCGGTGTAGGTAGATGAAGAATACGGTGTTCTGCTTTATAGACCGATGTGGGGTCAAAAAAGAGTAAGTTGTAAGTAACATAATCTTGTAGCCTAGATGAATAACATAGTTAAGGACTGAGTTTATGGCAAGCTGAAAAAAGGGATTTTTCTTTTGCTTTGGTTTGTTGTAGCAGTTATTCAGGGCAGAGACGTTGTCTTGATATGGTTTTCTAAGATTCTTTATATTGTTTCAGAGAGAAACATTGGTTATGAAAAAGTGTTTTGGGTCAAGATCTACGGTTGATTCATATTCAGTTGTCCTATTTTTTTCAAAGTTTTATATTCTTGTCAGGTAGTATTTAGTTAAATTCAGATGAATGGATGGGTCTGCTGTCATAATCACCCTCTGTAATGAAAATGGAAACCTTAACTTTGCCTCTGATGGCTTATGGGAACAAATAACTGACAAAGAAGCGGTTGTGACTGTGCTAAGAATTTGTGCAGGGTAGAGTTGAGTGTTTCACAAACTTAGTTTGATTACAGATCTTAGTGTTGTATTTGTGTGGGGATTGGATCTATATGATAGCAGACAACTATGAATTTTATCAATACTTGTTGGCTTAGGTCTTCAGTATCCAGTTTCAGTCTTGATTTTGTCTGTTCTGTTTTATTTCGAGTAGTTATTGTATTGATCAATAGTGTGAAAGTTCGGTGCAGAGAAAGAGTGAAAGAGACAAATCTTGCTCACAGACATAAGTGGAATAGCAGGAAAAGGAACTTTGACAGTGTTAATCAATACAATAACTATTCAAAATAAAAGATAAAGAGCAGGAAAAACAAAGTGGTAGCCATCATCTACAAAATCAATACTAAAACTGCATACTGAAAATGCCTTTTCCATGGTCTAGTTTCAAACAAGTCATTAATGGAGAGCATGGTAAGACAAAAATAAAGTGACCAGGTTTACAATCAAATACAAGTAGGGCGTTAGTGTGGCGAAGCTTTTTTAGTTAGTTGCAAACACACTTACCAAGAGATGTGCCTTCAAACATATTTATGAAATTTTTGAACCATGCCTAAATGAATACGCTGTGTAACATGCGCTTCTTAATTAAATAAATTATCAGAGGGTTTGACGCAGAGAAAGAGTGAAAGAGATAAATTTTGCGTGAAAGAGACAAAGTATAGGCTCCTCAAATGCAAATGATTGCAGCTTTAATGGTCTTTACGATGTGATTTTGATTATGACGGTTGCAAGACAAGGTGAAAGCGGGTTTGCTGAAGCAACTCGAAACACATTTAAGGAAATGCAATCGACAGGTTTAAAGCCAATCTTTATGACATTTTTGAGCATCCCCTCAGGCTCTGGCAAAATGGGAACTTTGGAATAGAGTTCTGAGCATAGACATTAACAAACAAAAGTCAGGAAAATAACATTTGTTAGATGTCGTGGTTGAGAATTATGTGCTTCATATTAAATGTGTTTGAAGTTGCTTCAGCAAATGCAGTTTGACCTTGTCTTGGAACTGTGGTAATCAAAATGACATTATTAACACCTATATCTGTTACATTTTTTCCAGGAACATTATCTTTTGCGTCTACATATACAGCGGGTGGTTGAAATACCGCTCTTACTCATTTATTGAATGCAGAGCTTTGTTTCTGATGTGTATTTGGAACTAGTGCCATATCTATGCAGTATGGCTTGTGCATACATTGCCTGATGCGAATGCACAATATGTTACTTCTAAACTGTTCGTAGTTTTGGCTGATGCTAAATACCTCAGTTGATCTAAATGTATGGTATTGTAAGGCCAAACAGTAGTGGTTGCTCATTGGCTGGGGGCTTCACAAGCTTAAGATTGATTGAACGTATGAATATAAAACTGTTAGGACATGTCAGATATTTGTAAGAAGCTTTGTGACTGTGACAAGGTTTCAAATGAGTATGCTGGTTGTGTACAAGAGACTCGTGGTAATAGGCGATGACTGATAAATTATTTAAAACTGTATCTCTTGATTCTTGAAGATATAATGTGCCTGGTGCATATATTAAGTAACAGGTTACAAATCCTGTACCTATGGAAAACTGACCAAGCACAGTGTTGAGTAGAGCATTACGAAGAAAAAATGGATGGTAATTGCTAATAATTTATTTAATTAAAAAGTCCATTGTAGACAACGTATTCATTCAGACATGGTTCAAATATTCCATAAATATGTTTGAAGGCACATCTGTTGGCAGGTGTGTTTGGTGCTGACTGAAGAGGCTTCGCCACACTACCCGCGCTACTTGTATTTAATTATAAACCTGGCCACTTTATTTTTTGTCTTACCATGCTTTCGATTAATGACTTTTTTGAAACTAGACCATGGAGAAGGCATCTCCAGTATGCAGTTTCAGTATTGATTTTGTCTATTCTGCTTCTGAGCAGCTGTGCTATGTACACTGCAATGTGTGCAACATCATTATTGCAGGAGACGGTGGCCAGCACTTTGTTTTTTCCTACTCTTTATCTTTTAGTTGGAGTAGTTATTGTATTGATTAAGACTGTGAAAGTTCAGTTGCTTTTCCCGCTATTCCACTTTTGTCTCTGAGCAAGATTTGTTTCTTAGACTCTTTCTCTGTGTGGAACTTTCACAGTGTTAATTAATACAATAACTACTCGAAATAAAAGATAAAGAGCAGGCAAAACAAAGTGCTAGCCATCGTCTACTGCGAGAATGGTGCTGCAAAGATTGCAGTGTACATAGCACAGGTGCTCTAAATAAGAATAAACAAAATCAATACTAGAACTGGATACTGAAGATGCCTTGTCCATGGTCTAGTTTCAAAGAAGCCATTAATGGAAAGCATGCTAAGACTGACACCTACCAAGAGATGTGCCTTGAAACATATTTATGAAATTTGTGAAACACATTTAAGGAAATGCAATTGGCAGGTTTAAAGGCAAGCTGCACGAGATTTATGAGCATCTTCCCAACCTCTGGCAAAATGGGAACTTTGGAACAGAGCTCTGACCATAGTTGTTAATAAACAAAAGTCAGAAAAATAACATTTGTTACATGTTGTAAAACTGGTTTTTCAAAGACTATGTTGTAAATAGGTAGACTACATACGAATTTACTAGAGAGGTTCATCTCAGCCTTCTAAGGCTCAACACAGAGGGTGTTGCAAGATACGAGGTCTATTTTTTGTCTGTTTTTGGCTTTGTGACTGTGAGAAGGTTTCAAATCAGTATGGGTATACTGTGTTTCGGTGACAAGAGAAAGTGAGATAAGAGACTGTAATAACCTTGAAATGTAACTTGTATGCTGCAAGGAGGCACAAGAAAATTGAATTTCATGGAGTATAGAGTGCATACAGACCAAAAATAGTGATGGACTACTGTCGAAATGGGTATAATCCAAATGTTAAATGACAGAAGGCGGAACATCAGAAAAAGATCTTACTTTGTAGCTGTACTGCCTTTGGGCATGAATTTGCCAAACTAAAGGTATGGAACAATGAGAGAGCAAAAATGTTTTGTTGTTTTCCTTTGTGCATTATGCGGCTGTGTTGGCTGTTCTGACATTGCAATTTAGCTGAGGAGTTTTGTGTAACAGTTGGCATGGAAAGTAATTGCATTTTTGTTTGGTTTTGTTTTTCAGACTATTCATGTTTTTGTAGCGTAACAAGGCATAGTTGCTGTAGTTGGTTGCATAATCTGCTTGAAAGCGAGGCAGTGAACAGTATATATTAGACATACAACAAATCTGTAAGAAATAGACAAACAGCTGTAGGTGACATAGTAAAAAATAGGTGACAAGAATTAATGTCTTAATATAAAAAAAACAAAGTTAGAGATATTAGATCCATGTTTTTAAATCTTGTGAAAAAGGTGGTCTGTTACAGCAAAGTAATAGTTAGATATGTAAGCAAATGGCAGGAAAGTAAAGAGTAATGAAAATAGACACAAAGAGTTGTATTAGTTGTCTGAGAATAACATAATTACAAAATGCTGAAAGAAAAGCAAAGCCTAAAATATGTAACAAGTAGGCTAGGCAAGTGTTTGTTGATATTGTCAAAAGCATAGACAGTAATAGTCGATTGTTGCCGGTCATACGGGGAGCCTGTCATGAAATTTGTTCGTGTATGTGCATGGCTTGCAAAATTGTTCCAGGAATCTGAAAGAAGAAGACGAGTATGTTAGACTGGAAACAAAGAATTAAACTGATATGTAATGAATAGAAGTGGAAAATGCAGATGCTTACCAAAGAAAAGAGAAAGCTATGTTTCTTTGATTGTGGATATTGAGTTGTCAATTGTCAAGGTGAATGTACCTTTGATTTGGAATTGACGGAGAAGAAATACAGTCTTTGAGATGTCTTGTTGATATTCTTCATACTGTGTTTGACAAAGGAGAGGGAAGGCTTTTTGCAGTAATGGCTCTCGCAATGTGCAGTGCAGGGAGTCATCTATTGTTTGCAAGGAGCAATGGAGAAAGTGCTTATATTTGTATGGTTTTGATGTATTGCAAGTTGCACAAAGTGAAATTTGTTTCAGGTCGTCTGGATCAGGTTCTGTGAGATGGTCACATTCTACACAGAATGCTTGGAAAGGAGGAAGGTATATGTTCTTTGTGCGAAGTATACCTGCAATCTGCACAAGGAAGATGAAGTTGACATAATTGATAGATTTCAATTTGTTGATGGAAGATAACTTAAAAAAGAGAAATTGCAGTGTACTTGCCTCTGTGTTCGTGTTTATGAGAGACTGTAAAAATGTTTTTGTAGATTCATCATTTAAAGGGTCAATGAAGGATGAATGGCCTACACGTACAACACGTGAACCCTGTAATCCTTGTCTGATGAAGTTTTTGAAGAGCAATAGTGGTATGTTTCCTGCTGCAATGGCGTCTCTTATTGTATGACAGAGCGGAACGTGAAAATTTCCCAAATGTACCTGCAATGACAAAGTATCATGTTTGGTTAAAATTGAAGGGAATAATGCAGTGCAATGTATATAAAAATGAAAGAAGGGAGTGTGTTGATACTGTTGCTTTTCCATTTTCAGTGTCAGAGTCTTTAACATAGATGGTGAAAAGGTCGTTGGTGTGGTGGATTCCTGTCACAATTGCGGCAAATGACCCAACGGAGAATGTTGCATTTGAATGAACAAGCTCTTGTATTGTCATGTCAGGTGTAAGTTTTCGTGTTTTGCAAACTGTGGGTATGTTTTCCATGGTGGTTGTTGCATTTGTGGACAAAGAACAATTTGCATCTCCTCGTTCGTACTTTGTTTTTTCTTTGACGGTGAAACCAGTAACACGTAGGCCGCAGCCAGCGACTACAGTGGATGCAAATTTGTGCATGAAGGTGTTGCTCATGTTCAAAGTGATTGTCATTTGACCATTTTTGTCAACCAAATCAGCATGGAGGATTTCATATTTTGAGGGGGAGATGTTGGTTGCATGTGTTGGTCCATAGACGACGAGGATATCACCTTCAAATACAGTTGCAACTTTGCCTGCACAAATGTCAAGTATGGAGGATGGCTGTTGTGTTGCTGGTTTTGGACTGCATTTTGAATGGTGTTAGGATGCTTTTATTGAAAGGATAAGTGTGATAATAAATGAATAATGAGAAGAAAGTAAAGAAACGTTAGAAAGAGATTACCGTTTAGAGGATTCTTGCAAAATATCATTGGTATCAATGTCCTTGTTCTTGGAGGTGTGTTCCATGTCTTTGTTGTTGTAACTATCTACAAAGCATTCAAATATGTAAATGGTTGTTGTAGAGCGTCAAATGAAAAGGAAAGAAAAGAATCAAGAAACTAGATATTAGTTTTCCTGAATCAATAGAACAGCGTGTATGCACTTACAATTGT
Organism: Taxus chinensis; assembly: GCA_019776745.2. Lineage (NCBI taxonomy): Eukaryota > Viridiplantae > Streptophyta > Pinopsida > Cupressales > Taxaceae > Taxus > Taxus chinensis. The sequence goes on along the minus strand of CM034153.1, from coordinate 718,892,256 downwards.
GCAGTGTTGTTGTTGGTGTTTTTGAAGAGAGCAAAAATTGTTGGGTGGTCAGTCCAATAAGCAAATCTTTCAAATGTATTATAGGTTTCAAGTATTGTGTTTGACCATATATGGTCGATCATGTTTTTAGTGAAGACACTTGAATGTTGTATATGGAAACTGAAATTGTTTTTTTTGCATAAATGCTAAAAGCATTGTTGTTTTCCTATTTTTGTTCTGCATGTCGATGTTGAAGTCTCCAAAAATGTAGGTGGGAATGGTTAAATCAAGGGATCAGAACACATTGTCGAGAACAATGAAAATGTTTTCCAGATGTGCATTTGGCGCAACGTAGACATTCACAACAGATATGCATTGATGTTGTAGTAATATCTTTGCGAGTAGTGACTCTACATGTGCGTTGTGAAAGTAATGTTTTTCTAGGAAAGCTATATTGTTTGCAATAAAAATTGCTAGACCATGGACATGGTGTGCAGATAAGCATTGGTATCCGTCTAGGTAGTCAATTGCAATGGGGCAAGCAATGTGAGTTTCTTGTAAACAGAGAATGTGAGATTGCATTAATTCATGGTCGTGTAGAATGGCCTCTCTATGAGCATGAAGACTTCGGGTATTTAGCAAAGCAATTATAATAGATGAAGAAATATCAGCTATGGACAATTCATGTTGAATATTCCATTTAGCTTCGTTTCGGAGTCGTTCCATTTCTGTGTTGATTGTCTGTTTGATGCTGAAATTCTTTTTCGTAAGCGGGGACAGCAAGTAAAGGTTGGAAATGGTTTTGACTCGTGACAGAGCGGTGTATGCTAACCCATGGGACGATACACCAAGGGGACTGAAAGCAAGTTTGTTCTAGTGTGAGGCCTTGTGCTCTGTGTATTGTGCGTGCTGAACAAAGTTGTACAGGGAATTGTTTTCTTATTATAACCGGTGTCTTGTACGATGTTCTATGCAAGGGTCTAGCAACTCAAACAATAGGAGTCCAATCAAGTTCTGTTGTCATTGTTGACAATTGCGGATGTTTTGATCTTTGTTGTTTTCCAATACAGGGATCATTGAATTTTATCCATACTGCATCAAAGTCATTTGTTGTTGTATATGTTTTGAAAACTCCGTCAGAACCATTGACCAATCCGTCCTGGATGTCGTAGTTCCCTGCGAAAAGTTCAATTAGCATGTTGACTTTTAGTTCTATATGTTGTGGCAATTCTATAGTTTTAGAGTAGGTTTCCATTTGTTCTATTGTTGTATCTTGTTCATCGATAGAGTCGATGACAATTTTGTGGCCTGGAGCAAGTGCAAGCATTTTTTTATTGTGTTGAAGAACATCTATGTTTTTGTAGAAAAGGAATGGAAGTGTTGGATCAACTGGGATTGGCCGAATACAGGTATGATTGAGGTATGCAAGGTCAGATTCTGAATGTTGTCCAATGCGAATTCTGTTTAGGACAGAGACAAAGGCAACATCTTTTTGACGCATTGTTTCAGTCAATTCATATATTTTTACATGTGTATTCCAGAAGTCATAGGTAATCAATTCTCTGGAAATTTTGGGGTTTTTAAACACAAGACAGTCATTGACTGGCTGTGCTTGGTAGAAGTCTCCGCAAAAGATCATGTCAATTCCTCCAAACCAAGTTGTGGGCATGTGTTTTATTTGACGTAGTCGTTGGTCTATGAAGTATAGAAGTTGACCTCCGACCAAGGATATTTCGTCTATTAGAGCAAGTTGTAATTGTTGGTAGTGCTTTGCCAAGGAATCCAATCGTTCATTGGTTAATGGGCGTAGTTTAGATCGATTGAAAGGCAAGAGGAAAGCAGAATGGAGTGTTATTCCACCGGCATTGTAAGCAGCTTTTCCCGTGAATGCCAAGATCAAGCCTTTGATTTTCAAGGGGTCGCTATGCATGGAGCTATCGTAAATACGAGCCAATGTTTCAAATATCAATTTTGCAACAAATGTTTTACCTGTGCCAGCGCCTCCTGTTAGGAAAAGGTAGATAGGAATTGATGGGTCTTTATTTTTCTTAAAGGAGATGTCTTTCAAAATGGCTTGTTGTTTCTTATTGAGAAGTTGCATTTGTTTGAAATATGTTCTGTTGTCTTGGATGCTAGGGTGTTTTGCTAGTTGAAATTGTTTCTTTGCAATGTCTGAATGTTGATGTCGATTATGGAAAGGTAAATCATGTTGTATGTCATAGTCTTCAAAGGGGAGTTGTTCATGTGTAGTTATCGTTGTCATTTTCTCAGAGGATTCGAGAGACAATTGCACATCGTGAATTGTTGTGTCCATGTCACCCCATTTGTTGTTAGTAGTGTAACGGTATTTGGATTCATTGGAATGGATAGTGTGTTCGTGAAATGCATATGCATCTTTCCAAGTTGCAAATTTGGTTTTCAGGCTGTGTTCATTTTTTGTAAAAGGGATGTAAAGCAAAAGCTTTTCACGGCAATAGTTGTTTATGTCAACATATTTGCTATAGTTGACAGATCTGATGATCAGTGGCTTGTTTCGAGGTTTTTTATTTTTGCTAGCATTGTGAATGGAAACAAAGTCAGCTAAGCAAATGGAATGTAAAGAATGAGGTCGTGTTATGTAGTGATCTATGATAGAGCGGCACATGATGTTTGTTGATTCATCTGGTTCTTGTTGAAGTAGACTTGGAGGTTTTAGAATGAATGTACGCTCTTCGGGATTTGAAGTGTTTATGAAAACACATTTTCGTGATGTATTGTTTAAAGGGATGGAAAGAACTATGTGGACTGCTTGTTGTGCAGACATTTGGTGGGTATTTAGCATTGCATTGCCTAGGCTTCGTATCATCTGAACAACATCGAGATGCATCTTTTGGTGCTCAGCGTGAATTCTAGCGAATGCTTTTGTCATTGTTCGATCAATCTTGGTCATGTAGGAGCAAGCAATATGTTGCCGCTGCATAAGCGTTTAGCACATATTGAGCATCGGTATTTGCTTGCCAAACCATGGGCATTTTCTTAGAAAAGCTATTATTCCATGCTTGAGCTGGTTTTCTTTTGAGGAGCAATGTTGGTTGTTTGAGTGTTGATTGTATTGCTTGTATGTATGTTATTTCATCAAGACCTAGTTCGTGGAGGAACATTTCATGTGTAATGCAAGTATCGTATCGTTTGCTCTCTAGAACAGAGAAAATGGAATGTGCAATTGCAATAGCAGATTCTGTTGGTTGTTCTGCAGGTTCAAGTATTTTTGTACAGGTCATTGGAGGCTGGGGGAAATTTGTATCTGCACTTGGATTGTTTTTTTCTGCAGCTTTGTGTGTGGTGATGGCATTGCAATTGAGCGATATGTTGAGGGAATGAACTAGTGTCACATGTAATGTAGTGATCAATGTACGACTCTATAATGTCATTGGCATCGTTTCCAAAGACTGGTGCATTTTTTGTCCAGATTAGCCAATGGCTATGAGCATTCCCCCTATTTTGGAATTATGTGACCCAATATTAATCTTCTATATGGCCAAAGAAGGATTTTCCTTTGCAAAGTAATTGTCTCAATGCATAGAGTCTAGGTTTATAGTAACGAGTGCATGTAACAGGATCGATTTTTAACAAAAAAGTTAGAGTCGTTGTAATCTAAATGTGTTGGCTTTTCTAATGGGACACTATTCTGATATTGGGTGTATAAATTATTGAGGGTCCTCAGTTAGTGGTTGCCAACAATGCTCTGCACTCGAGAATGTCGCAAAGAAATTAGGCTGGGCCGAGTTGTTGAATCATTGCAAAAAGGTTTTTTCCTTGTTTGTTGCATATAGTTCGAGGAAATGCATTATTTTTTTGAAATCGATGTATCCGATATCAGATCTTAAGATGTTTTCTAGATTCGGTTTGTATTTGACATCTTTGGTAAATAGTGTTTGACCTTTTAATTGGCCCTTTCTAATTATGAGCCATATTGAATGACCCACTTGGTCAATTAGGATTTTTATTGCTTTGAAAAATATATTCGTTATCTGATAAGAAAATATACGATCTAAGTGCATTAACTCCCATTGTGCTATTTTTTTGATATGGGATTGTTTTTGTTGTTGTTTCATTGTGAGGTTGCCCAAAAAACAAATTTGGGGAAATTCATCTCTTCTGATAATTTGTCTTGCAAAAATACCCAATGGTGTAAATCCTTCTGAAGGAGCAACATTTATGATCTTGTCTTTAAGGTAGTGGATAGTTGAGGAGTCAGTGAAACCACGAATTAGTGTGTCATGCACATTTTCATTATCGATCTCATCATCTGATGAGCTGTTTTGGGAGGGGATATGTTCATGTTCTTCATTGTTAATTGTTTCAAAGTTGAGTGTTTGCAGAAAGTGTTTGATCCCAGTCATGGTTTAGTTTGATTTCATGCATAAGATATAATGTTGTTGCACATAATTTTTTAAGAGCTACCATAGTGATTATGGGGCGCACATTTCTTGAATGATATGCTTTTGTGTATTCAAGGCATTGTTTTAAGTGCCCATAGCAATTGTTTTTGTTTTCTTCTGGGTATCTTGGCAATGCTTGTTGGATTATGTCAATATTTGGTTAGAACATTTATAATTGCCCCCTTAAATGTGGATTGAGGACGTTTTTGGCTCCAGGCATCGTATTTAACCAAATGCAAGTCGAAGAGACACGAGTCTCTCTTCAAGATTAGAAAGCATTACAACTGTTGAAAGCATTGAAATCAGTTCGATTCGTTGAGGGGCATGTTTAATCTTGGAAATTTGGCATTTAATAAGCTTGTTGAGCACGGACGACAAATTCTATTGGATTTTGGCATTGTTTTCGTTGATGTCAGTTGAGCATATGTTTTTTTTGTTGAATTTGTAAAATACGTCAGATTGTGCTTGAAGTGGAGTTGGTTACAAATTTTGCATGTATGGATAGGTGTGTCATTTGTTCGAGGCATGAAAACAGGCAAATGCAATTGTGCAGAGTTGCTTATTTGTTGTGTATGTTTACGCATAGTTGTTTTTAGCTTTCGCAGGGACAATTTTGGCATTGCCAAATTGCATTGTTTTATGGCAGTTGACATTTGCGGTTGCAAAGAGTTCATTTACTTTTTCGGTTGACTGTTTCAGTGGAGACAACGTCTATCTGTTCCCAGCCTTAAGCGATGTGGACACGAGAGCTGTTTGGCATTGAAGAAATTGGCACATGAATGGCCTTTGAGTAGCAGGGAATGTATAACATTGGAATTTGTTATAGCTTTGTTATGTGTCTGTTATCGTATATGTTTTTTTATTGAGCGAAGAGAAAATTTTAACGGTTCTTCGTTCTGGTTGTGCATAGTGGTTTCTACATATGTTTGCGAAGATATGCTTTGAATTTCTGTATGCATTTGGATAGCCGTATATTCAGATGTATATAAAGCCCGAGTATCGGAACATAGCGAGAGTTTGTAGCCAATAGTTCATAATGAAAATTTGGTTCGGGAAGCGAAATCATATGAGATTGTATGCTTTTCCAAGTCGTGCATTGCTAGAATAAATCTAAAAAATTTGGAAAGGATGTGAGTCCCACAATTTAATATTTATTTCAAAAAGTAGGCATAACCAATGGATAATGAAGTCATCTGTGTGTATATTGGTTGTGGTCATGGAAAGTGGCTGTGTTTATCACAAGCCTTGCCATGTGCCAATGTGCAGTATGTTTGTTATGGGGTTCTGGTCAAGCTATGTATGGAGAAAGTCAAGAGTTGTATGGTCTTGTCGAAAAATAGAACTCAAACAAAAATTCAATCCTGATGCTAGCTCAACCATGCGGTCAGGCAGCGAGGGTCGAATTTCATTGTTTGCGAATGACGGGAAATAAAGTGAAAAGGCTATCAGCGTTGATACCTAGTCACTTGTTTCTAGCCTAATAGGAGAAATACATAGTTGCTGTAGTTGATTGGATAAACCCCTCCAAAGGCATTTCTACAGAATTTTGAAGGGATAGATAGGATAAGCATTATTTGTTGGTTCACAGGCAATGGCGCATTTTTTTTCCAGAATAAGGGTTCATAATGCCCACTAAGAGGGGTTGGAATCATGGAAAGAGAATAGCAATATGGTAGTAATGTGACTATTTGGAAATGATTGAAGATAATTTGTGCCTCTTGTTGGCAGACCAAACCCATATTGGCAAGTTCAGCCATTGGGAAAGCCATTTTATGCAAAAGATGTTGCCCCATAGGCCTTGTTCAGTAGCTTCGGGCGAGTACATTGGCAGTAGTTTCATGCGATGTAAAATATGTTTCCCAGCTATGAACACAGTGCATGAGAAAAAGGCTTTGAGGATCTAGTTCTAATTGAGAGAAGCCAATGCTATAGGATCGGAGAGAGAGAGCACAGTTTGGAAGTGTTTAATGACACCGCTTCTAAGTTCAAGTGATGTGTATCGAAAATGGAGGCAACACTGCAAAGGAATCAAACAAGCAGTCACCGACTCCGTATTTGAAAGCATAGTCTCAGAAAAGGTTGAACCTATGCAAGACATTGTCTATGCTTTGTATGATTGCGGTTTGACAATGTATATTGCTCAACATCAACAAATGCGGGGTAGCCATAGATGTTTTTTTGCATTTGGTTTGTTCTTTTTCTCTTTAAAACAAGCTTTCCCTCAGTAGAATATAGAAAAGAAGAGTAATGTTTATACCTTTTGCAATGGAGCATGAGCAATTCAAACAAGTAGCAATGAAATGTCTCTGGTTCTCTGATTTTGCTTTCGTCACAAATCTGGAAATGTACACAATAGATGTTATTCATTTAGTCAGTATTGCAAACCAAAGTACAGAGGAACGAATCTTTGTAGATACAATAAAGCAAGTTGTGTAATGAAATACACAAGAAAAAGCAGTCATTTTATAGTATGGAGTCATGTAGAATGAAACAAAATTAATTGTGTGACGGAAATATAATCATGCGGGGAAAAACATGGATTTCAATAAACTCAGCTGAGTGTTGAAAAAGGATGGAAGGAGAAATTAACCAATAGTTTATAACAACCTATTCAAAAATGCGGAAAGCCAAAAGGACTTACAAGCTTTCAATTTAAAATGTTTTGTTAAGGCATGTGCTTTGGAGCATTAATCAAATTGTTAAACAGAAAGGGTTTTTTTGCAGATGCCCATTTTTGGAAAAACGATTCCAGGAGGGCGCGTAACAGATCTGTATATTCACATTCAGTTAAGGCTCTAAATGCAAGGTAGAGTGACCCCAGCACAAGCTAAAAAAGTTACACAGATGCTAAAAATGTTCTACAGCGATTTTGACAAGTGATTGGATGTCAGCCAGAAAAAATTCACGATGCGAATTAACTGATGAAGCAATCCAGCAGAATG
>CM034153.1:718667209-718884414 GCA_019776745.2 Taxus chinensis | reverse complement strand
TGTGAACCCATTTCTGTCAAGGAAATGCACTTGGTAGGTTTAAAGGCCAAGCTGCATGAGATTTATGAGCATCTTCCCAGACCCTCTGGCACAAATTGGTGTAACTTTGGGAAAGAGCTTGACATTCTTTTAATCACAAAAAGTCCGAAAAATCAACATTTGTTAAATGTTTGTAATGTAAACCTGGTTTTCCAAGCCTATTGTTGTAAATCGGTCTAGACTCCATACGAATTTATAGAGAGGTTAATCTCCTGCCTTTAAGGCTCAACACAGGGGTGTTGTTAGATTTTCGTGTGCAAGATACGAGGTCTGTTTTTTTTCTTGTTTTGGTCTTTGTGACTGTGAGAAGGGTTAAAATTAGCAATCGGGGATCCTGTGTTCTGTTGGTGACACTGAGACCGTGCATAAGAGACGTACAACCTGAAATGTAACTTGTTTCATGCCTGAAATTGAGCAAACGAAAATGAATTCATGGAGTATTAGCGTGCATCCAGACCAAAAATATTATGGACTACTGTCAAAAGGGGTCTAATCCCCTGTTAACTGACAGAGGCGGAAAATGCCAGCACCGAGTCTTCCCTTGTGTTGTACTGCCTTTGGCATGCCTTGCCAAACATAACTGTATTAGGACAATGAGAGAGCCAAAATGTTTTGCTATGCCTCTGTTGCATTATGGGGCTGGGTGGTTGTTTGTTCGGGACATTGCCATTTAGCTGACGGAGTTTTGGTTGGTATCAGGTTGGCATTGCACGTTACTTGCATTTTTGTTTGGTTTTAATTTTTCAAACTATTCCATTTTTTGTAGAGGAAAAAGGGCATAGTTGTTTGTAGTTGGTTGACATTAATTGCTGAAAAGCGCGGCAAGTGACAACAATATCTATCTACATACAACACCATCTGTCCAGAATCAACAAACCTTTTGTAGGTGGACATCGTACCCCCCTTATGTTCCCCGCAATATTCAGTTCCTTAATATAAAAAACAACAAGTCAGAGATATTTCTTCCCTGTTTTTAAATCTTGTGAAAGATGTGGTTTTTATATCAAAGTCCTAGTTCGGCCATTTAAGCAACTGGCCGGAACTTCAGAGTCCTCCCATAGTAGGTACACAAAGAGTGCTGTAGTAGTGGTCTAGATCACATTCATTACAAAACGCTGGAAAGAAAAGCACAATCCTAAAATGTTGTAACCCGTAGGTAGGCCCTTGTTTTGTTGTATTGTCCCCGTCATATGACCACAATCGTCGCTTTGTCGGTCAATACGGGGAAAAGAACGGTAATGCATTTGTTCGTGTAGTGAATGGCTTGCCCAAAATGTTACAGGAAATCAACCGAGAAAGACGAGTATGTTCTGACTGGAACAACGAATATTAAACGGATAGGTAATGAATAGAAAGTGAAAATGCAGAAGACAGGATGCTTACCAAAGAAAAGAGGCGCAAGCTATGTTTCTTGATTGTGGATATTAAGTTGTAAAATATCAAGGTGAAGACCTTTCATTTTGACCTGTGACGTAGAATCAATAAAGTCCTTGGAGAGGTTTGTTGATCCTTTTTCCTATTGTGTTTGACAAAGGAGAGGGACGGCTTTTGCAGAGTAGAAATTGCTCCGCCATGTGCAAGAGCAGGGAGTCCTATCTTGCTTTGCAAGCTCACTTGACGAAAGTGCCTGAATTTGTATGGTTTTGATGTATTGCACGTTACAAAAGGAAATTTGTTTCAGGTAGTTGGATCAGGTTTGTGATGGCTGCGATGGTTCACATTCTGCACAAGAATGCTTGGAAGAAAGGAGGACTGTATTATGTTCTTTGTGCAGAAGATACTTGCAATTTTCACAAGGAAGATGAAGTTTGACATACTTGCTCGCTTTCAAAGTGTTGATGGAAGAAACTTAAAAAAGCGAAATTGCAGTGTTACTTGACTCTGTGTTCGGTTTATGATCTACTGGTGTAAAAAGTTTTTGTAGCTTCTCAATTTAAAGGGCAATGAAGGATGAATGGCCTGCACGTACAACACGTGAACCCTATAATCCTTGTCTGATGAAGTTTTTGAAGAGCAATAGTGGTATGTTCCTGTTGCAATGGCGTCTCTTATTGTATGACAGAGCGGAACGTGAAAATTTCCCAAATGTACCTGCAATGACAAAGTATCATGTTTGGTTAAAATTGAAGGGAATAACGCAGTGTAATGTATATAAAAAATGAAAGAAGGGAGTGTGTTGATACTGTTGCTTTTCCATTTTTAGTGTCAGAGTCTTTAACATAGATGGTGAAAAGGTTGTTGGTGTGTTGGATTCTTGTCACAATTGCGGAAAATGACCCAACGGAGAATGTTGCATTTGAATGAACAAGCTCTTGTATTGTCATGTCAGGTGTAAGTTTTCGTGTTTTGCAAACTGTGGGTATGTTTTCCATGGTGGTTCTTGCATTTGTGGACAAAGAACAATTTGCATCTCCTCGTTCGTACTTTGTTTTTTCTTTGATGACGAAACCAATAACACGTAGGCCGCAGCCAACGACTACAGTGGATGCAAATTTGTGCACGAAGGTGTTGCTCATGTTCAAAGTGATTGTCATTTGACCATTTTTGTCAACCAACTCAGCATGGAGGATTTCAGACTTTTGAGGGGGAGATGTTGGTTGCATGTGTTGGTCCATAGACGACGAGGATATCACCTTCAAATACAGTTGCAACTTTACCTGCACAAATGTCAAGTATGGAGGATGGTTGTTGTGTTGCTGGTTTTGGACTGCATTTTGAATGGTGTTAGGATGCTTTTATTGAAAGGATAAGTGTGATAATAAATGAATAATGAGAAGAAAGTAAAGAAATGTTATAAAGAGATTACCATTTAGAGGATTCTTGCAAAATATCATTGGTATCAATGTCCTTGTTCTTGGAGGTGTGTTCCATGTCTTTGTTGTCGTAACTATCTGCAAGGCATTCAAATATGTAAATGGTTGTTGTAGAGCGTCAAATGAAAAGGAAAGAAAAGAATCAAGAAACTAGATATTAGTTTTCCTGAATCAATAAAACAGACGTGTATGCACTTACAATTGTGCAGTGTTGTTGTTGGTGTTTTTGAAGAGAGACAAAAATTGTTGGGTGGTCAGTCCAATAAGCAAATCTTTCAAATGTATTACAGGTTTTAAGTATTGTGTTTGACCATATATGGTCGATCATGTTTTTAGTGAAGACACTTGAATGTTGTATATGGAAACTGAAATTGTTTTTTTTGCATAAATGCTAAAAGCATTGTTGTTTTCCTATTTTTGTTCTGCATGTCGATGTTGATGTCTCCAAAAATGTAGGTGGGAATGGTTAAATCAAGGGATCAGAACACATTGTCGAGAACAATGAAAATGTTTTCCAGATGTGCATTTGGCGCAACGTAGACATTCACAACAGATATGCATTGATGTTGTAGTAATATCTTTGCGAGTAGTGACTCTACATGTGCGTTGTGAAAGTAATGTTTTTCTAGGAAAGCTATATTATTTGCAATAAAAATTGCTAGACCATGGACATGGTGTGCAGATAAGCATTGGTATCTGTCTAGGTAGTCAATTGCAATGGGGCAATTAATGTGAGTTTCTTGTAAACAGAGAATGTGAGATCACATTAATTCATGGTCATGTAGAATGGCCTCTCTGTGAGCATGAAGACTTCGGGTATTTAGCAAAGCAATTATAATAGATGAAGAAATATCAGCTATGGGACAATTCATGCTGAATATTCCATTTAGCTTCGTTTTGGAGTCGTTCCATTTCTGTGTTGATTGTTTGTTTGATGCTGAAATTCTTTTTCGTAAGCGGGGACAGCAAGTAAAGGTTGGACATGGTTCTGACTCGTGACAGAGTGGTGTATGCTAACCCATGGGATGATACGCTAAGGGGACTGAAAGAAATTTGTTCTAGTGTGAGGCCTTGTGCTCTGTGTATTGTGCGTGCTGAACAAAGTTGTATAGGGAATTGTTTTCTTATTATAACCGGTGTCTTGTACGATGTTCTATATAAGGGTTTAGCAACTCGAACAATAGGAGTCCAATCAAGTTTTGTTGTCATTGTTAACAATTGCGGATGTTTTGATCTTTGTTGTTTTCCAATACAGGGATCATTGAATTTTATCCATACTACATCAAAGTCATTTGTTGTTGTATATGTTTTGAAAACTTCGTCAGAACCATTGACCAATATGTCCTGGATGTCGTAGTTCCCTGCAAAAAGTTCAATTAGCATGTTGACTTTTAGTTCTATAGGTTGTGGCAATTATATAGTTTTAGACTAGGTTTCCATTTGTTCTATTGTTGTATCTTGTTCATCGATAGAGTCGATGACAATTTTGTGGCCTGGAGCAAGTGCAAGCATTTTTTTATTGTGTTGAAGAACATCTATGTTTTTATAGAAAAGGAATGGAAGTGTTGGATCAACTAGGATTGGCCGAATACAGGTATGATTGAGGTATGCAAGGTCAAATTCTGAATGTTGTCCAATGCGAATTCTGTTTAGGACAGAGACAAAGGCAACATCTTTTTGACGCATTGTTTTAGTCAATTCATATATTTTTACATGTGTATTCCAGAAGTCATAGGTAATCAATTCTCTGGAAATTTTGGGGTTTTTAAACACAAGACAGTCATTGACTGGCTGTGCTTGGTAGAAGTCTCTGCAAAAGATCATGTTAATTCCTCCAAACCAAGTTATGGGCATGTGTTTTATTTGACGTAGTCCTTGGTCTATCAAGTATAGAAGTTGACCTCTGACCAAGGATATTTCGTCTATTAGAGCAAGTTGCAATTGTTTGTAGTTCTTTGCCAAGGAATCCAATCGTTCGTTGGTTAATGGGCGTAGTTCAGATTGATTGAAAGGCAAGAGGAAAGCAGAATGGAGTGTTATTCCACCGGCATTGTAAGCAGCTTTTCCCGTGAATGCCAAGATCAAGCCTTTGATTTTCAAGGGGTCGCTATGCATGGAGCTATCGTAAATATGAGACAATGTTTCAAATATCAATTTTGCAACAAATGTTTTACCTGTGTCAGCGCCTCCTGTTAGGAAAAGGTAGATAGGAATTGATGGGTCTTTATTTTTCTTAAAGGAGATGTCTTTCAAAATGGCTTATTGTTTCTTATTGAGAAGTTGCATTTGTTTGAAATATGTTTTGTTGTCTTGGATGCTAGGGTGTTTTACTAGTTGAAATTGTTTCTTTGCAATGTCTGAATGTTGATGTCGATTATGGAAAGGTAAATCATGTTGTATGTCATAGTCTTCAAAGGGGAGTTGTTCATGTGTAGTTATCGTTGTCATTTTCTCAGAGGATTCGAGAGACAATTGCACATCGTGAATTTCTGTGTCCATGTCACCCCATTTGTTGTTAGTAGTGTAACGGTATTTGGATTCATTGGAATGGATAGTGTGTTCGTGAAATGCATATGCATCTTTCCAAGTTGCAAATTTGGTTTTCAGGCTGTGTTCATTTTTTGTAAAAGGGATGTAAAGCAAAAGCTTTTCACGGAAATAGTTGTTTATGTCAACATATTTGCTATAGTTGACAGATCTAATGATCAGTGGCTTGTTTCGAGGTTTTTTATTTTTGCTAGCATTGTGAATGGAAACAAATTCAGCTAAGCAAATGGAATGTAAAGAATGAGGTCGTGTTATATAGTGATCTATGATAGAGCAGCACATGATGTTTTTTGATTCATCTGGTTCTTGTTGAAGTAGACTTGGAGGTTTTAGAATGAATGTACGCTCTTCGGGATTTGAAGTGTTTATGAAAACACATTTTCGTGATGTATTATTTAAAGGGATGGAAAGAACTATGTGGACTGCTTGTTCTGCAGACATTTGGTGGGTATTTAGCATTGCATTGCCTAGGCTTTGTATCATTTGAACAACATTGAGATGCATCTTTTGGTGCTCAGCGCGAATTCTAGCGAATGCTTTTGTCATTGTTCGATCAATCTTGGTCATGTAGGAGCAACAATATGTTGCCACTGCATAAGCGTTTAGCACATATTGAGCATCGGTATTTGCTTGCCAAACCATGGGCATTTTCTTAGAAAAGTCTATTATTCCATGCTTGAGTTGGTTTTCTTTTGAGGAGCAATGTTGGTTGTTTGAGTGTTGCTTGTATTGCTTGTATGTATGTTATTTCATCAAGACCTAGTTCGTGGAGGAACATTTCATGTGTAATGCAAGTATCGTATCGTTTGCTCTCTAGAACAGAGAAAATGGAATGTGTAATTGTAATAGCAGATTCTGTTGGTTGTTCTGCAGGTTCAAGTATTTTTGTACAGGTCATTGGAGGCTGGGGGAAATTGTATCTACACTTGGATTGTTTTTTTCTGCAGCTTTGTGTGTGGTGATGGCATTGCAATTGAGCGATCTGTTGAGGGAATTAACTAGTGTCACATGTAATGTAGTGATCAATGTACGACTCTATAATGTCATTGGCATCGTTTCCAAAGACTGGTGCATTTTTTGTCCAGATTAGCCAATGGCTATGAGCATTTCCCCTATTTTGGAATTATGTGACCCAATAGTAATCTTCTATATGGCCAAAGAAGGATTTGTCCTTTGCAAAGTAATTGTCTCAATGCATAGAGTCTATGTTTATAGTAACGAGTGCATGTAACAGGATCGATTTTTAACAAAAAAGTTAGAGTCGTTGTAATATGAATGTGTTGGCTTTTCTAAAGGGACACTATTCTGATATTGGGTGTATAAATTATTGAGGGTCTCAGTTAGTGGTTGCCAACAATGCTCTGCACTCGAGAATGTCGCAAAGAAAGTAGGCAGGGCCGAGTTGTTGAATCATTGCAAAAAGGTTTTTCCTTGTTTGTTGCATATAGTTCGAGGAAATGCGTATTTTTTTTGAAATCGATGTATCCGATATCAGATCTTAAGATGTTTTCTAGATTCGGTTTGTATTTGACATCTTTGGAAAATAGTGTTTGACCTTTTAATTGGCCCTTTCTAATTCTGAGCCATATTGAATGACCCACTTGGTCAATTAGTATTTTTATTGCTTTGAAAAATATATTCGTTATCTGATAAGAAAATCTACGATCTAAGTGCATTAACTCCCATTGTGCTATTTTTTGATATGGGATTGTTTTTGTTGTTGTTTCATTGCGAGGTTGCCCAAAAAAAAAAGTTGGGAAATTCATCTCTTCTGATAATTTGTCTTGAAAAATACCCAATGGTGTAAATCCTTCTGAAGGAGCAACATTTATGATCTTGTCTTTAAGGTAGTGGATAGTTGAGGAGTCAGTGAAACCACGAATTAGTGTGTCATGCACATTTTCATTATCGATCTCATCATCAGATGAGCTGTTTTGGGAGGGGATATGTTCATGTTCTTCATTGTTAATTGTTTCAAAGTTGAGTGTTGCAGAAAGTGTTTGATCCCAGTCATGGTTTAGTTTGATTTCATGCATAAGATATAATGTTGTTGCACATAATTTTTTAAGAGCTACCATAGTGATTATGGGGCGCACATTTCCTGAATGATATGCTTTTGTGTATTCAAGGCATTGTTTAAGCACCACAGCAATTGTTTTTGTTTCTTCTGGGTATCTTGGCAATGCTTGTTGGATTATGTCAATATTTGTTAGAACATTTATAATTGCCCCCTTAAACGTGTATTGAGGACATTTATGGCTCTGGCATCGTATCTAACCAAATGCAAGTCGAAGAGACACGAGTCTCTCTTCAAGATCAGAAAGCATTACAACTGTCAGAAAGCATTGCAACTTGTTTTTGTTTCTTCTAGGTTGAAAGCATTGGAATTTATAATTTCCCCCTTTAACGTTATTGATTTATGGCTCCGTTGAGGGCACGTTAATCTTGGCAACTTGGCATTTAATAAGCTTTAATAAGCTTATCGAGCATGGACGACAAATTCTTTTGGATTTTGGCATTGTTTTCGTTGATTTCAGTTGAGCATATGTTTTTTTTTGTTGAATTTGTAAAATACGTCAGATTGTGCTTGAAGTGGAGTTGGTTATAAATTTCACATGTATGGATAGGTGTGTCATTTGTTCGGGCATGAAAACGGGCAATGCATCGTGCAGAGTTGCTTGTTTGTTGTGTATGTTTACGCATAGTTGTTTTTAGCTTTCTTAGGGACAATTTTGGCATTGCCGAATTACATTGTTTTATGGCAGTTGACATTTGCGGTTGCAAAGAGTCATTTGCTTTTCGGTTGACTGTTTTAGTGGAGACAATGCCATCTGTTCCAGCTTTAAGTGATGTGGACACGAGAGCTGTTTTGGCATTGAAGAAATTGGCACATGAATGGCCTTTGAGTAGCAGGGAATGTATAACATTGGAATTTGTTATAGCTTTGTTATGTGTCTATTCTCGTATATGTTTTTTTATTGAGCGAAGAGAAAATTTTAATGATTCTTCGTTCTGGTTGTGCATAGTGGTTTCTACATATGTTTGCGAAGATATGCTTTGAATTTCTATATGCATTTGGACAGCCGTATATTCAAATGTATATACAGCACGAAGTATCGGAACATAGCGAGAGTTTGTAGCCAATAGTTCATAATGAAAATGTGGTTCGGGAAGTGAAAATCATATGAGATTGTATGCTTTTCCAAGTCGTGCATTTCCAGAATAAATCTTAAAAATTTGGAACGGATGTGAGTCCCAAAATTGAATATTTATTTCAAAAAGTAGGCATAACCAATGGATAATGAATTCGTCTGTGTGTATATTGTTGTGGTCATGGAAAGTGGCTATGTTTATCACAAGGCCTTGCCATGTGCCAATGTGTGGTATGTTTGTTATGGGGTTCTGGTCAAGGCAAGTATGGAGAAAGTCAAGAGTTGTATGGTCTTGTCGAAGAATAGAACTACAAAAACCCTGAGCAACATACCTGCGCAGGTAGCGAGGGTCGAATTCATTGTTGCGAATGCGGGAAATAGAAGTGAAAAGGTTATCAGCGTTGATACTGTCACTTGTTTCTAGCCTAAAAAGGCATAGTTGTTGTAGTTGATTGGATAAACCCCTCCAAAGAATTTCTATAGAATTTTGAAGGGATAATAGATAAGCATTGTTTGTTGGTTCAGGGCATGGCACATATTTTTTCCAGAATAAAGGTTCATAATGCCCACTAAGAGGGTTGGAATCATGGAAGAGAATACAATATGGTAGTATGTGACTATTTGGAATGAATTGAAGATAATTTGTGCCTCTTGTTGCAAACCAAACCCATATTGACAAGTTCAGCCATTTGGAAATCCATTTTATGCAAAAGATGTTGCCCCATAGGCCTTGTTCGGTAGCTTCGGGTGAGTACACTGCAGATAGTTTCATGCGATGTAAATATGTTTCCTAGCTATGAACACCTTGCATGAGAAAAAGGCTTTGAGGATCTAGTTCTAACAGTAGAGAAGCCAATGCTACAGGATCGGAGAGAGAGAGCAAAGTTTGGAAGTGTTCAATGACACCACTTCTAAGTTCAAGTGATGTGTATCGAAAATGGAGCAGCACTGCAAAGGAATCAAACAAGCAGTCACCGAATCCATATTTGAAAGCATAGTCTCGAAAAAGGTTGAACTTATGCAAGACATTGTCTATGCTTTCTATGACGCGGTTTGACAATGTATATTGCTCAACATCAACATGCGGTAGCCACGGATGTTTTTTTGCATTTGGTTTGTTCTTTTTCTCTTAAAAAAAAAGCTTTCCTCAACAAAATATAGAAAAGAAGAGTAATGTTTATACCTTTTGCAATGGAGCATGAACAATTCAAACAAGTAGCAATGAAATGTCTCTGGTTCTCTAATTTTGCTTTCGTCACGAATCTGAAATGTACACAATAGATGTTATGCATTTAGTCAGTATTGCAAACCAAAGTACAAAGGAAAAGAATCTTTGTAGATACAATAAAGCAAGTTGTGTAATGAAATACATAAGAAAAAGCAGTCATTTATAGTAGGAGTCATGTAGAATGAACAAAATTTATATTGTGCTTGACGGAAATACATAATCAATGCGGGGAAAACATGGATTTCAATAAACTCAGCTGAGTGTTGAAAATAGGAAGGAGAAATTACAATAGTTATAACAACATATTCAAATGCGGAAAGAAAAGGACTTACAAGTTTTCATTTTTAAATGTTGTAAGGCATGTGCTTTGGAGCATATAATCAAATTAGTTAAACAGAAACGGTTTTTTGCAGATGCCCATTTTTGGAAAACTGATTTCAGAGGGCGTAACAAATCTGTCTATTCATTCAGTTAAGGCTAAATGCAAGAGTGACCCCAGCACAAGCTAAAAAAATTGCACAGATGCTAAAATGTTCCACAGCCATTTTGACAAGTGATTGGAGTCAGCCAGAAACATTCACGATGCGAATTAACTGATGAAGCAATCCAGCAAGAATGTTTAAGCAAGTGTCCATTTTTTCGGTTAGTCTTATTTCAGATATTTATAAGAGGCTTTCTGAGTCTTAGAAGGTTTGAAATGAGTATGGGTACATTGTGTTTCGGTGAGGAGAGAAAGTGAAATAAGAGACTGTAATAACGTTGAAAAGTAACTTGTATGTTGTAACGAGGTAGAAGAAAATTGAATTTCATCGAGTATAGAGTGCATAAAGAGAAAAAAATAGTGTTGTAGTGGTGTCCAAATGAATAGAATCCAAATGTTAAGTGACAGAAGTTGGAATATCAGGAATGAAATATGTTGAAAAGCAAAAATGTTTGTTGAGGGATAAAAGATTGTTAACAGGAAGAGTCAAGCTCTAGAAATCGATTATTTTGATTACAGATCTCAGTGTTGTATTTGTGTGGGCATTGGATCTATATGATAGAAGACAACCATGAATTTTATCAATACTTGTTGGCTTAGATCTTCAATATCCAGTTCCAGTCTTGATTTTGTTTGTTCTGTTTTATTTTGAGTAGTTATTCTATTAGTCAACAGTGTGAAAGTTCGATGCAGAGAAAGAGTGAAATAGACAAATCTTGCTCAGAGACAAAAGTGGAATAGCAGGAAAAGTAACTTTGACAGTGTTAATCAATACAAGAACTACTCAAAATAAAAGATAAAGAGCAGGAAAAACAAACTAGTAGCCATGATGTACAAAATCAATACTAAAATTGCATACTGAAGATGCCTTCTTCATGGTCTAGTTTCAAAGAATTCATTAATGGAAAGCATGGTAAGACAAAAATAAAGTGACCAGGTCTACAATCAAATACAAGTAGGGCACTAGTGTGGCGAAGCTTCTCCAGGAAGAATTTTTGAACCATGTCTGAATGAATACGCTGTCTAAGATGCCCTTCTTAATTAAATAAATTATCAGAGGGTTTCATGCACAGAAAGAGTGAAAGAAACAAATTTTGTGTGAAAGAGACAAAATATAGGCTCCTCAAATGCAAATGATTGCAAGTTTAATGGTCTTTATGATGTCATTTTCATTACCATGGTTCGAAGACAAGGTCAAAGAGGGTTTGCTGAAGAAACTCAGAACACATCTAAGGAAATTGAGAATTCTGTGGTTCATATGTGTGCCATATGTGGAAGCATAGTGAAGGTACGTGAATTGTTTGATAAAATGTAAATATATCTAGTGTGAACTGCAAATAATTTGTTGCTTAAAGTGATTCTTTAACAATATGAGTTCTGAAAACATATCATATTTGAGCTTTATTCAAACAAATGGCTTGAGGTGAGAGTCAAGAAATCAGGCAACACATTTGTGTCAGAAAATAAACATGTTTGACCTCGGGTTCTTTTATCAAAGGTTTAACATTGTTGTCTTGATGTAGACAGTTTTTCCTTGTTCCTTGTTCTCGATTCCCTTCACTATATATTTATTTATAGTGGCTTCAGTACAAGCGGGTTTGCATCTGATGTGCACAAGTTTTTAATAGAGAAAGTGAAGTATCTGAGGTGAAGAATTTTTTCTTTATAAGCTTAAGATTGATTGAATGTAGCTCAAATATGATATGTTTTCAGAACTCATTTTGTTAAGGAATCACTTTAAGCAGCAAATTATTTTCATTTCATACTCGATATATTTACATTTTATCAAACAGGTCACATACCTTCACTATGCTTCCATATGCGGCATACATATGAAGCAGGGAATTCTCATCCATGACATTTAAGAAATGTTATTTTTCCGGCTTTAAACTGCCAATTGCATTTCCTTAAATGTGTTTGAAGTTGCTTCAGCAAATGCAGTTTGACCTTATATTGGAATTTTGGCAATCAAAATGAAATTGTTAACTTGATGCACACAATTTTTCCTTTCTTGTTGTTCTTGATTTGCTTCAGTATATATTTATTTATACTGCATTCACTATAAGATTAAGATTGATTGAACGAATTAATATAAAACTGTTACGACATCTCAGATATTTATAAGAGTCTTTGTGACTGTGACAAGGTTTCTAATGAGTATGCTACTTGCCTACAACAGACTCGTGCTAATAGCCGATGACCGATAAATTATTTAAAACTGTATCCCTTGATTCTCGAAGATATCATATGCCGAGTGCATATATTAAGTAACAGGTTACAAATCCTGCACCTATGGAAAAAATGACCTAGCACAATGTTGAGGAGAGCATTACGAATCAAAAATCGATGGTAATTGCTGATAATTTATTTAATTGAAAAGGGCATCTTAGACAACGTATTCATTCAGACTTGGTTCAAAAATTTCATAAATATGTTTGAAGGTACATCTTTTGGCATGTGTCTTTGGTGCTGACTAAAGAGGCTTCGTGACACTAGCGCCCTACTTGTATTTAATTATAAACTTGGTCAGTTTATTTTTTGTCTAACCATGCTTTCCATTAATGACTTTTTTGAAACTAGACCATGGAGAAGGCATCTTCAGTATCCAGTTTTAGTATTGATTTTCTCTATTCTGCTTCTCAGCACCTGTGCTACGCACACTGCAATGTGTGCAGCACCATTGTTGCTTTAGACGGTGGCCACCACTTTGTTTTTTCCTGCTCTTTATCTTTTATTTGGAGTAATTATTGTCTCTTAGCAAGATTTGTCTCTTTGACTCTTTCTCTGTGTGGAAATTTCACAGTGTTAATCAATACAATAACTACTTGAAATAAAAGATAAAGAGCAGGAAAAACAAAGTGTAGCCATCGTGTACTGTGAGAACGGTGCTGTAAAGATTGCAGCGTACATAGCACAGGTGCTCTGAATCAGAATAAACAAAATCAATACTGAAACTAGATACTAAAGATGCCTTCTCCATGGTCTAGTTTCAAATAAGTCATTAATGGAAAGCATGGTAAGACTGACACATACCAAGAGATGCGCCTTGAAACATATTTATGAAATTTGCGAAACACATTTAAGGAAATGCAATTGGTAGGTTTAAAGCCAAAATGCACAACATTTATGAGCATCTTCCCATCCTCTGGAAAAATGGGAACTTCAGAACAAAGCACATAAAGGCATAAGGAAAAGAAAAATGGAACATGGACATGTCTCAAAATATTTAGTGTATAGGTTGAGGTCGAGAAGTACAGACTGGCAAGTTGATGTCAATTATTACAAAGCAAGTGACTGAAACAGATGAATATAAAATATAAACTATAAAATACATGAAGGTTGGCAGAAACAGGCACATTCATTTATTGGATGCACTGAGTAATCCCTATTTTGATTGAATAACAGATCAGAATATCAGTTTAAATCAATTCACCCATGCTGCATATAATCAGAAACAGTAATTTTTATGCTAGAGAATGAAATTACTCTGGCCTAGCCCCTAATACTAGGTGGAAAATCAAAATTACTTGCAAAGAGAATGGAAGGACTCTGGGTCAATGGCTTGAATGTAACGTTAGGAAAATCAATTCTATGCTTAAGAGATCACACACAAATGACACTGGGACATCTTGTTTTCGATTGGATTAAAATTCAGAGCACTCTCATTTAGTCCATGTTTCCAAAGTATTACTCTTACATCTGGGATGGACCTTCTTACCCATTCTAGCCTACGCAACACTACACTAATAACTGCAAATGCATGCCCTAAAAAAACTTGAAGGATATATATATATATAATATATATATATATATATTTTGTGACCAATTTAGTGATGCGGGGTCATAAGTCTGCACACTATTTTATTCTATTCATTCTAATGTCTTTGTTATGTTTTATGTGTTCTTAGAAAAATCCATGGGGTCAGTATATTATTTTCTATTCAGGGGATAGTTTTGTCACTTTTTGGGTCCAAATATATTTGGGCTTTTAAGGCCTTTTCTAGGCCCGAGAGTAAAGCACATAAAATATATTCAACTGATCTTTGTTTTGTAAGTAAAACACCATTTTCAGTTCATTTGAGAAAATTAACAGTATCAGATAACAATCTGATCTTCATGTCAAGGGCTATTATAGCTACAATAACATATTTTGCATACATGGTTGAAAAGCCAAACAAAATTAGAGGTCGAGTTGTAACGGAAATGGGTGAGCTTAAGCAAATCACAAAGCCACGAAAACAGAGCAATAAGCTCATGACATTGGACAGAAGCTTCGAAACAAGCAACAAACTGCAGCTAGTGACGGGGTTTGGACTGCAACTCACACAGATCTTGCCAACTCACGATTGCATGTTCATGTGATAGAGTGAGTCTAGGGTCTGTATGATTACAGAGAAAAATGCAGTTGGCCATGGGATTAGACGCAACTTCAAATCACAAGAAACATAAACACAGAGAAACACAGGAAAATTAACATAAACAAAAACATAGAACTTAAATTGCATTGCCATGAAAATTCACCTTGCTCTTTAGAGTCCTTCACCTCCTGGTGGGTAGATGAAAATGAGAAAATAAACAGCGTGAAAGAAACAAACATGTTTTCCCTCGAGCCACTCAAAACTGTCAAAACTGACCTAATCTGTACATCACAGTCAATGCATTAATGTTTTACAACTGTTGCGTGTTTTCACTGGACAATGCACATAAAGGCAATGACCAATAAAATGTTACCAGAATAAAAAAATCAAAACCTAAAACTATAGTCCAGCCCCATTTAAATACAGATGTCACAATCTGATTGAAAACAATGCAATTGTTTAATTGGTAAAGTGAAGACAATATCCATGCCTTCGGCAAGATAATAAATACTTGCAGTGCTTCTCCATGGGGATTTTTAGAGCCTCTAAAGAGGCTCTAAACTAGCAATCGCATGTGTACAATGCAATGTGAACGCCCAACAATATATGTTATTTTATTTAGAGGGATAGTTATTACTTATGTAGGTGAAGTTGATAAGGGGTGTGATTGGTTTTGTAAGTGTAGATATATAGATGAAAACATTATTAATTTTAGGTCATGTTATAGTTGAAAAAGCTGCCACTGAAGTGTACACATCCATTAGGAATGTTACACCAACTGGGAAAAATAATCCTAACAGCAAGATGCGATGAAGATGAAGTAAAACTCCTAATGAATTTGTAAACTCTAGGAAAAGCTTTAAAAACTCGGATTTTACCTTATATAGCATTACCAGATTCTTAATGCTATGAAGAGAGCTTTATACTTAACTTATGAATATCAATAGAGAGTATTATATTAAATTTTGAAACATATGAAATTAAGGAGTAACTCCATTCTTACCATTAGTGACCAAAACACTTTTAAAAATGATTCCCACTTAATACTTTTGCATTGACGATTAATAGGAAGAATATTCTTAAGTGTTAGAGATAAAAAGGATAATTGGAATGTTTTCTCGAGAGAGGGAACATCCAACACTCACAAACGAGTCATACATCTTCTTACACGTCACCTTTTGCAAGTATCAAATAGTTGTTAATTTGACAAAACAATCATTTTTTTGTTTTTGGCCAAAAGATTTAATGGAAAACACAAGGACACCTCACAATGTAATCCTGACTCATCCTTGGGATGTCCTTGACGAATTGTTTTTGTCTCTCCATAGTAAATCTCATATTTGCACTATTGTGAACCAAGTCGTTAAAAAGATAGTACTTGTATGGTTTCATTTCTGAAAAGTTCATATCACAACTCTTCATCCTCAATCGAACCCCATCATTCATTCTATATTAGAAGAAGAATTTCTCCAACCAAGTAAAGATCAATCCCACAATAGTATAGAGTGATAATGTAGCTCGTAAGTTTCCTATACCACTTGTGAGAGATGTTTTTATGGAGGACTAAATCATGATTAATAAAATAAGTTTTGAAGTTGGAAACCAAGCTAAACTTAATGCGCACAGGATAATGGACATCATGTCCCATAGCACTTATGGGAGAATATAGCATATGTCTATCTTTTACATTATAGCCTTCATTTTACAACTTTTTCTTTTCCCTACAAGCACCCTTACAACCCTTAGATAGCTCTTGCTAACCACCTAATGGCAATCTCTTCTCCCTTAGCTCTTGTTTTTTCTTAAATGTCCACGGGATCTAGTAAGGTGTTACACCTCATATCCTTAGTGATTGAGTGTAGATTCCCCTTATGGTTCCTTTACAACCTTTTATGCATACGAATCTTGTTCTATAGCCTTAGACTACTTTGTGGACCGAAAATTTGTGTGTGTTGGCCCTAGAATAGTCTTCTGCCTTATGTTATTTTAGAGGATCCCCATAGATCATTCTTTGCTTACTTATAAAGAGCATGAAAGGGGGTGGGGATTTTGCAGTGAAGTATAATTTTCACTCCTTTTTGGCCCTAACATTAATTTCCAAAACGCCTAGAATAGTCTTCCGCCTTATCCTATTTTAGAGGATCCCCATAGATCATTCTTTGCTTACTTACAAAGAGCATGATAGGGGGTGGGGTTTTTGCGATGAAGTATAATTTTCACTCCTTTTTGGACCTGACATTAATTTTCAAGTTTAATATTATTTGGATCCCAATGTAAGGACCACTAAAATATGGATGGTAGATGGAATTTATCCCTGAGATCTACACCTCTGCCTTCTTTTGAAAAGATTTTTTGTGGCACTCCATAAAAAAGTCAAAGACAAAATATAAAGGTCTAATGGACGTTTACATGGTATACTTTGCTTTTACTTGGTGAAAAGTTGCACTCTCCATGCAACATGGCTCCATATCTCCCATCCCTACTCTCTAATTTTAACACTTGACTCTGTCGTGGATAAACTCCTTAATTATTAATTTTCCTCTATTTTCATAGATCTACAAAATTGTAATTTATTTTATGATTTATTCCAGAAATATGTGTCTCTATAGCAACTGTCAAGGCACATCATATACGATCTCAACTTGTGCTTAGTCTGGTATAAAAATGGACAATCTAAGTAGATTTACATTAAAAAGTAAATAATAATTGGCCCAAAGTAAGAGTGCTACAACTATCATTTCTATGGGCACATTGTAACTTCATGTCTACCAAATTAGAGTCCTCTTGCATCAAATCAATCAGTACAAAATATATCCTTAGTTCGAGGAAAGCATCAGCTAAATTTCCACTGGTGAGAAAAGAAAAGGAAAAGAACAAGAAAATACAAATGAACTGTTGAGGGTAAGGAAAGGTCAAATTGAAGCCATTCTCACTAAGGGAATCCCTTCTAGAGATTTAAATTTAAATCAAATGGATAAAATATCCTGATGCGTTCAGCCTTCGGGAGCAAGTAAGGATCTGGAATGATGAAAGAATCCAAGTCCTAAAGAAGCTGGAAAACCTCTTGAAGATCCTCTTCAATGGCAATAAGTTTTGTCACAGATGTTACAGCAGTAGGTAAAAGGCTATCAAACACTCGAAAGTCCCTGAAAAGGATTTATTTACAATTCTTAACATAAATAAAGTTTGATGAAAACTATATCATAACATCATTCCCGTTTTGATAAATATACAAACAATTTACAACATAATAACAATCAATATACTTGACTAATTTAAAAATCGAATATTTCATTTTCAAATTGATTGAACAAATCAAGGATAAAGCTATCAAGGTATAATAGAAAAATAGTATCCAAAACAGGGTTTGGGATGAGAATTTGGAGCCTAAATACCAATTATATAAGAGAATAACAGCTTAAGTTCCTATATATTTTGCTTTTATGTACAAGGCATGATAAACCTGTCTATTAAAGTGTCATTATACCTTATGTATTCATCTGCAAGTCCTTAAATACAGAAGAGGAAAACAAACATACCCAAAGCCCTAAAACAACAATTAGAATTGCATTAAAGTTTAATCAAAAGTAATCAAAAAAATCAAAGAACAATAGTTGCAATAAACAAAGGAAAAGGTCCTTCAGTGCAAAAGGCAAATAATCCCACAGGCCCACCATGAATTGGGTGATTTCTAGAGGATTGGTTCCATTGTAAGCAAACCCGTTGCAACATGCAAAATTGGAAAAATAAAAGTGTTAAAAATAACAAATCTATAAAAATAGCCCGTCAAAATCGTCATTTAGGCCATCAAATTTAACATGATCTTGTGAATGTCCACAAAGCCCTTTCCCATAGGGGGGACGCCTTCGGCGTAATTATTATAATGTACTGTTTATTTTTATCATGTTAATGTTTATGTTCTCTAAAATAATCCTCCAGGCTATTTTGGCAACTTGTAAAAAAAATTGGACTTAGAAAAATTTTACTTAGAAAAGTCGCGGAACACTGAATCTATATCTTCCACGAAATTCAAGAACTTAGTGTTATGCAGGTGAACTTAGCATTCTATGAGTAAAATAAAGGGGAGCACACACAAGACTTGGTGAAATTTGGTTAAAGAAAGTCACGAAACATTAAATTATAGTGTTTTGTGGAGTGCATAAACGTAGTGTTCCACGGGTTCTCATAACCCATAGAATGAAGGAATTTAAGCTCGATACTTAGGTGAATCTTTGATGAAGTTAAGACATTCATGACATGGGAAAAGTTATTCTTGTGTAGACTTGAGAAATTTGAAGCTCTGTGGGGTTGTTAATTCCACGGAACAAAAGGTTAAAGTTTGCTAAGGTGAAGCCATGATGCAAGGTGACAAGCCAAGAAGGCTCGCACAACAAAGGAATGAAAGTTGGAACACGGCCAAAGTTTGAAGTTGTAGAACACTAGCTCAATGTTATGTGGGCTTCTCAAGGAATAGTGTCCAGTGACTTAAAAGTTTGTGGAATGAAGAAAAATAGTCGTGGGTTGTTAAAGCCGCACAACATGAAACAATTATGTAGAACATTAAAATGCCACCAAACAAAAGAAAAAGTTGCGGAACAAGATGAAATTGGTTTTTTGGCCATAACATTTGTTGCAGAGCTCCAAATTACATAAAAGTGGTGGTGTTGGAACCGTCTCTTCAAAGGCTTCATTTTGGCTTCAAGAAACACATGAATTGATTAAATTTCAAGGGTGAAAAATGCAAACACAAGTTTGGTAGGGAAAAATCACAAGTTTTACATCTACATGCATACCACCACCTCAACCACCCAAATTTATTGCTTCATGGCATCCATGCCTCCTCTTATAGATGAAATGGTGTAAAAGAATGGATTTTTCAGGTGCCTGTGTGTGTTTGCAGGAATTGATTGGTGTTTGGTGGGTGTCTGGGGTGAGGACTTGACACATCTCCCTCGCTTTTCCCTCATCTTTCTTCTTCCCATTTTCTATAAGTATGGAACTCATCCTTCGTAAAACGTATCCCTCTCTTTTGTAACAACACCATGCCAAAATGGTAGTTAGACCTCTGATTTTGTCTATGCAATGTGTTTAGCACCTTCTACCATGAATGTAATGGTTTGTGTTTCCCTTGAGCAATAAAATCTTGTGCGTGTCTCTCTTTGTGTTATAAACTTGTGTTTCATTGCATTCTTACCTCTCTATTCCTTCTCCGGTATGATGTGTGTGTTTCCTATCTGTAGGGTTCCTTTTGTGTGTTGTCAATACATAGGAAGGGTTAGTTTATGTGGCTTTGGATTTGTGGCATGTCTATTTGCCCTTCCCTTCTACATTTTATTCCCTTTCTTCCCCGCATGGAGAGTGATAGACCCTCTCTTCCGGTGTTATCACCACCCCCTTTTAGATTAGATTTTGCTTTCTACATCTCTCTCCCCCTGGTTCCTTGGATGTTTTAGTTTAGGTTAGCTTAGAGGTAGTGTTAACATTGGGTTAAATAGGTAGAGGAACCAACCTTGTATGTGATTAACTAAAATTAACTAGTTATGTAGTATGGGGATAGTTAATCTAAGTTATGAACAATTGTAAATAAAGTAAATAAATGCAATAAAGAAAGTATGCGAATGATATAAGTAACTATGCAAAATGAAATGCGAGAGGAAAGAACTCAGCTAAATAGAATATTCTCATAGAACGTTGTTGTGGTGATGACTGTAAAAATTAGAAGCATGGACGACTATGCAGAAGTCCCGAAAAGGATGGATCTGTAGGATCTAGCTAGACTGGAGCACCTAGAGAGGGACTGGGGCACCTATGGGCACTCTGGTCTATAAAATAGGTGCCCTGATCTGCACAAAATATATAAAACTAAATCTCACAAGGTTGGGAGGTGGTCTGAAACCCTTGTTGTCTATTGCATCAAGTTCGTTGTCCCGTACCGGATGTCGCCAATAATCCAAGATGATGAGAAGACCTGCAAAAGACCAAAAGAAGTATCAAAACCCTCAAAAAAGAAATATCCAAATGAATGGGTCAAAATAACCTCAGCTGCCACAACCGTGGGCTTACTAACTGAGCATTGTACTACATTTCGGACCCAAATGTAGTTCTAGTGAGTGTGTGCATAATGTGCCCTAGGTGCTCTTATGTCAGTCACACTTTGTGAAGTAACGAGCAATAACTAGGTGTAGAAAATGTAATAGAATGTGTGCATGGACTATAATATAATCCCTCCCCCAATGAAATGTGATGTAGATGTCCTAGCCTTATGCATTAATGATGGATATATGTGGATGCAAGTGATCTCCAATACAATAGATGGATGCAACTCTAGATGAGTGATAGTAGTAAGTGATGCGAGATCCCTCATTATGGTCTCATAACTTTATATTTATAGGGTTCTCTTAGTCTAATTTTGTAATTAACCCCGAAAAGGCTGACCACGAGAAGGATAAAGATCTCAAATGGCTAGAAAGAGCCCAAAAAGTGGCGAGAAAGTGCAAAAAGGATTGGGTTGCCCCTGGTGGGACCATACCACCCATGGGTGCCTTAGTGCTAATCTCGGTGCCCCAGTCAAGGCTAAAATAATGTGGGATGACAAAAGCTGACTGGACATATGGGTGCAAGAGGTTGGTAATGACAAAATAAAATAAAACAAGATGGTGAAAATATGGGGGTTCATTAGTACTTTCTTCACTCAAGAACCTTCTAAATAGTAGTATGAAACCAAGACTAAATAATGTCTAAAGTGCATAATTTTATGTTTGCACACTGGAGGATTGTCTTAAGTTACAATTCCCACACTCGGAGACAATCCCATGTTATTTAAAAGTATTGATCTTTCATGATCAAATCCTAGGGTACTACTTTTGCATGTTAATAGTTTCGACACGCTCGATGGGAAAAAGATTGAAGAATTCGACAACTTCATTTCACCAATTTTGATGTGTTCTTGGTGATATTCAACCTTTGGAGGTAGTTCTCAACACATCCGATTCCTCCACTATTCAAGAAACCCATTCTCTGAGTTTGTATACCATCCCCTTCTCCTTTCCACTCATTTTCATGTTTCCATTTCTCTCATGGCTCTCCAAAGAGCTCTTCCATTCTCTCATTTCAGTTCGAGCCCAATTCATTTGTAGCAGTGGGATGATGTCCCCAAAACAACCCTAAAGAACCTATCTCTTTTCCATGGAAATGGAGATCAATCTCCTATTGATCATATTTAAGACATAGCCAACCATTGTGTCATTCATAATATCATAGAAGATTTTTTTTTTTCCTCAGGTTTATTGTTTCATCATTTAGAGGCAAAACAACATTTTGGATCCTCAATCCATTTCCCCATGGGATCATCGGGGAGAACAACTATACAACTGGTTCAAGGAGAATGCAAATGTCATTTCTCTCATGGAACACCTCAGCAAAATACAGTGAGCTTCAATGGATTTTATCTCAAATTTCAACATCATATTTTCAAGGACATGACTCAGAATCCCTCAAGAATTTAAACCCTCACAAGGTATGGCTTTCTTGTATTATTTGAGGTCATTTGGTGTTGATTTGGTTGTATTAATCCAAACTTTAGGAGGAAGTACTCTTCCTTAGCCTTTTGCAATTACATTGCAAGTTGAGAAGATGTTCATCCAGGATGGATAAAGGAAACCCATCCCCATTGCTTCTATTCTTCCCTCGTCATCTCAAATTATCCATACACCTTGTGTAAATAAAGAAAAATCCATCATCTCATTCCAAAAATAGAAAGATCACTTTTTTCCTAGTCCCCCTTTTGGTGCTCTACAAGCTTGCAATTCCCAAAACATCCCCTATGATCTAAAAAATTCCCTCCCATCTCCACCCAAGGCATTACATGACTCTCTAAAACCTTATCACAATGTTTTGAGAAGTTACGGTATATCAAATACTTCCCAAATGTTCTACCTAACCCGCATTAAAACTAGTTATCATACAAGACGAGTAAAAAATAATGTTTTCTACTTCTAAGGAGAGGAGGAACCATGGAGATTAGAATATGTTTTGGAGGGTCATTTGGCTTTTACAAATGATCAAATCAAAAGCCTAGAGCCCAAATCATCTCTGCTTGCAAGTGAATTTAAGGAGCAAACTCTCCCCAATGTCTCATCTCCAACCAATTTTGCCAAGGATGAAAATTACACATGATCTTTTGAATATTGGTGTGAATTTGATTAGGATGATGAGAAGGATGAAAATTCACAAAGGGAGACAACTACTTAAAAAATAGCATAGGCAACCTTGAAGGTGGAAAATCATAATGGACCGCGGGTTGAGAGGAATGTGTTTTTCAACACTTGTGGCATCTGTGGGTATGAGGAAGAAGATTTATCCAAGCAAGCAAGGTGAAAAAACTAAATGTAATGACCCTTGTTGCTTCACATGCCTTAGACTTGCCTCACTTTTGGCAGAAAATCAGACCAGGGCAAAGAATGAAGAGGAAAGAAACCCACACCCTAAAGTGTAAATAGATATGTTTGCACAAGAGAAAGAAGTAACAAGTCCATATCAACTTGCAAACATTTGTCACGAAGAGGAAAGTGTCTCCACCAACTCTAGTCTTGGAGCTAAATGTAACAAAGATGGGAAAATCATTCAAATTAGACAAAGAGTTGTAAGGAATATCTGCCCAATCATATATTTGGATGGCTTGGAGCCAAAAGTAGAGTTTCCATCGGTCATGCTCACTTCAGAGCATGAGGAAGAGATTCAAAGCATTAAAGATCAATTGTAACACCTCCAGAAACTAAATGTAGAACAACTTGAGGAGGTATTCATTATCTTTTTAGCTGATATTTTGAGCAACAAGGAAGTATGAACAATGCTTTCATTTTCACCATGTGCTTTGTTTTCCAAACTAATCATTGGTCTAATTTTGTAAGAATGGGAAGCTATTTCTCCAAGCATGTATTGGAATTTATTTAGTTTCCTTTGCCTTTGGTCAGAGTAGCGGAACTTTAGGTTTGTTTATTGCAAAACAAGTACTTGTACACACTTTGCATGTTTCCACTTGGAGCATTTACAATCTTTCATGTTTGTACATAGTTTTTGGTCCTTTGTTGTTGTTGCACAGTCTAGTTCAGAGCATGTTTCATAGTAAAAACAAGGTGTTTTGGGACAACTTCAAGGTTATTTATTCAACCCCCAAAATCGTCTACAAATCAGAGTTCCCCATGCTCCTTCCTTGGTAAAAAATTAAAGTTTTGGGACAGTTTGCAAGTTTTATCAGAAACTCCCAAGAAATCAGCTTCCAAGAGCAAGAGTATGCAATTTCAGGTTATCTCTAAGTGCATGTAGATCTAAGGGTAAGATTTTTCAAAGTTTAAAGGACCAGTTTTTCAAGTTTTTTAGGCTTGAATTCATGCACAAGGGATGCTCAAAATGCCACGATCTTCTATCTAGCAGGAAGATAACCTCATTGAGTCATCAAAATGTTGTCCAAAATAACCCCTAGGCTATTTTGGTAACTTACAAATTCATTTTTGTACTTAGGAAAATTTTACTTAGAAAATTCGTGGAACACCGAGTCTCAATCTTCCACAGAATTTAGGAACTTAGTGTTCCATGGGTTCTCCTAACCCATAAAACAAAGGGGAGCAAATGCATAACTTAGGTGGAATTCAACTAAGGAAAGTCATGGAACATTAAGTTGTAGTGTTTTGCGGAGTGCATAAACGTAGTGTTTTGTGGCTACTCTTAACCCATGGAATAAAGTAAGTTGAGCTTTGGACTTAGGTAGATCTTTAATGAAGTAAAGACCTTCGTGGCATGGGAAAATTTAGTGTTGCATGGAATTGGGAAATTTGGAGCTTTGCGGAGTTGTTAATTCTGTAGAAAAAAATGTTGAAGTCCATCAAGGTGAAGTCGCGATGCAAGGGACAAGCTAAGAAGACCCGCATGGAAAATGAGTGAAAGTTGAAACATGGCCAAATTTTGAATAGTGTTCCACAGACCTCAAAAGTTTGTAGAATGAAGAAAAATGATCGTAGGTTGTCAAAAGTTGTGTAACATGGAATAAAGTCATGGAACATTAGAATGCCGCCAAACAAAGGAAAAATGGAGTAAAAAAAATCACATCTGAAAGTCGCAGAACAAGGAATTTTTGGTTTTTTGGTCATAACTTTCATTGTAGAGCTCCAAATTGCATAAAATTGGTGGTGTTAGAACCGTCTCTTTAAGGGATTTATTTTGGCTTCAAGAAACACATGAATTGATTGAATTTTAAGGGTAAAAAATGCAAACACAGGTCTGACAGGGAAATAGTGCAAGTTTTTCATCTACAAGGATAAAACCACTTCAACCACCCAAATTTATTACTTCATGGCGCCCATACCTCCTCTTGTAGATTAGATGGCATAAAAGAATGGATTTGTAAGGTACCCATGTGCATTCGTAGGAATTGATTAGTGTTTGGTGGGTTGTTGGCATGAGGACTTGATGTATCTCCCCCTCTTTTCCATCATCTTTCTTCTTCCCATTTTCTATAAGTATGGAACTCATCCTTTGTAAAAAAAATCCATCTCTTTTGTAATGGCACCATGCCAAAATGGTGGCTGACTTCTCACGAGTTTCAGACCTCGGATTTGGTCTCTACGATGCGTTTAACACCTTATTTCATGAATTTAATGGTTTTTGCATCTATTGAGCAATAAAATATTATGTTGTGGCTCTCAATATGCCCTATACTTGTGTTTCATTGCATTCTTTCCTCTCCACTCCTTCTTTGGTATGATGTGTGTTTTTTATATCTACAGTGTTCCTTTTGTGTGTTGTTAATGTGTGGGAAGGGTTAATTTATACAGTTTCAGGTCTGTGGCACATTTGTCTACTCTTCCCTCCTACATTTTCTTCCCTTTCTTCCCCTCGTGGAGAGTGATTGAACCTCTCTTTTGGTGCTAACACCACCCCCTTTTAGCTTAGGTTTTATTTTCTACTTCTATTTCTCTAGTTCCTTAGATGTATTTGGTTAGGTTGTCTTAGAGGTAATGTTATTATTAGGTTAGATAGGTAGAGGAACCAACCTTCTCTGAAGGGTTGTCTCAAGATGCAAGTCCCACACTTGGAGACAATCCCATGTTAGCCAAAAATATCAATCTTCCACGGTCAAATCCTGAAATTTTGTGATGAACATAAATGTTTGTCGAGATTATTTTGTACTCTCTTAATAGGATACATAACATCTAGATGCCACAAAAAACAATAGATATATCTAAAATTAAATTATCAATGTGTTTGTCTGGTTTTAATTTTCAAAAACCTCACTCAAATCTATAGGATTTTATGTTGATCACCTTCAAAGTAGAAATTTGTGTTGTGTTGATTAATAAATGATATTTGAAACCTTAAAGAAAACACAATTCTTTGGGGCCTATGGTAAACTAAATAAATGTAAAAGTGTCACAGTATTTGTCAAGCCACTAGACAATAATAATAATAAAAACAACAAACCTTGATGATTAGAGTAGCTCCAACATCATATAAATGAATGTTGTGATGTGTGTTCAAGGAAAAATGTGTGTGCTTCGATGAATGCTCTAATGATTACTTGATTTCCTCTAGAATACCAAGGAATGCTTAGCGTGTTTATGATTGCTTATTAATAAATGATTTATCATACCCATGTATTTATAGATTGTTTAAATTCAAATTAAGATGTTATTGGCACCCAAAAATGACTTCCAATGATTTAAAAAAGTTAGAAGGGAAAAATCAAGAAACAAGTGCACTCAATCTAAGAGGGACCACACAAAAAGGGATCAAGAGCATCCAAATAAACCTAGTAGGCTTCAAAAGCATACTAATGCTTTAGAAAATAGGGGTAGAATGGGGTAAATCATGGGAGAGATGATATTGCAGTTGAAGGGCACCGAGTTATGGATGAGATAAGGATCATGTACCATTAGAAATTGATAAAATGGGGTAATGACACCTAATTTGTGTATGGTAGCTAAGATGGTCAATGTAATGATCCTATCACTAAATTAGAATATAATCAGAAGATCATACTAAAGCCAACACGTAATCAAAATACAACCCAAGTGGTACGAGTATGGTGGTTGTAGGTGGATCTAAAAGAGGGTAATTTTTGCTTAATAGTATAGATATCTAATCAAATGGGTCACTTATAGGTCTAAGCAAGGGAAATCCTAATAAAATGGTTATAAAACCATTTAGCAGTAACTAAGAACTATAGAAGGAAATATAATGTAAGAGATAAGGATGCGCTACATTATCTCATCTAATACACGACACATCATTATAATCAATCAAACCATATAAATAAAGGATGAGTACAAAGATATCGATACTTTCCTTGGGAAATGTTATCAATGCATTAATCCCCTCATTCGCTTTATAGAACCTCATGGGAGATTGATGTGGGGGAGTCTCAAGAAGGATAGGAAGAAGACCCGAGTAAACTAAAGTTGGGGACTTGAAAGACAAAGGTAGACCTTGTTGTCTCAACTTGTAGTCTTGCTTCTCCTATACTTAATGATCCAATGATGATCTCCAATATTAGACTCTATTAAACTCTAAAATATTTTGGACCCTTTAGGGCATATTTGCAAGCAAATGTAGAGCATATTAGTCCATTATATTTATTAGAAATGATAATAATGATGCATAAATATAGGGGAACATAAACTAAAATCACAACTCAAACTTAGCCAAATCCTTAATTCGATCCAAGGAAATTGGTTGGATAATGTTTTTGCAAGAGGTCCTCAGCCATGGTGGAGGATGATGATTACAACAAAATGCATAAAATGTAAAGGAAGAGGGGAATAAGGAAGGGAGTGGAGTAAACTTGGAGCATATAGAAATGTCATCTGAATGTTATATAAGAAGGTAATACAAAGGTATAAAATGGTGTTACAATGGTGTTAGGAAGGGCAAGTACCACAAAAATATACCATGATATGCTATAAGCCCAACCATATTAATCCCAATATACCCCTTAAGCCATACACTTAAGGAGGATTGATGCATCGACAACATGTAAATAAAAATCATTAGCAAGTGAAAATAAGGTGTATACAATTTGGACAATAATCAACAAGTACATAAACATCCTAAAATCATGTGATTTTAAGCCTAATAAATGTCTAGAGGCCATTTTTAGGTGTCTGCATTTTGGCCTACTTTGATGTGTGCGTGTGCATGCATGTCAATTTAAAAAGAATACATGTTATGGATATAAAATATTGTGCACTTGGACCTTTAAAACAAAACATATTATGTGTATGAATCTGCAAAAATAATCTTTCTTTTTCCATGCATGCATGAGTGAGTGTTGAATAATAATAATATGTTAAAATATGAAAAACATAAACTAATATAACTGATTTTGACAGCAAATGGTACGGAGTTAGGAATACTATGACATTAGGCCTATGTTCTTGTTTAATGTCTTGGAGAGAAATTTGAGAACAATCCTTAGTAATATAATTTTTTGAATACCATCCAAAACAAATTCTAGTGATGCCCCAAGCACATTCCCTTAGGAGAGTAACTATAATAAATTGAGTATTATAGTACCCAAAATTTGGTTTAAGTGTTTGGAAATGTCACTTTTTTAATAATAATTTTGATATATAGTCCATTTATACACATTTAACGTATTTGAATGATCTTGTCGCTTTATTCAAATAATTTGAGTATTATAGTATCACCCTATTATCTATTAGATGAGAAGTATTCTCTAGTTTAGCACCTCAAAATTCACTCAGTTTATTGTTAAACATATGTATAGGCTTCCACGTGTCTTAGACCTAATTTGTCACACATTGGACATTTTCATGGGTCTTAGATTGGTTTAGTCCCCAACCTGTCCACCTCTTATGAACTTGTCAATTAACACCTTAATAGTCACATTTTCAAAATGGTTTTTTTGCTCAGTCGATCTAGGCAAGATTTTTAGGTTGATTGAACGAGAAAATTGATCAAAGGTTAGCTATAAATACAAACATACCCTATCCTATTAGAGGGAACCTTGAACATCTAAGGATCATCTATGCACACTTCAAGAAGGTTAAGAAGAAGCATCGAGTTATCTCATTCCTTAAAACACATCAATAGGTTGAAAATATGAAGTCATCTATATTGTTGCCCTGGATCACATGTATTAAGCTTGATTAAAAAATATAAGGTCCAAAGTGCATGTTTCCAAATGTTAGGGCCAAATCAAGGGCTCGCTCATTTATTTATTATATATTATGTTGCATCCCATCATAGGCTTAGGGTAACTACATGAATCTAAGGCCTTTTCGAGGTAGTGTTATGTAGGAAATGTTTAGCCATCATGGGGTGTGTTGAGGTTAGTCTGACTCAAAAGAACTAAATCCTTTTACTGTCAAAGGCACAAAGTTAAGGTTTCAAGCCAAGGAGAAGCCATAGTTTATTTCATTGCATCTATCGTGATATCCCATATCTAGAAAGTAAACCTACAGACATAAACAAAGCAGAACAAAGAAGTTAGAATAGAAACAAATGCCAAAGGATTGGTTCATATTCCTCCAAGTCAAGTTTGGCATTGAAATTGTCTAAGCCTCCCATGAACTCATCTAAACATGGTTTTCAAGTCAAGATATTTTGTGAGAAACCTAATGATAGTTTGATCCACCTTTGCACATCATATGAGCCATATGTCACACCTTTTACTCGCATATTTCAGTTCCTCTCTAACCCCAATTACATGTAAAATTTTAACTAGTTTGATATTCAATATTTAAGCTTTAATATAACTCAATGCTATTAAAACTATATTTTTAATTATGAATTAACATCTTCTATATTATGAGCAAACTCAAAATTAGGGTTAATTTAATTAAGATATTTACTAAATGTGTACCACTAAATTAGGAAATAAAAATATATTAAATGTAGTAAATCTACATATTCTAAATCACGTGTTGATCATGTACGAAAATAGACAAGCTCCAGATAAGCTAAATTAGAAGTTAGAGTTAAGGTTTAGGAAAATATTTTCCCAAAATAAGTTGTTTTGAAATGGGTCGTAAAGAGTGTTGTAAATGTGCCTGTAAAATCTAGAGTACTGAAATTGAGTGTAGAGTAGGTTTACCTAAATGGGTAAAAACTATCTAGTGATTTATAATTGTAGGCACTCAAATTTGGAAATTTCCCCTTGTGACATTGCTTATTATAATTGTGCTTATGGACTAAGATAAACATCTATATGCTATCTCCACTTAGTCTATTTTGTCATCTATTTCTTAACTTGTTTATTCCTACACATTGATGTGTCAACGAGTTCTAAATACAAGTCTATCAAATCTATTATCAAGCTCTTACCAACATTGTGAAAATTTCATATTTAATTCATCTTATCCATGTACAAAACCATATAGTTTGGTTAGGTTGTATAATCCAGTCCTAGACGACTTGTACGATGCTCCATCGACACATTTTTCAACTCTACTTTCGATGCAATATCATTTTTTGGATCTCTTTATCCCTTGGGGTTGACCTTATTATAATATTTAACCGTTGGAGCCTTATACAAACAAGTTAAAATCATGTCAGTTACTCACCTAACAATCATATGACATTTTATTGATATATTCACTTTCAACACTTGAAAAATAGACTCAAGGCTCCTTAAATATTCCTAAATTTGATTCACTGTAGACATTGCTTTCTGACACATTGTCCCCATACTGCGTTCACCCCTCCTTTATCCTTACCTCGAATATTTGTCTTGCCCACCTTATCCCAAATCCTTAAGTCTGTCTTATGTTCATACCCTAATTTTATCCCTTATCCTAAGCATTATTTAACCCCCCCTTTTCTTCATTATCTCTAACTTCATAAACCTACCCCTTCACCCCATCCCTCGCATTAATATTATTAACTATTTTAATTATTTATTCACCCCTTTTTAGCCCTTAAATATATCACCTACCACACCATTTAATCACCCTTAATTCTCTCACTTACCTACCCCTAATCTCTCCCCATGCAGTTCGACAGACCTTAATCAATCTGTCACCCCTCTTCTTGCCATTTTGATCACCTCAATCCTGAAATCAAATCTACCTCGACAGGTAGTCTACCTCAATCACCGGTGACTCATTCGGTCATCGTCAACCCTATAAATTCACATCCACCCCTCCTTTCAACCCCCCCAAAAAATCATATCTCTGCCCTCCTCACACGTTTGTTGCTTCCCTTCCTCATCTTTGGAGCTTTTGTCATCATCTTGATCCACCTCGCCATCTATTTGTATGTAATCATTGAAGTTTGAAGCATCTTGAAGATTGTTGGAGATCTCATTCATGTAGGTTTTTTTTTGTTGTGTAGGCTTGCAGGTTGTCCCTCGGCTTTGGCTAGTCTTCCAACCACCCCTCAATATCCTTAAATTTGTCTTTCCATTCTATCATCTTGTCAAGCTCTTATATCCAGCTCCATTCACCATTGACCTAGCTTGGTCGCCATTGACCCAACTCCCCCATCATTAAATTATCCATATGTTGCATCCTATTTGTCTTATCCTCACCTCAACATCAATTTAACATCTCTGCATCAGATTTTAACTGTGTTTCTACATATCTATTATCAACTTTGTACTGGTCGCCGTCGAATGCACCAGTTAAGTCTGGGTCACCATTGACCCACTCAAGTTTGCTTTGTTTATTAACATCTTATCATTATTAGGTCTTATTTCAACATCTTTGGCTTATATCAAATACTTATCTCAAGTTTTCATCTACATACTTTTACTTGTTGATTTTTATCAAATCTTGTTATCAAAGGAGGGTTGACATCCATCTTAGGAAGTTCTCACTTCTTGGGGCCAGCTTTGTCGAGAAACCCTCCATCTTTATTACTAATATTTTTTTATTTTTAATTCTCTTTTCCATCCAGGTCGTTAAGCTTGCAGCAAAGAGTGTTGGGCTAGAGAAATTGCCGAAGTATTAGAGGGTACACACATGGGGCGCATAGGCACGCACAAGTGTTAGTTATGAGGGGCGTGCCTAGGAAGACTAGTTCAGGACTTAGCCAATTTTGCGTGACACTTATTGAAAATAGGAAAAGTAGATGGAGTGCAGATCAAACAAAGATAAAAACAAGAAGACCTCACGACTAAACAAAGGCTATTTTGGGAACAAAGTGGAAGAGCAAAGGTCATGCATAGTTTGTGCTAATAATAGGATTAAGATAAAGTTTAATTATAGATTAATCTATTATTAGTCACTTTGTAAAGGCATGCAATTATTAGTGCATGGCTATTTTGAGCATGCACTCTATTTTGAGATATGTAGGCAGTGAAGGGCAAGTCCCCACCCCTATATATATTAGTCAATCTATATAGTTTTGATGACCATGTATTAGGATTTGAGTTGTATTAGAGTTATGTTTCGCTGATGTTCTAATGTGCATGACTTTCTGGTTACTATGATTATGTATTCAACTTTTGTTACTTGATGAATTAATGCAATGGAGTATTGTGGATGGATTATGCTAATTGATGTATTTGATCATGGCAGATGTATGGTTAATTTGATCTTAGTTATGGTTTGATTCATTATGTTCTATGGTTTCGATCTGATTCATGTTATGTTTTGTACCTATTTACTTGACCTGTTAATGATTAATATGATTATGCATGCTAACATCTTGACAAGCTTTCACAAAGCAGGGACGTGGTAGTTTTGCGCGCTTCGAGTGAGCATTCAGATCTATTTAAATGAAGTGTCAGTGCGCCTAGGCAATTTATGGGAAAAACAAGACTACATTTTGGTTCCATTGTCAGGACCTCTTTTTAAATTGTTTGTTGTGATGTTGTATGATGATGGCATATCAATTGAATCTTGTGGCCATTGAAAGTTGGGTAGATAAAGGACAAGATTAGTTTACACAAAGATATGGTTCTGGTTTTGATTTCAATGTGCTTAAGTGGGTGGAAGATAATCTATATCATGAGCTCTATGAGACATTTTTCATCCTTTTTCCTATAGAATTATATGAGTGGTTATCATCATATGCATCAAAGAAAAACTGGAGTTACAGACCCAAGGT
This sequence comes from Taxus chinensis, assembly GCA_019776745.2. Lineage (NCBI taxonomy): Eukaryota > Viridiplantae > Streptophyta > Pinopsida > Cupressales > Taxaceae > Taxus > Taxus chinensis. The sequence goes on along the minus strand of CM034153.1, from coordinate 718,851,730 downwards.
TTGGATGTAGGAGGATTACAAGAATTTTTTTGATGCAGATGAACCTTGGACATGTGTTGTAGATCATTAGTGGGTTGGTGTTGTGTGCAGTTATACTTTGGAGTATGTTATTTCTACGTATTCTTGTTTAGAAGTTGTTGAGTTTGAATTATTTGCACGAGCCCAGAGGATCTTACATTCACGATATTCCTTTGGTAATTAAGATCTTGATGGTGGTGTTGAGTTTAGAGCGCCTATCTATGGCTAACTAAACATACCACTACACGTAGGGGAAGGAGCAGGTGTGGTGAAATATGGTGGACCTTGTGGTAGAAATACAAAGGGAAGAAATGCATCTTAAGTATAATGAAGCATGAGAGAGGGAATTGGTGAAGCAGGGCGATATTGAGGAGTCTATGGAGTTACAGAGGATGATGTCTTGTGAAGGATTTGAAGCTCATGTAAAAGACATGGAGTCAGAGCATCAGGCTCTCCCCCACTTAGGTAAGTGCAATAGAGAATCCCCTTCAGCTTCTGATGAGAGTGCGTTACAAGAGGAAATATTGAGGACCATAACGGGGGCGCATCTGATCCCACCTGATGACCTAGCCCTTGCGCTTGGTGTTCTAGTTCCAGAAGTAATCATTGATAAGTACGTGAGTGTAGGTAATCTAGTAGCTTTAGGTAGATATCATTTTCCTTTGAATACAAAAGTGCACTCAGACAACACATACACCTATGACAGTATAAATGACATCATCTTTGTTTAGGGGCCCGATTAGAGGAATATTTTCTGGCGCATCATCATGATAGAGTGTTGGCACATCAGAATATTGGGAATATGTTTGGAAGTACTACCAAATTCACAGACTGTGGGAGTTAAATTTAGAACTATAGTTGGGCCACAAGGAAGTACATCCACTGGTCTGTTTCCTACTATAAGGAGGTGGATCAGGAGGATTGGGATCAAGTGGATCATGTGGTTCTGAAGGCAGAGGAAATACTGGTGGGGGATTTGGTTCTGGATCTGGTGGACAAGGTCTACACCCTCATCAGCCACATCAAGCCTACTACGAGATGTCCCTCCACTTGCCATAATATAAAGGTATTGAGGATGTTGTAGAGCATGTGCACAAGTGTGAGATGTTATGGCACTCTAAGGGAATCACAACCTCAGATAGAAAATCAAGTCAGTTTGTTACTACTCTTCAAGGGTGCGCACATAGCTTATATAGAAAGTATGACCCACATTAGACTACAGTAGATTATGATGCTTTGCATTCTGTGTTTCTAACTGAGTTCCACATTCCATAATTTGAGTAGAAAAGTATTAGCACACTTAAGGACATTAAGCAAGGCTTATTAGAAAGCGTTAGGGAATATGATGCACATTTTAAAACTTTGTTGTCAAAGATTTCTTATGACATATATCCTAGTCAACATGCACAATGGTTTGTTGGTGGACAATTGACTCCATTTAGGTGGGCACTATCTCATAAGACCTTTATAGATCCATGTGACGCCTTGGAAGTAGCTCTGCACATTGAGGAAGTTGAAGTGTGGATACTGGAGTAAGTCCATTCTTAGAAGCACAGATTGCAGCCATGGTAAAGCAGTTGTAGAAGTTCTCTGCTAATTCAGCTCTTGAGACGAGTAGTGGGATATGGTGTACAAATTGTGAGGTTGAAGGACATACCAATGATAGTTGTCCTTGTAGGTCAGTGTGTGCCATGTTGTTGAATTGTGAATTTGTCATTTGGATTATGATGTGAGTAGATGTCCCCTCTTACAGCATGTAATCCGTAAGAATGTGTCTATTGTATTGTAAGATTTGTAAAACTCAATACCCATGACACTGTTGAATGCAGGGTGATTGATCATATCCATGAGGCCATTAAGACTGGTGTGCACCAAAATAGTGTGGCAAGTGGATCTAAAGAACAAGGAGAACATCATAATGAAGGGATCAATAATGGGGATAATAGGAATAGAGGATTTCACTGTGGAGGATATAGAGGTTGAGGTCGCGGTGGTGGCAGAGGAGGATTTCCTAGAGGAACTTGTTATACTTGTGGATCTCCTAGTCATTATCAGCGCGAGTGTCCTTTGAATGGGGTTTTCTCATGGTGTGGAAAATAACACAAGTTTGAAGAATGTCGTTGACTTAGATGAGCACATGAGCAAACATCACAAACAAGACAAGGGTGCGGGAATGATTAAGGTACAATGCACAGTTGACGATCAATGGATGTTGAAGGTAACACCTGCCCCTGAGTTACAACTTGTTTTAGTTACTATATGCATTGAGGCTACATGCACACATGTGAACCTTCGAAGTATAATTTGACTATAACAAAACAAGAAGTAATTAATGTAAAGTACCTGATGTTACATCAGAAAGAGGTTTACCAAGAGACTATGGACGTTATCAGGGATCTGCATAGGGGAAATTCAGAGCTTGAAGGAGCATGCACGTGTGATGGATTGAAGAAAAGAAGGTTGAACTCCCACATAAGGATGTAGATGAATTGAAGGAGGTATGTCGAAATTTTGTGCTAGGAGAACATAATCCCTTTGTTAGGAGAGTGGTTGAGAGAAAAGGTACCGCACATAGGTACTGAGCGTGAGAGGAAAATACTTCATGCAAATCTGCCCCACACAATCATGAGTATGATAATGAGATTACACTAAATGCAGACATAGATGGATGGCTTCTAAGTAATGTTCTGATAGATACAAGTGTGGAACTTAATGTACTCATGTTGGATGCTTGGAATCAGATGGGAAGACCACCATTACATCCTTCTTCAAATGTGTTATATATATGGAAAACAAAACTAGGGCTAATCATATTAAAGTACTAAAGGATGTAACCATTACAATTTAGGGAGCCAAGTTTACTAGGGAATTTGAAGTATTGGAGCTAGCTGAAGCATGATAGCTTCCCAACGTTACTTGGGATGCCCCTGGTGTTATGGAAATAATGCATATTTGTGCTTCAACAATGGGTACATTAGCTTTGTGAACAAGGAAGAGCGTGCTAATTATACATTTGACACATGCAAAGGCTTGCTCCTTATGTTAAGCCTTTAAGTGAAGAGGATATTGAACAAGATATATGTGTACACAATCAGAGACCCTGAGGTAACTGAGCCATCTGAGGAAGGCATGATACAGTGGGATGATGCTTAGTCAGCTAGTGATACCACAAGTATTGCTTGTGACAATTGGGTGCATGGAACACATGAAGGATTTGGGTAGAGATCAAAAACATAGTTACTCACTTGATTAGGACATGCATGGTTAAGTGCTTGAGTTACAACCAGGTACCTAGGTATACTGGTGAAGGGAACCCTGATGTATTTTTACGTGCCATGGAATCCCAGGGAAAAATGAAGGAGACGATAAGAAATATGCTAGTATATACTCTACGCGGGACATAGCAATGCTAGGTGGGCTAACACATAGAGACAACCTATTGGAATGATGAATGTGAGAATGACCTTTTCTACTAGGTTCCTAAGGAGAAATGTACCTTATCAAATATGTGAATTCCATGGGAAGTCCCTTGCCTCGCATCACGTTCAGAATTGTGAGAGACTTTGGATGGAGGGGCAGGAGGCCTTAGCCATCATCACTTTGGGTGTATAAGTTCTACTCCACTTTAAGATTTGGACAATATATGGTTGCACACGTATATGGTATGTTCATGCATAATTGACAAGGGAAATAACTAATTGGTAGGAGATGACCTCAGGTATGATTCATACTTTTGATTATTTTTCTACTAAGCCTCCGGTCAATGAAGAATTGTAGATTATGAAGTTCCTTACTTTGGGAAATAGTGCAAAGGTTGAGAAACTCCTTGATAGAGATGTTTGATGAGCTGGATTTAGAGGCGTACCTTGACCTTGAAGAGACAAAAGAAGAGGAAATGGTCCATGCCTTGGTAGTGAAGGAAAAGGGTAAATTGGTATGCATGATAAATGATAAGGATGATGAGGATAATAACCTGGATGTTAACCACACTGAAGGTACGCATGAGGTGATGGACACAACAGATGAAAAGTCATGCTCATATCATGAGCCTATGAAAACAAAGAAGATTAACATTGGAACAAATGCATATCATAAAGAGGCCATTACTGGTGACTACTAGTCGGAGCAGGAAGTTGACCCCCATTGAGCAAAATTACATAATCACTAAGCACGGGGCTTTGTCCATGATCTACAATTTACATAAGTTTAGAAAATAATTATTGGCAACACCATTTATCTTCTTTACATATCATATGACACTTAAGTATTTGGTCAACAAGCCTATTTTACAAGGGCACATTTGTAGGTGGATACTACTATTTCAGGAGTTTGAGTTTACAATTGTTGTAAAACTAGGGAAAAGCAATTAAGGGCCTGACCATTTGTCAAGAATCAATTTTGGTGAGGATGCACAAAGCATTGAGGACACAATGCCTGATGCGAATTTTTTAGGTTAAACCATGCACCCATAGAACTAGAGGACATTACAACATTTTTGCACACTAGACAGGTACACCTGAGGGAATGAAGACATTAGAGAAGAAGTAACTTGCAATACATGTGACACCTTACCAATTGATTGGTGGAGTTTTGTATAAGATAAGTTGATGAAGTTTTGCGCCAGTGTGTTTTGGAGCACAAGGGTGAGGCTATTATGGAAGAATCTCATGGTGGAATTGTAAGAGGTCATTATGCAGGGGATGCCACTGCACAAGATTTTGATGGTTGGCCTTTGGTGGGAAACTTTATACAAGGATACTAAAGAATATGTCAAGGCATGTGACCATTTTCAGTGCCTTGGGAAGCCTGAAACTAGAGATGAGATGCCTTTGAGGCCTATTGCAAGTGCTGAACCTTTTGAGAAAATGGGTGTATTGACTTTGTAGGTCCTATTTCCCCACCCACGCATAGGACTGACACACTTATATTATTACTTGTATAGACTATCTGACAAGGTGGGAAGAAGTAACACATACAAAGGATTATACAACAACTACAACAACAAGATTTTTATGGGAAAACATTATCAACAAGTATGGATGTCCATTGAGTCTAACAAGTGATAGGGGCACTCATTTTCTTAATGAGATGATCAGATTTTATTGGTAGAGTTTATGGTGGCACACCATAAGACTACAACCTATCACCCATAGGCCAATGGTACTACTGAAGCTTTCAACAAGATTCTGGGACAAACTGACAAACAAAATTGTGATGTTGGAAGGAAATACTGGGATGATAAAGTATTTTTTGTACTATGGGAATATAGGACCACCTATAAATAGGCTAAATAAGGCCACACCCTTTCAATTAGTGTTTGGCACATAGGTTGTTTTTCCTGTTGAATTTATGTTACCATCCCTGCGTATTGTGTGCGTATGAGGACTAACTGATGAACAAGTTGTGGAGGAGCACATTGAAAAACTGATGCAGTTAGATGAGTAGTGCTCCATTGCACATTGGAGTCAAAAGACCGAGAAGGCCAGATAAAAAGCATGGCATGATAGGCATATCAAGGAATAAAACATTTGAGGTGAGCATGATGGTTCTTCTGTATGATTCAAAGTTTGCGCGCCACCCAGGGAAATTGAAAGTTCATTGGTTGGGACCATTTGTTGTAATGAAGATACTTGAATCGAGCTTGTCAGTTACAGGCACTGGATGACACTTTATTTCCCAGTTACTTCAATGGGAGTAGGCTAAAGCCCTACTATAAATAAGGCTTCTTGGTGTTTGTAATAAGGCAGTATTTCCACTTAGATTAGATTTCCCTTTTCATGTGTTTCCTTTCAATCATTGTTATGCTTTGTCAATTTAGTTAAGTGTTTTTGTGTAATAAGTGTGTTTGCATGCTAGAAGCTGATTACCATCTTTTGAGTTCATGCATAAAGGACCATGCATACTTTTAGTGTGGGGTGGATTAGAAGTATGCACAAAAGAAAATTGGATTGGTGTTGAAAGTTGACTATGAATTGAAGGAGTGCACTCGTGGATGAAAATATTGGTTGCTTGAGAGAAAGGTGCTACAAACAATGAGAAGGATGGTGATAGTAAGGAATTGAAGATAATTGCTCAAATTGAAGACCACACGTAGAAGGATGATAGCATAATGTAACATGAGGTAGGCAACAACATGAGAAAATACTTAGGATGAGACACATTGGTTGATGTACTTTGGGGCATGGAGGCACGTGTAAGGAGGTTTGTGGCTGAGAAGTAGTAGGTGTCCTAGAAGGTTACGATTGGGGTGTAGGAAAAAGCAACGGAAAGTGTGGAAAAATTAAGAAAGCGTAATTAAAGTTGTGTACGATGGTAGGTGATGAATAATTAATATGGAAAAATTTACAAACTTTATAAAAGGGGTGCTTGCGAGTTCATTTATACCTTGCATACTTTGATTTTTTGAGATGTGAAGTGCGTTTTAAAAAGATATTTGAGTTCGAGTGTAGACGAATCAAGCAAAAAACCAGTGATATTTGGACATGACCGTGACATAACTACATTGGAAGGGTGTTTGAGCTAGTAGAAGGCATGTAGAAGAAAATTTCACAGAGTTAGGGTTTGAGAAGAACAAAAGTGAAACTAGGGAAATCTAGGGCACACAGGTTTGGAGTTACAGAGGTCAAACGAGCGCAAAGAAATGTTGTAAAAATTGTAATGGAACCCAAGAGAGCACTTGGAGCAGCTACTCGAGGTAAGAAGAAAAATGAAGTGGAAGTGGAGGTTGAAGGATGTGCCTGAAAGCATATTTTCAGAGATGCAATACCCTGAAGGCATAATTATGGGGTGATATTGGGAATCACATATCAAAAAAAGAAAGGTGAGTGATTACAATCACCACACCAAGATAAACAAGAGATGAAATGGATAAGGCACTGGTAATCAAGACAAATTTGTGAACAGAGGATGATAAGTGAATCTATGATGATGTTGGGTAGAATATGTTGGAGAAAGTTGTATTTTTGCAAGTATATGAGTTATCCATACTTTGGCAAGCTAGAAAAACAATACCAATGGTTAATGTCCAGAGTTCACAAGGACTACTTTTATTTGCAGGAAGGTGGGTGTGCCTTACCACACCCTTGATTGGGAAATTGACAGGATTGAGGAGTTTGAGCACTGAAATTGACAGTGACCTTAATGATGATGAGGGTGTGGAAGAAAGTTCTGTTGAGTTGGCATATGCAAAAGGAGGGCGCATGTGTTATGGACATTTAGAAGTTGGAAGATCATCTGTGATCAAGATTGTTGCACACATCCTCACCAAGTTAAATAACTAGGAGCGTTGGATCCAGGTAAATAAGAAGTGGCTCCATATCGCTAAGAAAATGTATGAGGGAGTTGTATATAACTTGTCTGCATTCATAGCGGAAACCATAATTGAAGAAGCACACCAAGGAGATAAGATACATTTTGGTGCTATTCTATTATCTATTGTGTTTGTGGAGATTGGGGTGCCTAGATGGGCCAAAGGAAAAAATTTGATAGTTCCCTAAAGAAAATAAGTCACTTGTAAAGAGATTTGAAAGGTATATGTGTGAGGAAACTATGAGTGGTCCATATAAATAAAGGCTAGAGCTTTGGTAAAAGTGCATGCACGAGGCCTTTGGAATGAATGGAGAATACCAAAGGACCTACCTGCCATGATGGAGAAATAGGTGCACTTTGTAGTTTTTCAACATTACTACATTTTTAGATTTGGTATGAAGGATGCAAAGTGGAGCCCTTGGTGCAAGCTCTTTATGCTTTCACCATGTGGTACTTTCAAGCCTCTGTGAACATATTTTTGAATGCGTGCAAATTAAGATTTGATGCATATACAAGGTGGAATTGTGAATACCACACTCTCTGGAAGACATATATTTATCTGGGTAAGTCTATGTATATTCGAAAAATTGATATCTGATGAAATTAATATTAGTTCCATGAGTTTTCTGGTTGGGAATCTTGGCGCGGTTAAGGTATATATTTACCTTAAGCCAAAATTGGTCAATGGGAAATTATATTGAGAATGAATTTAAGGTCCCTGAGTTTCCCAAGGGGAAACATACAGTTGGAACTTTACAGGATGATGAACCCTTTCTCCCTCATACAAATGAGGAAGAACTACCGGAAGAGGAGGAGGAGAAGGAGGACAGTGGTGGATTAGATCATGGTGGATAAGGAGAAAGCCAACTGCATGACAAAAGAGGTTACCCAAGAGTAATCCATCCCAATGAAGAAGAATAAGTGAGAGTTGAGACGGGCGTTGAGGAGATAAAGAAGGATGAGGGCGATGCTGAAGACCAAGGCTTCGAAGAGAGTCTTGAGAAGAACTAGGATAGAGGGTGTTGGCGCGGACCCTCTCATCCACTTGAGGAGATCACCAAGGACATCTCCTATAAAATCGAGCCCACAAGAAGGTAAAGAGAAGGCACAAGTATGTGTCGAGGAGAGAAAGTGAAAGAAGAACTTTTGATGAGGATGAGTGCAATGTACATGGAGGATACACCAATGATTTGATGTAAAAGAAGAAGAGAGCCTAGACAAGAAGAAACTCAACATGATACATAAGGAACTTGGTAAGCATGTTGGACTGAAGAAATTTCCTAAGTATTGAGAGGGCACACAAATTGGGCTCATCAGGTGCACACAGGTGTCAGTAAAGAAGGGTGCGCCCAGAAAGAGCCAATTTTGCATGGAACGGGCTAAGAATAGGAAAAGAAGATGGAGTGACTTAGGTCATGTAAAGATAAAGAGGAAGAAGACTTTGAGGCCAAGAAAATTCTATTTTGCGAGATAAAGTAGAAGATGTAAGGTCATGCATTGACCAAGCTAATAATAAGATTAAAATAGAGTTTAATTATAGATTAATCTATTATTATCCTTCTTGTAAAAACATGCAGTTAGTTGGCATGACTATTTTGAGCATGCAACCTATTTTTGAGATGCATGGGAGGTGAAGGGAAAGTCCCCACCCCTATATATATGTAGTTGTATTTCATAGTTTTGAGATACCATATGTATTACAGATATTATTGTAGTGTTATGTTTCTTGGATCAAAGTCACACATGACTCCATGACATTAATATTATGTATTCAACTTCTGTTATGTAATATTTTAAGATGAGTTATTAATGGAGTATTGTGGATGGATTATGGTAATTGATGTATCTGATCATGGTGGTTATATGGTTAATCTGATCTTAATTAATATTATTATGATTATTTCCTTATTATGTGTGTTTCCATCTGATCTCATGGATTATGTTTATACTAGAACTATGCTTTGATAATGGTTAATATGGTTATGCATGCATAACATCTTGACAAGATAATACAAAGAGGGACCTGGTAGGCTTCACGTGCTTCAAGTGAGCATTCAGATCTATCTGAATGAAGTGTCAGTGCACTAGGAAATTGAGTGGAAAAAATAAGACTACATTTTGGTTCCATTTTCCAGGACCTCTTTTCAAACTGTTTTCCATGATGTTGCATGATGATGGCATATCGATTGACTCTTGCAGCCATTGAAAAGTTGGGTAGATGAAGGACAAGATCAATTTGCACAAAGATATGGTTCTTAGACCTGATTTCAATGTGCACAAGTGGGTGGAAGATAATCTATATCATGAGCTCTATGAGACATTTTTCAGCATTTTTCCTATAGAATTATATGAGTGGTTGTCAGCATATGCATCAAAGAAAAATTGGAGTTACAAACCAAGGGTTTGGATGCAGGAATATTACCAAACATTTGTTTGATGCAGATGAACCTTGGATGCACATGTTGTAGATCATTGGTGGGTTGGTGTTGTGCAAAGTTATACTTTGGAATACATGTTTCTATGTATTCTTGTCTAGAAGTTGTTGAGTTTGAATTTTTGTGCAAGCCCATAAGGATCTTACATTCCATTATTCCTTTGGAAATTAAGATCTTGATGGTGGTGTTGAGTTTAGAGAACTTACCTACCTATGGCTAGCTAAACATACCACCATGCAGGGGCAGGAGTAGGTGTGGTGAAAGATGGTGGACCTTGCGAAGAAAGGTAAGAGAGAAGAAAGGTGACTTAAGTATAATGAAGCATGGGAGAGGGAATTGGTGAAGCAACATGATATTGAGGAGTCTATGGAGTTGTGGAGGATGATGTCTCACGAAGGATTTGAAGCTCACGTGGAAGACATGGAGCTGGAGCATCAGGATCTCCCCCACTTAGGAAAGTGTAGTAGAGAATCCCCTTCAGATTCTGATGAGAGTGCGTCAGAGGAGGAAATATTGAGGACCGCATGGGCACACATCTGATCCCACCTAGGTGACCTATCCCTTGCACTTGGTGTTCCAGTTCCAGAAGTAATCATTGATAAGAAGGCGAGTGTAGGTAATCCAGTAGCTTTAGGTAGATATCATTTTCCTTTGAATACAGAAGTGCATCAGACAACACATACACCTATGGTAGCACAAACATCATCATTTGTTTTTGGGGGTTCGATTGGAGGAATATTTTCTAGTGCATGTCATCAGGACAGAGTGTGGGCATGCAGAACATTGGGAATACATCTGGAAGTACTACAACTTCACAGACTATGGGAGTTTAATTTAACACTACAGTTGGGACACAAGGAAGTACATCCACTGGTCTATTTCCTACTATAGGAAGGATCAAGAGGATCAGGAGGATCAGGATCAAGTGGATTAGGTGGTTCTAGAGGTGGAGGAAATACTGGTGGGGGTTCTAGTTCTAGATCTGGTAGACAAGGTCCACACCCTCATCAACCACATCAAGTTTATTACAAATGTCTCTTCACTTTCCAGAATATAGAGGTATTGAAGATGCTAGCAGAGCATGTGCACAAGTGTGAGTTGCTATGGCATGCTAAAGGAATCACAACCTCAGATAGAAAAGAAAGTCAATTTTATACTACTCTTCAAGGGTGTGTGCATAGTTGGTACAAAAAGTATGACCCACATCAGACTGTGGTGGATTATGATGCTTTGCACTTTGTGTTTCTAGTTGAGTTCCATATTCCAGAATTTGAGAAGAAAAGTATCAGTGCACTTAAGGACATTAAGTAAGGCTTATCTAGAAGCACTGGGAAGTATGACACACATTTTAAAACCTTGTTGTCAAAGTTGTCTTATGATATACATCCTAGTCAACATGCATAGTGGTTTTTTGGTGGATTGTTTGACTCCATTTAGAAGGGTGCTATCTCATAAGACCTTTGTAGATCCACACGATGCCTTGGAAGCAGCTCTATGCATTGAGGTAGTTGGAAGTGTGGATACTAGAGTAAGTTCCATTCTTAGAGGCACAATTATAGCCATGGTGAAATAGTTGGAGAAGCTCTCTGCTAATTCAGCTCATGAGACACAAAGTGGAATATGGTGTACATATTGCAAGGTTGAAGGACATACTAAGGATAGCTTCCCTTACAAGTCGGTGTGCATGCCATGTTGTTAGATTGTGAAATTTTTCATTTGGACCATGATGTGAGTAGATGTCCCCTCTTACAGCACATGATCTCGGAAGAATGTGTCTATGTATTGTAAGATTTGCAAAACCCATACTCATGACATTTTACTGTAGAGTGATTGATCATATTCCATGAAGCCATTGAGACTGGTGTGCACCAGACTAGTGTAGGCAAGTGGATCTAAGGAACAAGGAGAAAAACATAATGAAGGGTGCAATAATGGGGATAACAGGAATAGAGGATTTCATGGAGGATATAGAGGCCAAGGTCACGGCAGGTGGAAGAGGAGGATTTCCTAGAGGAACTTGTTATACTTGTGGATCTCCTGATCATTATCAGCATGTGAGTGCCCTCAGAATGTGGTTTTCTCATGGTGTGGAAAACAACACAAATTTGAAGAATGCCCTGACTTATATGAGCACATGAGAAAGCAACACAAGCAAAGACAAGGGTGTGGGAATGATTAAGGTACAATGTGCAGTTGACGATCAATGGATGTTAAAGGTAGCACCTACCCCTGAGTTACAACCTATTTTAGTTACTACACGTGTTGAGGCTACGTGTGCACGTGAACCTCTGAAGTATAAGCCAACTATAACAAAGCAAGAAGTGATAAATGCCAAGTACCCTGATGTTACACATCAGAAAGAGGTTTACCAGGAGACTATGGATGTATCAGGGATCTACAAGGAGAGATTCAGAGCCTTGAAGGAGCAGGCATGCACATGTGATGGAATGAGAAAATAAGGTTGAAATCCCACAGAAGGATGTATATGACTTAAAGGAGGTATGTTGAATGTTGCACCAAGGAGAACATAATCCCTTTGTTAGGAGAGTGGTTGAGAGAAAAAGATACCACACATAGGTAATGAGTGCGAGAGGAAGATACTTCATGCAAATCTACCTCCACATAATCATGAGTATGATAAGGAGATTACACTGAATGTAGTCATAGATGGATGGCTTCTGAGAAACATTCTGATAGATACAGGTGTGGAAGTTAATGTACTCACATTGGATGCATGGAATTAGATGGGAAGACCACCATTACAGCCTTCTTTGAATGTGTTGTATATGGAAAATAGAACTAGGGATAATCCTATTGGAGTACTAAAGGATGTAACTATTACAATTCAGGGAGCCAAGTTTACTGGGGACTTTGAAGTATTAGAGCTAGCTGAAGCAGATAGCTTCCCAGCATTACTTGGGTGACCCTGGTGTTATGCGAATAATGTAGATTTGTGCTTCAACAAGGGGTACATTAGCTTTGAGAACAAGGAAGAGCATGTTATTATACCTTTGATAGATGCAAAGGCTGCTCTGTATGTTGAGCCTTTGAGTGAAGAGGATTTGAACAGGATATATGCATGCACAATCAGAGACCCTGAGGTAATTGAGCCATCTAAGGAAGGAGTGATATAGTGGGATGATGCTCAGTCAGTTAGTGATACCACAAGTATTTCTTGTGATAACTGGGTGCATGGAACATATGAAGTAGTTGGGTGAGAGATCAAGAACATAGTTACTCACATGATCAGCCGTGCACATGGTTAGGCACTTGAGTTATAACTAGGTACCTTGGTACACTAGTGAAGGGAACCCTGATGTATTTCTACGCGTGTCATGGAATCCCAGTGGAAGAATGAAGGAGATAGAAGAAATATGCTAGTATATACTCTATGTGGGACAACAAATGTGTTGGTGGACAACACATAGAGACAACTTATTGGAATGGCAGAGAAGTGAGAATCACCTTTTCTACTAGGTTCCTAAGGAGTAATGTACCTTCTCAGATATGTGAATTTCATGGGAAGTCCCCTACCTTGCATCATGTTCAGAATTGTGAGAGACTTTGGATGGAAGGGGTAGGAGGCCTTTCCACCATCACTCTGGGTGCATAAGTTCTACTCCACCTTAAGGTGGTTGCATGCACGCATGGTATGTTCATGTAGAGTTAACAAGAGAAACAGTTAATTGGTAGGAGATGACCTCAGGTATGATTCATACTTTTGATTACTTTTCTACTAAGCCTCTGGTCAAATGAAGCACTACAGATTATGAAGCACCTTACTTTGGGAGATAGTGCAAAAGGATGAGGAACTCTATTAGATATGTTTGGAGAGTTGGATTTAGAGGCATGCCTTGACCTTGAAGAGATTGAAGAAGAAGAAATGGTCCACACCTGTGGAAGAAAAAGAAAAGGGTAAACTTGGTATGCATGATAAATGATGATGATGATGAGGATAATAACCTGGATGTTAACCACACTGAAGGTACATGCATGAGGTGATGGACACAACAGATGAAAAGGTGCATGTGTATCATGAGCCTATGAAAATGAAAGAGGTTAACATTGGAACAAATGTACAGCCTAAAGAGGCCATTATTGGTGATTACTGGTCGGAGAAGGAAGTGGCTAAGGATTATTGAACTCCTGCAAAACTTTAAGGACTTATTTTCTGAGGGGTTATCATGAGTTAAAGGAGTACACCCTTCTTTAGGTGAGATGAGAATAAAACTTAAAGAAGGTGCACACCCATGATTAGGAAGAGGCCTTACAGGATGAATCCTAATCTTGCATGCATCAAGGTAAAGGAAGAAATTGATAAAATGCTCAAGTCTAGGTATAATTGAGCCCATTGAGGAATCTGAATGGGTTAGCCCCATGGTCATCAGTATTAAAAAGGATGGGAGGATAAGGATTTGTGTGGACTATAAAGAATTAAATGCTTCATGTGTTATTGATCCTTTTCCCACCCCATTCACAGAGGAGATCCTTGAGGGAGTTGCAGGGTGTGAGATCTACTCTTTTACTAGATGGGTTTTCAGGATATCATCAAGTGCACATAGTGAAGGAAGATCAAGAAAAGAAAACTTTCACCACTAAGTGGGGAAGTTTTGCATACACAGTGATGCCCTTTGGACTGAAGAATGCACCAGCAGTGTTCTCACACATTGTTGGTGCAGGATTTTTCAGGACTTTCATTCATAAGTTTTTACAGGTGTATCTAGATGATTGGACAATATATGGCTTTAGTCAAAGATCATTGTGAGAATTTAAGGCTTATGTTTGAGAGGTGCAAGAAGTTGAGCATCTCTCTAAATATTAAGAAGTGCATCTTTGCAACACCTTTTGCACTTTACTTGGGCATATTATTTGTAAAGAAGGGTTGTTGGTAGATCCAACCAAGATAGTTGTGATCTTGGGTTTGGAAGAACCTAATAATCAGAGTGAAGTGTGTGGATTTCTTGGGACATACAGGGTATTACAGGAAATTCATTAAAGGTTATGTAAAGATTTTGTTACCCTTGGAGGAACTATTGAAAGCTAAAGGAAAATTCTATTGGTATGATGTGCAACAAAAGGACATTTGAAACATTGAAGGAAAGGCTTACTACTGCACCTATTTTACGTTTTCCTTCATGGGAAAAACCCTTTCATGTTCATGTTGATGCTTCTGGGATGGAAATTGGCACAGTGTTAGCACAACCAGGAGAAGGAATTGTGGACCACCCTATTTTTTTGTAAGTAGGAAGTTGACACCAGTGGAACAAAATTATACAACTACTGAGTGTGAGGCTTTTTCCATGATCTACGCACTGCACAAATTTAAACAATACTTATTGGCAACACCATTTATCTTCTTTACAGATCATATGGACACTTAAGTATTTGGTCAACAAGCCTATTTTGCAAGGGCACATTTACAGGTGGATACTACTATTTCAAGGAGTTTGAGTTTACAGTGATTGTAAAACCAAGGAAAAGTAATTCAACACCTGACCATTTGTCAAGAATAAATTCTGGTGAGGATGACGCAGAGCATTGAGGACACAATGCCTAGATGCACAACTCTTTAGATTAAACGCACCCACTAAACTAGAGGATATTGTAGTATTCTTGCACACTAGACAGGCACTTGAGGGAATGAAGACTTTAGAGAAGAAGCAACTTGCAATACACGTGACACCTTACCAGTTGATAGGAGGAGATTTGTACAAGCTAGGTCATGATGAAGTTTTGCACCGGTGTGTTCTGGAGCATGAACATGAGGCTATTATGGAAGAATCTCATGGTGGAATTACAAGAGGTCATTATGTAGGTGATGCCACCATGCACAAGATTCTGATGGCTGGCCTTTGGTGGGAAACTTTGTATAAGGATACTAAAGAATATGTCAAGGCATGTGACCATTGTCAGTGCCTTGGGAAGCCTGGAACTAGAGATGAGATGCCTTTGAGGCCTATTGCAAGTGTTGAACCTTTTGAGAAATGGGCTATTGACTTTGTAGGTCCTATTTCCCCACCCACGTGTAGGACTGGCATGCACTATATTATAACTTGTATAGATTATCTGACAAGGTGGGCAAAAAAACACCTTACAAAGGATTGCACAATCCACTACAAAAACCATATTTTTATGGGAAAACATTATCAACATGTATGGATGTCCATTGAGTTTAACAAGTGATAGGGGAACTCATTTCTTGAATGAGACAATTAGGATCTTATTGGTAGAGTTTATGGTGGCACACCATAAGACAACACCCTATCACCCACAGGCCAATGGTACTTGTTATCTCTCATAAGTGCACCCTATGATTGAGGTATGAAAAGTGTTCTAAGCTTGCTTTTCCCTCACTTCTATAAATATAATGGAAACACCTCAGCGCTATGGGTATCCCTATGTTAAGGTGAGTCTCCGGGATTACAAGGCCAATTCCTTATTGATGTATCCTAAAACTAATTTACTGTGGGGTTTAAGGGGAAAAAGATGGTTGTAACTGAAATTTAATTACGGTGATACAACAAAATTGATGATGGCTTTGAGTAAGAAACATGCACAATATATTGAGAAAAAATTAACGAGGCACCATCTAATGGGGTTCAGCTTGATCCTAAGGCAAACACTTATGTGTTGAGGGATAAATCAAAACAACACAACAACTAACATGCACACTAAGACTATGTAGAAAACACCAAATTTACAGCAAGGTAAGCTAATTAATTTAGGGAATTAACCTTCACAAGAGCTAATAAAATAATACACACCACTGCAAATAATTCGAAAGGCAATAACTGGTTCTCATTCAAGGGAAAATCTAGCCAATGGCTTCAGCTCTCAGTACAAAAGTCCTCTCCCAAAAATGTTGTGCTTTGCCAATGCACACAATATATAGCAAAATTGTTCACCCAACCCCTAAAAATAGACTAAGTCCTAACTACACTATGATTATTAACCTTTATTAGGAATACATAATAAGAGTTAAAACTATTCATGTTGTTTCAATGAGGGCAATAATAGCCTTTTAATTCCAAAATACACTCAGTCAAATTACAGTTCTCTTTTAATTCTCCAAGCATGAAAGTGTACGGACACTTTGGAAAAGCTAAAGGTAATGGGTGAGTAATAATTGTTATTTTTAATCCTTCTTGATGTGCAAATTTTCCCCTAAGGTGCATGTAAAGCATCTTCTTTGTTTTCTTCTTGAATCTGCCACATGTACCTGATTACTTTGTCCTCTAGCACCACTTACCTTTGCATGCATATAACTTGTCTTTTCCTCTGATGTGACACCTGATCACATGCAATTTTGGATTCTTCTTATACACATGATAAATATGGTCTATAATATTCTCCTTCCCTTTTGATTAATCATAACACATATAATAATCTATGCTTGGACATCTTTTAATCATGGCTTACTTTGGAAAAACCTAAGGTCAACAGGACCTTAGCCATTTGATCGGTTCTCTTTTGATTATTCTGTGGAAAATACTATAGTCAAAACATAATGATTAATTCAAAAATGGGGGGGGGGGGTCCCCTCCCACACTTGAGGGATCGACCCATGAGAAATGTCGGTGCTTTTGATTTAACCTTGATTAGGATTAGGGTTTTTTCTTGATTGACACGTGTGCCACTTTGACTCCAGTTGAGTTAAGAAAACTCTAGGGTGAGTTAGGGGAGAAAAATCTCAAAACCCTATCATTTTTGCATTATTGTTTGAACTTGGTTTGGAATGGGCAAAGCCCTGTCAAATTGATTTCCTTTGGTGGCCATGATTTTGCTTCGAGAGCTCTGTATGTTGTTCTCTTGGTCCATTATTTGATATTTGTGGTTTATTTGTACAAGACTTCTGGTTTTTTACTCTTGGCCATGGATTATTCGATGACTCTGTGTAACTTCATGGCCACCATTGGTGGAAATGGAGCTCTTTCTCCTTTGCTGATAAGCCCTTCAAACTCTTTCGAGCTCTATCTTGGTTATGACATTTTGCATAGCTCATGGGCTTGTTCATTGATTTGTTTCTACTTCTCCTAGAGCCCGTTATTTTGCAAATTTGGCTTGGATTTTTCTGGGTGTGAATTTGTTTACCCCAGCCATTTGCTTCTCTGTTCTTTCCCGTCGAGCTGGGATTCACAAGTTTTGGGTCGATCTCTATCTCCTGATTCAATGACCGCCATTGTTGAGTAAGACAAGGGTTTGCTTTGCATTCTTTTCTCTGGTTTTGTACTTAAGATGTCATATTTAGTGCTTTGTGTGGAGTATGACTTGCCTATTGTGCATATATGGAGCTCTTTTTTATGATTCACGTGACACTTGCAACCCCTTTAACTCATTGTCACAATTTTATTTACTTGGGATTTTGGAGTTTTGAACACTGGTTGCTCGGCATTTTTGGCTAGATGGTTTGAATTATTTTTGGATATCTACTTCATAGCATAATTTTTCCTGTATTATTTCTTACTGCCCTTGTATTTCTTGATAGAATCTATGTGCACACACCAATGTCAAAACCAATGCATCCCTATTTGATTGCTCCATGCTGTAGCTAACACACTTTAAAATACTTAAACAGTGTACAGTGTAAGCTTCAGAAACAATTTCGTAATGGTATACAACAGCCCATTTCTCATTAAGTCTTGATACTTTTGCTTATGGAAACTTGTTCCTTGTTCATACATAGCTTTGAAGTTGACTGTGATTTCATCCTCATATTTCATGAATTTGTGAGATGTATTTTCAGAGCTTATTTATGGCAACATTTTATAATAGAAGTTTGTTTCTTGAACATTTGATTCCTTTATCTGGAACTCAAGTGGTGATCTTTTCATTCAATAGTGCTTGTACCTCTCCATGAATGCTTCAATCAAGATGCATACCAACTATTCGTTTCTTGAAATCTATTTGAGTTCTTATTCTACTCCATCTTGTACCTGTTTGAAAATAGAAAATGCATTTTGTATTGCTGTAGTTTAGCTTTTCTGCTACTTTGATTAGCTTGGGATCATAAAATGGATTTGCCATGTATTGTTAAGATTCAACTGTCTTTTGGTTTGCTTGTGCACTTGTGAGCTCAAAATCATTGATTATGCCACTCATTCTTTAATCCTTGGAATCTGGTAATACCACAAAAGTGGACTGTAGCAACATTCTCTTCCTATGATTGTTTTGAGATGGATGCCTTATGGAATATGCTATTTGATATATCACCTGTATTAGATTTTTTACTTCTAGTAACTCTATAAATGTGTTGCATCTCTTTTGCTTATCTTAAAAGAGCTGCAATATCCTTTACATTTATTGACCCCTGAGTGCTACTCTTGATCATAATTTCCTTAGCAGTCTAAAATTTTGTTTTATAAACAAAAACATCAATGCTCAAGCTCTAATTCATAGTCTATTGTCTATAGCACAATGAAATTATGTTATTCTTAAACTATAGCTTTTCTTTCCCATAAGGCACTCAGTTGTGTTATGAATTGAAACTTGAAGGTTGTTAGAAATCTGTTTGATTCTTCTTTGATTGCAACCTGTGATTGTATGATAGATAGTTGTAAATTTGTTGAAGTTGCTTCTATTGATATCTGAATGGCCTGAATAAGAATTCTTTCAAAGCCATAACCCTGTCTCTTGTAATTGATCCTCACTATAACTATAGCACTTCTATTTTACACCTTCAAGCATCTATATGTAAAGACATTCAGTATCCTTCAACTTTATTGGAACTATACCTTATAAGATGGAACTTCACGTCCTCTAAAATTGTTCTATTTGAAGACTTTTTAGACCTAAAATGCATCATTACAAATGTAAATGAAATTCCTTAATAACTGTAGCCTTTTACTTTGTGCCTTAGATTATGTGAATTACTTCATAGAGGGTTTGAAAGGCTTTTGTTTGAGTTAATAAAAAATGTACTCTATTCCTTTGATCTTTAATCTTCTTATGTGGGATATTTATTTGTATCTAGTCTGCTGTAATCTGCAAAGCTTATCTAGAATGAAGCTACAATCTATTATTCAAAATGATTGGTTATTCATCTTACCAGCTGGTATTTCTTTTTGAATCATGAAGCCAATGAGGTGCTTCCCACTGTAGATGTTTTAATACTCATTTCCAGTTGATAAAAAATGCAACTGAATCATTTGTAATACCTCAAAAGTAAACTGTAACAGTACTATTTTCCATTGATTACACCTAGAAATTTAGAAATTTCATTAGGAAATGTGAGGCCAATAGCTTTCTCTTGCATCATGTAGTGATCCTTCCTTTGATGTCTTGATTTTGAAAACAATAATCGAATACCCGTGAATTATAGTGAGATGTACTTCATGATTATGTCTTTAATCCTTTTATGTATCTTATTATTATTTTCTTTAAAAGATTCATCTGCTTAAACTGTAAACACATAGATATAGATCAAACCCAGAGCTCCAATAATCCTGTATGTTGTATGTCCATAGGTACATGAAGGATTCTGAAGATAACGCGGCTGAAGATGAAGTAAAATGAGGGGCACGAGAGAACCAACCCAATCAAGAAATGATGAGTTTCTTCTCTCTCCATTCGTTTATAGATTTATGCATATGCATATTTTACTTACGTACATATAAGTTACATCCCACGACTTGTGTGGGAAACACTGAATTTCTTTATGAATAAATGACATTAATTTTTGATTATTGAGTTGTCTATTTCTTTCTGCATTTAACTTTATGATAAACATTGATTGTATAATGAACTGAACAACTCAATACATAATTAATAACACTTATACATAAAGAAATGATAAGATTTGATGATACGTAGATCACTTAGGACATGCCTTATTATGCTTTCCACCACGTTTTTGGTAAATATTTTCATCCAATCATGTCACATGTAACTAGCACTTTGGATTAATTTGGCAACATTCTTCGCTCTCACTCTCGGATGCCCATTACATTTTCTTCATGTCTCTAGCCTCCTATAATCAACTTATTTGGCTAATATCTCTCTTATTAGCTAAACATTCCTCCTACTTCAAC
The DNA here is from genome assembly GCA_019776745.2 of Taxus chinensis. Taxonomy (NCBI): domain Eukaryota; kingdom Viridiplantae; phylum Streptophyta; class Pinopsida; order Cupressales; family Taxaceae; genus Taxus; species Taxus chinensis. The sequence continues at coordinate 718,830,942 of CM034153.1, read as the reverse complement.
CTTTCAGAACCTCCCTAGTTCTCTCTATACAACTTAATTGGCTTCCTAGGCTATCATATCAATCATCAAATGGTTAACTCAGACCCCTCCCAACTCTTAATGAGTCTCTAATCACCTATTGTTGAATCAATTTTAACTATCCTAAACCCTAGTTAACTAGCCTAAACCAATCTTAACTAAGCCTAAATGTTCATGTTTATCAACTCAATATCCTCATAATGTTCATTTTTGGAATCTTTTAGTCCCACATGCACCCAAATTCCTAACTCTTCCAATGTCACCAAAATGGGTACTACAATTGGGTCTCCTTTCACCCATTTACTCATTCCAATCCTGACATCTAGAACCTTTTCTCATCCATAATAAGTTTTGATGTGAAAGGTCATAACTAACACATGTATGCATATAGCTTTAAGTTATCCATGAGAATCCAATTTGCATTGATATCGCCTTTTCATCTACAAAACTAATATTAGTTCCTTAAAATTTAATGCTATCCCATGAACATTCCAAACTATAGGTAATAAATTAATTGGTGACGAATCATCTTAAAGTCCCAAGATTGTCCAAAATTGGATAAAATCTTGGAGAGATATCGATGCAGAGACATGTGAATATGGAGTAAATATGGAAAAACCATAATTTACAGGTGCTAAAGGTTAGAATCTTAGAGAGTCCAATTTATGTTCTATAATTAATCATTTCAAACTATTAGATTTAAAATGAAGTGTTTTAGGTTAATTTCATTCATTTTAATAAGTTGATCTTGGTTTGAAGAGACTCATCTTGATTCTATTAACTGATGGGACAATTACCCTTGAGTTATGATGGAACTTTAGACCCATTTTCTACAATCACTATTGGACCAAGAAGATTAATGCCTTGATCATTGATACATTTGGCACACATCGTCATGGGACACTTCAATGTCAATTAAAATGGAGTCTTTTCAAGCCATTTCAAAATTCATATTTTAAACTTAAGCTCACATCTAGTGTTTTTAGTGTAAAACATCTTGTTATTTAAATGGTTTGATTTCTAACAAAAATAGGCTAAATCATTTCTTCATTTGATATATTTTGTACAGTTTGAAAGCTAAAAATAAGCTACTTTGACTAACATACTAATAGATGTTTTCTTAGCTATAAAATTTTCAAATTTTGTACATTTATGGGTACACGATTTTACCCATGGATCATCCCATTGAAACCCTAGCATTCCATTTCAGGAAATGCACGCACCTGTCTGGCTGTACATCAAAACTACATTCCCTTCTAATGTTCTGCAGTTGGCCATAATGCCTTTTTCTCTGTCCGATGGCTTGTCAAATACGACTCATTGTTCTATAAATGTCTGTTTTATGTATTGGACAAGCATTAATGCCCTAGTGTATCCTGTCAAACTAGCAAAATGTAATCATTAAATTAGGATTTTGAGGGACATGCATGAATCTTATCAGTTTTCGATTATTAATCTAAATAGAACATTTCTCATGACCTAACCTAACTATATAAAAAATTCAAAGTTCAATAAGTTGGGCATCTTAATCTTAAGTGCAATGTTGACACTACACATTTTCTAAAGTGTTTTTGTGATAACTAAGCTAGTGGATTTACTAATTTTGTCTAAATTTACATCCGTATTCTCTTAGGTGCATACCCATAAACTTAGTTAAATATGGTGATCAGTTTCATCATTAGGCATTTGTATGTTTAAATTGGACATTCCTTTTCTTAGGATCTGCAAATCTTCTTAGGTCTTCTTGCAGGAATCTAGGAATACATTAAGACTCAATTTTTTTATTAGTTTACATAGTTAAGTGATTTTTTAGCTTAAACTAAAAGTTGTATGCTTAAATCAGAAACACTTATTTTTCGCATTTTCACTTACTATGTTTTATTGGTCACAAGTAAAGCTTTTATGAGTGATTATACCTTGTTTTCTTACTATGTATGATCAGAAGCCTTACATCTTAGGACATGATCTCTAGAAATCAAAAATCAAATTATGACTATCTCTTTTATATAATGCCTACGAAACTAGAAAATTACTAATCTTGTGATACCAGGACCCAAATACGCTTGTAACAAGAAAGGAGGAGTATAAACAACAAAGAAAATTTAACCTGATTATAACATTGTGTTTTATAGCAGGTCTTTTCGACAAATGGTGTGCTACTTAAAACCACATTAATTTAAAAAGATAAAAATGACACCTACTTTCATCACACTGTATTGTAGGTTTCGGAAAAGGGTACGTCCCTATGCTTTCAACTAGAACATAACCCCTTTGGCATAACGCCTTATGATACAACAATGGGTCTTGAGTGGTTCCAGAAACCCTAAAGTAATCCACTACTGTGTAACCTCGTTGATGAAATACTGAAAGTTTACTTCGTGATTACCATACTTGATTAGTTTTCTGCTTGTGAGTTAGCATTACTGGTTGTCCGTATGGTGACCTTTAGTGGGAATAGTTCACTTCATTGAAAGGAACGATAACCAGATCATACCAAGCTTGAAGAACACAGATGCTAATCAAACACCACGATCTAATAAGATGAAAGAATTCACCAAAATAAATTTACATAAAACCTTTACAAACAAATGAGCAGCAATATCATATATTATTATGGAACTCAATGCAATACAATGAGAATGGGCCTTGCTTAAGTAGGCAAGGAATAATAATCTAAGAACTAGTCAAGATTGTAGATCAAGCTATAAATTAAGGAAATAACTAGTCATCAAAGAACTAGTCAAGACCATAGATTTAGGAGAGAACTAGACATCAAGGATCTAGTCAATACCATAGATCAATGAAAGAACTATACCTAACAACTAGATAATATCTCCTAATATCTAAATAAGATAAAAGAAATATCCACACACATAAGTGGGTGAGGATAAATATAATAAAGGTAAATAAAGTACCTAGGTGAACATGAGCTAAGGTAAATACCTACTCTAACACCCCCCCTCAAGTGAAGCTAGGGGCCAAAATAGAAGTGACATGTCTACAGTATGAGTCCCGACAACTAGGCCTGATGAGGTACTCATGTACAATAACTAGGAAAAAGGGACATCGCAAGGTACCCAAAACCAGTAACAATAAAGTAAAGAGAGTAAAAACCCATTCTAAGGCATCCCAAGAAGCTCGGCTCAAAAAAATCATATAATGCTAAAGAAGTTTGGTGTGCACTGTGGTCTGAATCCATTGCTCGATCACAACACTCAAAAACAACTAACACTGGGCTTCACCAAAATAGCTCCATACAAGGAGATTGTCAACGGAGTGATGTCGAAGGTGCAAAAAACACCAAACATAATTTGATCAATTGTTACAAATAGGTGTGTCACGATACAAGAACTATAACCAAAGCAACAAGGCAAGGACATAAAATCAAGAGTGTCACGATCCAAGAAAAGCCAAGGTAACAAGGCAAGGACACAAAACCTGAAGAAGTAGGATCAACACCACACCCTCCCATACTGCTGAATGGGTGGAGGGATGCTACAAATCTATATGAGTTGTCAAAACAACTACTCGAACACTGAAAAATTAACACTGCACTGCACCAGAATAGATCCCCTAAGAGATACTATCAACATGCCAAAAGTGTCGAAAATACAGATACAAAATCTCTCAACAAACAAGAGAGATACACTACACCTGCTAAAGAAAAAATGCATCAAAACAAGAAACATCACAATGCAGAAGGTATAGAAAGTGAAGCAAGAGGCCGAATGGTGGAGGAGCCATGCCTATAGAGTCCTCTTAACCCAAATTCCTATGTCACCACCACGAGTGATCAGATATCCACCCAAATCATCACGGATGGATGAAGAAGATGCCTGCATATGACTTGGTGTAAAATGCACAATGGGTGCATGCAAAAGAACATCAGAATGTGTGTCAGGTTGATCATGTCTAACAATTGAAATCTCAGGTTTCTCAAGCCTGAGTGATAGATGTAAAACTCATGTGTTGCTCATGATTCTAAAAAAGATTCGAGGGAACAAACAGAGGAGCTATGTCAATGTGTGATCCCAATGAAGTATCTGCATTGAAAACCAATGTCATGGTTCGAGAATTCCACTTAACATGTGGAAGAGGGGAAATAATACCCTGTGAGTGTCTGCGAATACCTCCGCTAGTGAAACCCATAAAACGGAGCCATGCAAGAACTGAAGGCAATGGTACGCTTCTCAAAAAGGCCATGCAGTTGAGTAGAAATAGGATACACAACATGTGGTACTGTAATAGGCACAGATGTGGAAGAGCATGTAGTAATAAGCCTCACAGTTTTAGAAGCATCAAGAGTAGGAACAAGCTCAAAGACTAACAAATCAATGTCAGTGGGTACAGGAGCAATAAATGCAAGTGGACTAGGAGCATGGATATGACTGTCCACAATATCATGGTGATGCTGTAGGCTAGCAAGTTGTTGCTACAGGGAGTGGATTATTGTATCCTTATCATGAATGAGTGATTGTAGAAGAGAATTTCACTTTTTGAGTGATCTATTTTCTTCCACAAATTTTACAATATCCTCTTGAAGTTCACATACTGCAGAGAAAAACATATCATTCTTAGAATCAATGATAGAGAAGAATGTAACTCTTAAAAGTTTAGGACATCGGGCTTAGCTGAAATTGCGTCCATAATTGTTTACAACACTCCTCCATATTTGACACTTTATTATTATAGTGTAAGTCTCAAAATAAATATTTCCAATGGAAAGAGCACGAAAAAACAAGCACTTTTGCAAAAAATAGCACTCAAAACCGAGTTACCGAGCAAAAAATACAAACTTTTCAATATTTTACTCTACCTATGTTATTTGAGTCTACCACTAAAATAAAATAAAATGTTGTTGCCTCCACCACACAAATAAAATTAAAGGGTGCTGAAGTTAAGCACCTACTAGTAGGAATCACATACTTTAACTTACTATTCTTGGGGGTATCGCTAGTTTTCGAGAAAGTTACATCCAACTACTTCTTCTGGTAAAAACTACGATTTCTGGATTGTGCTGAAAAATGACCTTCATTGCCCAAAATAGTAGTATGCAGATTTTCCTGACATAGTCAAAAAATGTGCATAGCATCCGTGGACCCCTGCCAAAAAAGGAAAGATCTGAAATTCTTCTACATGCAACTCGAAAAAGCTCTGCCACACTAGAACAAAACCCAGTGTAGATCTTGAGAAATCCAGCAAACCCAAAAAAATATTTCCATGGTTTCTTTCCTATTTGGCATGAATCCCGAGGTGAACCTGTGTGCTTCTCTGCACCAATAAAAAACCAAAAAAATGACTACCTCCATAAATGGCCAAGTTTACAGTCAATCTTAGGGTTTTCATACCTTCCGGATTCAATGGAAACCACTGTTTTACATAAAATTACAGGCAACAACAAAATATGACCAAATTCCAAATATATGAATATACAAAATAATTTATTTTCTGAAATAAAAATTACAGCCAGATGTCAACAGTAATCTCCAATTCTGATACCATAAAAGGAATGATAACCAGATTGTACCAAGCCAAGAACATAGATGCTAATAAAACACCACGATCAATAAGATGAAAGCAATTCACTAAAATAACTTTACATAAAACCTTTGCAAACAAATGAGGTCAACAATATCATATATTATTATGGAACTCAATGCAATACAATGAGAATGGGCCTTGTTTAAATAGGCAAGGAATAACAATCTAAGAACTAGTCAAGGTCGTAGATCAAGCTCTAAATCAAGGAAATAACTAGTCATCAAAGAACTAGTCAAGACCATAGATTTAAGAGAGTACTAGACATCAAGGATCTAGTCAATACCATAGATCAAGGAAAGAACTAGTCAATACCATAGATCAACGAAAGAACTATACCTAATAACTAGATAATATCTCCTAATATCTAAATAAGATAAAAGAAATATCCACACACATAAGTGGGTGAGGATAAATACAATAAAGGTAAATAAAGTACCTAGGTGAACATGAGCTAAGGTAAATACCTACTCTAATATACACATGGACACATTTATTGCCCATTGTGCTTAAAGGGGGTAAAGTAAAGCCGAGATACTCCCAATTTAGTCATTGTGACTTTTTGGGTAAATCGTGCTCGCTTAAGATAGCTTTGTAACACCTAGTTGAGAGATCTTATTAAGGAATCCATTCCGTCAAGGAGCCCACTTTACTAGTCCATTATCATGTCTTGGCCATCACAAAGTGATAACTTGTTTGGATTCAAAACCTTGTTTTTTGAACACAGTAACGAATCCATTTAAGTTAGATCTAAGTGTATCTCATCATGAAGTTTACAACGTGTTACTTATCTTGGTTTCTTTCTCTCCTTCAGACGAGGTGAAACTCTACCTAAGTAACACTTAGTTTATTTCCATCTTTTGATCTACACCTTTGCATTCTTGTTGCCCATTTGGGAGAAGAGAAGGCATCTTTCAAGAGTGTTGTCATAGATAGTGTTCACCACTTTTTTGTCCGTTTACACTCATCCATGTTTGCGGCTGAGTTGTTAAATGTCTAAAGTGCATGGATGCATCCTCATATCTTTGATGGCCACTTGATCTTGATTTCAAGATCATCATCATAGTTAGGATTGATTCATCATTTGATCTTCCTTTGACGTGTTACCTTGTTCGCATTGTCTCAACACAATTAAGATACTTATGTCGTGTTTTTCATAAACGTGATCTAAGTATCTGCATTGTGGTGTTACGCTGTGCACATTTTAACACATCCTCAGTATACCTTGACTTGGTTTTACTTCAAACATTGTCCAAAATCTTGAAGAGTGTCACTTACTTTGTTTGTGTCGTTTCGATACCACTTTGACACTAATATCTCACTTCTTCGTGAAGCTTGATTAGATGTGTCCAATTGGTGTGGTTACTTGGCTTACATTTGTAAACCTCACCCTTTAACATTTAGGCCTTGTTGGTTGTTGAACGCGTCGTGGTATCCTTTGATTGGGAGTCACATCTACCCTTTGTTAATATTTACACCTTGTTCATTTAGAGCTTGATGTAAGTATTGACATTGTGTTGATCATCTTTGCATCGAACTATCACTTTGCACACACATTTGCATAGGGTGTATTTCCTTGTTGATTGGATTTGTGTTTCACACTTGCATGATTGTTCCTTGTGATTATTCATCTAGAAAACTTATTTTCTAGGACAATCCTTTTTGATCTCATTGAGATTGCATCATCACAATGTCTATTTTCCTTAGACCTTCTTCGGAAAATCACGCATGCATCTCCAAACTTACAAAATGTCTAGTTGGTTGTCATTATGCTTCCTTGAATCGACATGTCCTTCCTTCCCTTTGAAGGAGTTCCATCACACTATCTAGAGATAGAAATTTGTGCTTAAATGATGCCAACAATGACTTACTATCACGTAGTTTCTCACACTTACTACAATACGGAACCTAGGTTTAGTAATTCAAATCAAAAGATTCCCATTACAACTAAACCTCATTTGGTTCTTCGTGCTAGAGAGCCCATTCGGGTACCCTGTTCCCCACCTTCAGCTCATAGTCGGTGGTATGGTTTGGATGCTTTTGATCTAAATTATTATTCAGGTTCCCCCACTCTTCTTCTTCCGATTCAGATCCAAACTACCATTCGGACTCCCACTCTTCTTCTAAAGACTCAGATCCCAACTATTACTTAGATACCCCTAGATCAAATCTTGAATCATGGTCCTCCCTTCATTCGTAGGACCTTTATTCCAAATCACCTCAACAATGTCTTCCTCCTTTGAAGACTCGTGTGACTCCAAGTTCCATTGATTGAACATCTAATTTGGGTCTTGAGTCACGGTCCTCCCTTTCTTCGTAGGACCTCCTTCATCAGTCATCTCAACGACCTCTTCTTCCAGTCGAAGAGTTCCATGACTCAGATTCCCTCTAGTCAATCATCTAACTCAACTCCTATGTTGCAACTTAACATGGATGGCTATGTGATCCTATTTTCTCTCCTACATTGCATCGTCTTCTAGAAAATCAATCTAGGTCCAAATCCAAATCGTCCATTCATGAGACGCCTACCACCAATCCTACTTCCTCTCTTGAGTCATATTCTTCTGTCAATCAATCTTCCCCACTTATCGGACCTATTTCTTCTATTCAACCTTCTATGGACCAAAGAACAACAACCTCTACTAATTGATTTCTCTCAGAATGAAGAAACAATCAGAGTACACGATGATATCCCTTTAGAGGATTACAAACAAGGATTCTTTCTAGAACTTGATACGCTCACGTATTGGGGAAACGAAGTTGATCCCTTTTATCAGAACATAGAGGAGGAGCCTAAGGTCATGGAACTTGATTCTTCTTCTATTCCATCTTCACCTTCCTTCTGAGCATGATGAGATGTCAGGGTCTAGCATTGAGCCATGGCCTATCTTCTCATTACCAAATCATTCATTATCTATCATCATTCCTCAATCAAAATCTCACCTTGGGTCACCGCTGAGTATCCCATTGTCTTCTTCTATTATGGAGCCACCCCCTAGGTAGTCCTCCATTTTCTACTTGTGGGTCACCTCTTGGTAGCCTATTACCTTCTATTCTTGGGCCACATCCTAGTAGCCCTTCATCCTCTTCTATCTATGGGACCCCTCCTGGTAGTCCCTCCTCATCTATACTTGGGCCACACCCTAGCAGCCCTTCGTCATCTTCTTCTATTCTTGGGTCATGTCCTCATAGCCCAATTTATTCCATCTTAGGGCCATATCCTGGTAGCCCTTCGTCATCTTCTATTAGTGGCTCACCTCCTAGTAGTCCATCCTCTTCAATTCTTGGACCATATCCTATTCATCCATCACATCATCCTTCTACCAATGACCGGGGCAAGCCCACCATCATTTCTCTCATTCCTATCATCAATCATAAATGTTCGCTTTCTTCTCCCACTTCTCGGGGTCAGAAAAGTCACACGTCAACTTATAAGAAACCCAAACAGGTTCATTATCAAGCTCAGCTCAAAACTTCCAAGAGCTCGAAATCCCCCAACAACTCAAATAATCTCAAAATTTAAATCAAGTGTGATTCAAAAACACACATCAATGCAACCATCAAGTATGGCAAAAAGTGCAGAAACCTATGGATAGGGAACTCAAGCTCCCGCATACGAAATCCATGTTTCAAGATAAATCACATTCATTTGTTGAGTATGAGACTCACCACGATCATCGAGATTGGAGATAATATTACGCTTGATAAGCAAACACGCCTAGTCTCCCTTATCAAGGAAGTCACAAACATCATTGTTGGATCTTATCACATAGAGTGACTTTGATGGTCCCAACTTTCCAAAAACTATCAAAAATCTAAAAATCAAAAAACAATTCAAAAATACAAAAATCATGAGAAAACACAACAAAAATCAAAGGTACAAAGATCAAACATTGCAATCAGGTATTGCGTACACATGGATGTTTCTTTCTTCCCTTTCTTATCTTTCCTCTACAAGTCTTCCTACCATTTTCATCCCTTCGGTGATATTTTGGTTAGTCTATTTGCACACATTTTGTGACATTTATCTCTATGGTATCTGTTTGACCTTGGTCTTTTATCGCCTTGGTAAATTAAAGAACGACTGACCTCTTAGAGATCCTATCACATTCAACATCTAATAAACTTGTTGCGAAGAACTTTTGGACATATTTGTTGACACTAGCCAATGTCATCATCACAATCACTTCCACATCCTTCCATCAAGCCATCATGTGGTTCTTAACCCCTTGTCAAACAAGAGAGCTGAAATAAGTTTTCAGAAAGTAAAAGAATCAAAATCAATCAAAAAATCAAAAGCTAAAAGCTAAAAAGCAAAAGAAAATTGATATATTACTCTCTCTTGGGGTATTTCTAATAAACTCTATCAGGGATATGGACACCTAACTAGCAGTAGAGAAATGTTGTGATTAGAATCAAATGCATCTCCGTCGGGCTATGGACGCCTGGCTGGCAGCGGAAGCAATGTACGGCTATCCTTCCACCCTTCATTCAAAAATCACCTATCATCTATCAAAATAAATCATTCCTACACATTGGCTAGGGTGTTTTCACTTGTTGTCTATTAAATCTTCCCTTCAAGAGGTAATTAAATTCCACGTGCACACACTGGATCTCTATGAGTAGGCAGGATTAGTATGTTACCAAGTGTCTTTTTTTAGACCTTGTTCAAACTCTTGACTCTAGTCCGTATCTTGTCTCACGATTTGTGCCTTTGGCTAATCACTTCTTCATCACGAGGCTTCTAAGATACATTCATATCATTAACATCATTCTTCTACTTCTTTCAGAAAATCCATGTGTATAAGATTACTTCATTTTTACGCCATGTTTTCAGACACCTTTGTCACCTATCACAAAAACAATCTTCTCCTTCCTTTCTATCATGTGATTTTAGGCCAACTTACGCTGGGGGCATCCTTGCTTCTTCCCAACACTTCATTGGTTTATGTTCATCATCATGTTGAACCTATCCATAATGGCCTTGGGTCTCACTTCTACCTATGAAGAGTTTGCCTTTGAATACTCCCACCTAATCATCTGGGGCATTTTTGCATCTTCACCTTTCTCATACACACGTGGCCTTCTGCCCTTGTACATACATCTATCACTAGGGGCATCCATGCTTCCTCGTCTTCCTGTACATAGTTTCAGAAAACTTTCAAAATCACGAAAACATTCAAATATGTTAGAAAAGTAAAAAACATTCAAATATGTTAGAAAAATAAAAAAAACATTCAAATATGTTTAAGAAAATTGCTAAAAATTGAAAATCATCCTACAAAATGTCACTCTTTAGTTCTCACTCATTCATGTGCACGACTCGTGGATCATCTTGATCTACCTCCATCAATAAAAGCTAAGCTTCTTACTTTGTCTGTACTCTAGGACACAACGATTTGCCTGGTACTGTTTCATAGTGCACATTGCAATTTATCATTGGACCCGAAGTGTCCTCCATTATTCCCCTCGCATGTATCCTTTCTTGGGGTGCCATCATAACCCTTTTCGTTAATTCGAATAGGTTGGAACTGAAGCTCGATAACAAAAAAATTACATTATGTTTCTCTGTTAGGTTTGGCTTGTTTAATTTCTCCTATTGCATTGCATTTTGTATGTTGCATGGAGTTAGGCATCTTTTACTTTCTCGTATTGCATTGCATTTTGTATGTTGCATGGAGTTGGTGTTTTTAGCAATGGACATTTGTTTGTATATGGCTTTTCATGTCATACTACACTTTTGTTCATTCTTTTTAATAAGGACCGATGATGAAGATCATTAGCAATATGATGAAAAATAAAGTTGTTTAAAAGGCACTGGATGGATGTTAGCTCATTCCCTCTTCCTCATACTCTTTTTTCTTCTATATCCCCTTTCTTTTCTTCTTCTTCACACTACTCTTTCTTTTGTTCTCTTTTTGTCATCTTTTCAATCATCAATCGAGTTCTTCTATCACCCCATTGACAATCGAGGGGGCATCCTCCATTCTACTCATTTTTCTTCTATCCCTTCAAAATTTTCTACTTGTTTATGCTTGTCTACTTTCTTTGAAGTGACTTCGCTTACGTCACCTCAAAGAGGGGCAAATGTAGACACTAAAATATGCTTACACTTAGCATTTCATCCAATTCATTTAATTAACGACACTTCATTAATCAACCCTTCTTTGCTCCACTCTCGGATGCCCATTCACGACACCTTCTCAGTCGTATTCCTCCTATAATCAACTTATTTGGCTAATATCTCTCTTATTAGCTAAACATTCCTCCTTTCGACCATTCATAACCTCCCTAGTTCTCTCTAGACCACTTCTATTGGCTTCATAGGCTATCTATCAGTCACAATTGGTTATCCAGACCCCTCCCAACTCTCAATGAGTCTCTAATCACTTGCTAATCAAGTTTAACTAGCCTAAACCCTAGTTAATTAGCCTAAACCAATCTTAACTAAGCCTAAAGCATGTTTATCAACTCCTAATCATAAAGTGCTTTTTGTCTTTCCTTTAGTCCCACATGCACCCAAATTCTAAACTCTTCCAAACCAAAACTATAAATAGAAGGGTCACCCCTCCCTTTCAAACTTACAACTTCACTCACAAGTCCTTCTCTCTCACATTTGGAGATATTGGCATTAGCCCTCATTTGTGATAGCTTTAAGCTATAGAACATTTGGATCTTGGCCATACTCCATTGTTAAGAGCTCCTCGATCTTGTATCCATCCATTCCAAATATAGTTAGTAAGGGAAGATCTAAAGCTTGGCCATGTAGCCAACTTGGAGAGATCTCTTCACTATGTTTGGGAGTAAACATCACATTTGATTGCTTAGAATCTAACTAGGTTCAATGTTTTATAACTTTCAAAAGACTAGAGAGTAGCTTTAACATGTTAGTTTTTGATGTTTTTGTCAAAGTTATAATGCTTTCATGTTAGTTTCCGTTGTTTATCTCTTATCTCATGGTGCATAGTTGAGTTAACAAATCTTTGAGGTTCTTTAACCTCATTCCACAACTTTTGTGACTTTCCATTACATACAGATGTACCTTGTAACTTAAAAATGAACTCTTCTGCATGCAATCAACAACTCTATTTGTTGTTTTGGAGTCCAACTCCTCAGGCCTGCAACTGTTCTTGCCTTTATCAAGGTTGTGCTTTAGTTCTTCAAGGATTTTACATAAATTTGATGAAGATGATAATGGAATGACAACATATTTGAGGTGTTGCATTCCGCAACAACACACATAGCTACATATTACATTGCTTTTCAATCTACTGCAACTCAAAACATTAAGAAACCTTCCTTCTGCACTTTAGCTAGGTTCATCACATCAATTCCTTCCGTTTGAAATGAAGTTTTGAATTGCCCATTTTGCATGAGTGCAAAATTGTCAACAATACTGTTGAAGCTTTCAACAAGATTCTAGGATAAACATTGACAAAGATTTGTGATGTTGGAAGGAAAGAATGGGATGATAAAATATCTGTTGTACTTTGGGCATATAGGACAACATATAAAAGGTTGAATAAGGCCACACCCTTTCAGTTGGAGTTTTGCATGGAGGTTGTATTGCCTATGGAATTCATGTTGCCATCCCTGTGTATTGCGCACACAGGAGGACTAGCTAATGAGCAAGTTGTTGAAAATCACATGGACAAATTTATGCAACTAGATGAGCGACGTGCTATTGCTTGGTGGAGTGAGAAGACATAAAAGGCAAGACATAAAACATGGCATTATAGGCATATAAAGAATAAAAAGTTTAAGGTGGGAAGGATGGTTCTTCTGTATGATTCAAATTTTACATGCCACCAAAGAAAATTGAAAGTACATTAGTTGGAACCCTTTGCAGTAACAAAGATAATGGAATCAGGCGCTTGTCAGTTACATGCACTGGATGACACTTTATTTCCCGGCTACTTAAATGGGAGTAGGCTGAATCCCTACTATAAATAAGGCTTCTTAATGTTTATAATAATGCAATATTGCCATGCAACTTAGATATCCCTTTAACACATTTTCCTTTGATGTGTTTCATTTCATAGTTGTTATGATTTGTCATTTTAGTTGTGTCTTGTTGTAATAAGCGTGCTTGCACTCCAAAAGATTAATACTATCATTGTGATTTCATGTGCAGAGGACTGCACATATAATTTTAGTGTGGGGTGGAAAAGACACAAGTAGTATACAAGTACGTATATGGGTTGAAACTTGAACCTCATTGTGAAAGATTGGTGCACATAGAAGAAATATGTTATAGGTTCTCAAATTAAAGGTGTTTTTAAAGGATTTTTTGCTCATATTGAATGACCACACGTACAAGGATGATCACACAGTGTAATACGAGGTAGGAAGTTGCATGGGAAATTACTTGGGATGAGGCACAAAGGTTGATGTAATTTGGTGCATGGAGGCACGTGTAAGGAGGTCTATGGCTGAGAAGTAGTAGGCATGATAGAAGGTTATAATTGGGGTGTGGGAAAAAGTCAATGCAGAAAGCATGGAAGAAGTAAGAAAGCAGTGTAATTAATGCTGAGCATGATGGTAGGCGAAGAGCAATTTAATATGAAAAAATTTGTAACAAACTTTATAAAATGGGTGCTTGTGAGTTCATTTCTACCTTGCATACTTTGAATTTTCAAGTTGTGAAGTATGTTTTGAAGAATGCAATTTGAGTTGCAAAGTGTGAGAATGATCAAATAGAGTAGAAAATTAGTTGGAATTTGAAAATGATCATCATAGAGCTCTATTAGAAGGGTGTCTGAGTGAGTAGAAGGTGTAGAGAAGGAAAGTATCATGGAGCTAGGGTTTGTGAAGAACATAATTATCAGCTAGGGCATACTAGGGCACGTGAATTTAGAGTTGTAGAGGTTGAACAAGCACAAGAAGCTACTGTAAAAATCACAATGGCACCCAAAATAGCACCTGGAGCAGCTACCTGAGGCAAGAAGCAGAAGGAAGTGGAAGTAGAGGTTGAAGACATGTGCCTGAGAGTAGATTTTTAGAGATGCAATACCCTGAAGGCTTGATTATGGGGTTAGATTGGGAGTCACACATCAGAAGAAGCAAGGTGAGTGACTACAATCAATCACACCAAGACAAAAAAAGATGAAATGGACAAGACAATTGGTGACAAAGACTGATTTATGAACAATGGATGATAAGCCCATCTATAATGATGCGTGACAGAAAATGTTTTTGGAAAAAAATTGGATTTTTGTAGGTATATGAGTTGCCATACTTTGGAAAGCCAAGAAAATACTATACCATTGGCTAATGTTTAATAGTCCATGAGGAATTTTTCTATTTCGCAGGAAGGTGGGTGCGCCTCATCACGCCCTTGATCAGAAAATTAACAGGATTGAGGAGTTCTGAGCACTAAAATTGGCAGTGACCTCAATGATGACAAAGCCATAGAAGCAGCTTATAATGAGTTGGCATATGAAAAAGGAGGGCACACTATGGACATTAATAAGTTGGAAGACCACCCTGTGATCAGGATTACTGCACACCTCGTCACCAAGTTAAATAACCAGGAGTGCTGGAGCTAGGTAAATAAGAGGTGGCTCCATATCACCAAGAAAATGTCTGAGGGAGTTGTATAAAATTTGTCTTATTTCATTACAGAAACCATAATTGAAGAAGTGCACCAAGGAGACAAGATAAGTTTTGGCTTTATTTTGTTATCTATTGTGTTTGTGGATATTGGGGTGCTTGATGGGCCAAAGGAGAATATATGGTAGGTCCCTGAGGAGAAGAAATCTCTTGCAGAGATAGATTTAGCAAAGTATACATGTGAGGGGAGTATGAGTGGTCCATATAAAAAAAGGTTGAAGCTTTGGTACAAGATGCATGCGTGAGGATTTTGAGCATGAATGGAGGATACCAAAGGATCTACTTGCCATTTTGGAAAAGCAGTGTACAATTTACAATTTTTCCACATTTTTACATTGGTAGATTTGGTATGAAGGATGGGAAGTGGAGCCCTTGATGTAAGCTCCACTATGCTTTCACCATGTGCACTACTTCCAAACATCTATGAATAGATTTTAAAACACACACATGTTAATATTTGATGTAAATAAGGTGGATTGCAAATATCATACGCTTTGGAAAAAATATGTGTATCTAGGTAAGTATGCTTACATAGAAAAACTGATATCTGACGACATTAATATCAGTTCCATGAGTCTGGTGGTTGGGAAGCTTGGCATGTTAAGGTATATATTACCTTAATCCAAAATTTGTTGATGGAAGATATATTGAGAACGAGTTTAAGGTCCTTAAGTTGGCAAAGGGGAAACACACAGTTGGTACCCTATAGGATGTATGAGCCCTCTCCCCCTCATGTAGATGGGGAAGAACTACATAGGAAGAGGAGGAGTTAAAGGAATAAAATGGTGGATTTGACCTTGGCTCATGGAGATAGCAAACTATAGGTCAGAAGAGGCAATGTGAAAGTACCCCTCCTACCAGAGGAAGAAGAAGTGTGAGTTGAGATGGGTGTTGAGGAGATAGAGAAGGATGAAGGCAGGGCTAAAGAAGAAGGATTCATAAGAGTCTTGAGAAAAAAAAGGATAGAGGGAACTAGCGTGGTGACCATCTTATCCACCAAGGAGATCGCTGAGGGCGTCTCCTGTGAAACCGAGCCCACATAAGTAGGTCAAAGAAAAGGCACAAGTAGGTGCCTAGGAAAGAAAGATGAAGAAGAATTTTTTGATGAGGATGTGCACATTGTAGATGACACACCCATTTTTGATGTAGTAAGAAGAAGAAGGCTTAGAAACAAAGAACTTCAGCATGATACAAAGGTGATTGGAGAGCATGAGGAAGAAAAATTCCCCACAGGTGAAGAAGAGGATAAAGAAAAGAGTATAGGTGAACCATTAGGTGACCCTACTGGGAAACATGCAGGCACATTTGGTGAAGACCCGGTTCATGATACAGGGATACATATTCCTAAGGGAAGGTGGTCTTAGGAGGCACAAGGAAGAAGAGATGTATAAGATGCTTGAATTGGGGTATGTGAATGACCCTTCCAAATATTATTCACGTTAGGTTTCAAAGTCACACTTGAGCCTGAAAAGTTATATGGATGAGAGTTAATGGATCTCGAGGTGGTGAATATGTGTATGAGGAAACAACTATCTTGGAGCATGCAGACCCATATAGACAAGATAAAGTTTGATGTGAAGGAGGAAACATGCTTCCAGAGAAAAATGAAGAAGGGGGCACAAGCTGTGCACATAAATGTGAAGACAAAAAAATTCACTAATGAGTAGGCAAGAAATGCCTTGACTAAGATGG
The DNA here is from genome assembly GCA_019776745.2 of Taxus chinensis. Classification (NCBI taxonomy): domain Eukaryota; kingdom Viridiplantae; phylum Streptophyta; class Pinopsida; order Cupressales; family Taxaceae; genus Taxus; species Taxus chinensis. The sequence continues at coordinate 718,814,082 of CM034153.1, read as the reverse complement.
TAGAAGAAGTGGCATGAAAAATTTTGGACAAGGCACCCGTGCTCAGGTCACTTCTTGAAGATAACTAGAATGGGAAAGAACAAATTGAGAAGTTGACTAAGGAAAGTAAAAAGAATAAGGAGCGGAAACAATAAATTCTAGTTTTGTTGCAGAACTTGGGGGATATATTTTAGAAGCACATCTAGAGTTTGATGAGTAGAAAAATAAGACATACCATTCATCCCTACATTTTCTACAGGAGTGTGTCCACCTCTTAATTAAGAATAAGGTAGTTGTGTCGGGAGAGACGCAAGAAGATGCTGAGGCTAAGAAAGAAAGGACAAAGAAAAATAATTACACACATAAGTGTAAAATATGATGCCATACTCTAGCCATTGAAGGAAGAGTTGTAGAAGGTAGGGTTAACACTTAAAATATGTGAGGACCCTAAACAATTCCTTAGAACAAGGAATTTTCAAGAGGAGAATGACGTCCTTAAAGCCAAGATGGATGAAACTTTGGGTAGAGAGGAAAGGTTGGCTATCAAAGAAGTGCGGCACACTTAAAGTATCCAGGGATGCCCACGAATATAAAATAAAGGATTTAGGGACGCTAGTCACTAGGAGAAAGGATTACATGGATGACATGATTTCAGGGCTAGCTGGAGTGACAAGGGAATTGAAACAGAAGGGTGAAGATTGTTATAAGCACAATGGACTGAGAGGGGGGAGATAATCAGTCCAACAAATTTCTTACTTCATTTACCATTAAGTTGATCATATAACATTATTTATCCATTCATACACATTCAACCATAGCATACTAAGTGCATAAAATATCAATAATGAATCACAACACATGTAAGAGAGATCATAGACACAAGATATAAGTGGGAAACCCTCATGGGGAAGAAAAACCACTAATACATAAAAAATTATATTGTCATTATTCAAATTTAGTGAGACACCAACCCCACAAGGAGCACCAACCCCACAAGGAGCACCAATCCCTAGTTTAGTAGAGCACCAAATCTACAAGGAGCACAAACCTCTAATTTAGTGAAGAACCCACTCCAAAAGGAGGGTACAACCACCTACAGCCACCTGAAGATGTTTGATCTTTGATTTTTATTCTGCCAAAATTGATGGAGATCACTAATTCAACTCACAAACCCTAGCTCATAGCCTAGGGCATAAAACTTGCTCTTTCTTCACTTTTATTTTGCTCTATCTTCTTTGTCTCTCATTGTGCAATTCCTTCCTCAACCTTTCATTATATTCATAAGACTTCAAATAATGCTCTCATACCTACAAAAAATATTCCTCTAGGTCAAATACCTTCCCTCCAAGAGCACTATTTAAAAATGAACTAAACAAACACTTAAATATGCTTTTCTTCCTTCCAAACCAAAAAAGGTCGGTCATTCATGATAAATGTGACCCAAAAAAATCAATAAAATTAAATTTTTTGAATTAAAATAGTCAAATATGACCCATATAGGCCGTCATAGCCAAAAACATTATTTCATGTGCCAAAAATGGCTCAAAACCCCATAGACACATTCTTAAAAATTACCCTAACATGAGTACCATAATTTATCATGACACATACACCCTTAAATATTATTAAAACATCATAAAACATTCATACATGGTTGCAATTAATATCAAATAATCAAATTATTTCGTTTATTGGCCCAGTTCCCTTTACAATTCTCAAAATAGTTGTTTCCTTCACCCTTCAGCATCCTGAAAAATTCATAATGAAACCAAATTACATAATCTGATACCAAAATATGTCATGTGAAAACTCAAAAGAAATGACAGAACCTTTATAACACTTATAATAATGTTTTAAGTCATGAAACAGATTTCACTTCAAACCAAAGAAAGCTTTTCCTTCAGGTCCAAATTCAAGTATACGAAAAACTGATGTTTCCAATAGGTTAGATCCCATAAAACCGTTTACAAACAATCAGGACCTAAAAAAATTGATTAAGTGGATGACCAATTGTCATCCCTAGTTCACATGTACAGGTCCATAGGAAGTATCACCTAATCATATATCATGCTTCAAGACAACGTATCAAACTTCCACAAAATAGATCCTGTCTTGAACTCCCAAAAACCTAATCTTGCAGAAATAATTTTTGGAAACAATATCATATGAAAATCATCATGAGGCTATCCATATATCATATTGAAAATATCTTTGAATATAATTTCTAACAGTCAACTCTGAACCATCTCATAAAAGTTTCACTTATAGCTCAAGTTAATGGAAAAAAGCTGATTTTACGGATATCTGTAAGAGTCCAAAACTGCCCTTTGACCAAGTCAACAGTGTTATGATGCCTCAGTCAAACCATAAAGTACCTGAAAAATAATGACCTAAAAATTCCATGGAAATCAATAAAAACTCACGCATAATCACACAATGCCAATTTAGTTCATTCCTCATTTGGCAAGCATTCTTAGTCTCACCCGACATCTAGAAACTATTCAGAAACTGTTTCATTTTTAGGTGAGGGACCACTCATCATCATGGCCTAAAAATTACATTTCTAGAAATCTAGTCAAAGCTTCATATAAAAAATCCGGCTGAGTTAGCAGCATTTGATGATGGAGCCATAAAAGGCTGGAGGTCACAATTCACCTTCTTCTGACAACTGCTCCTAGTTAGGGCCCGCTTCACTAAGGTTGGTAGCACCTTCTTACCTGGTCTTAAGTGTTCTTTCAGTATTTGATGTCTAGTGTGATTCATTTTTCAGAACCTTCTTGTTTTGTGTTGAATAAGTGAAATGTTCACATTCCAAGGGGGGAACATGATCATACATGGTCCACATGTTCCATTTTCAGTTTTTCAGTTGAGTATGTGGCTATTCCTATTTCCCCAAATGCAAAATTCACATAGTGTAGAACAAATAACACAGTGAAACGCAATTATCATGAGGCTTGATGAGGTAGAACAGTCAGATGTGTTCCATGTTCGTACCTAGGTTTGTGGTTAGCCTCTAAAACCATTGAAGGTTGTTCAGATGTGTTCCTACTTGAGTTCCCACTGCTAGGTCAGATGTGTTCCCTAGAGTGATGGTTGATAAGAACAGATGATTTCTGAGCATGTTGCCATCCTCGTCGGTCAATATGTGTTCCCGATAATGCTTGGTCGATAAGAAGTTGATGTGTTCCTTCTTCTACCTTCAGTTCTAGTGTATGCCAAGATCATGAGCACGTAGAGGCGACAGCTATAACAGGAAGTGTGAAAGTTATAATGTACCATGTAAACATTAAGGGGGGGAATGTTAGGAAACCTAATATTAATGTTATGACATCATCTAACATGTATTCATTAAAATCCAAGAATCTTCAGTAATTATATTATACCTTCTATTAGCAATAATATGTTGGTTAGAGTTGTTTTAACAACATCATATCATTTGAATCTGCCTGTATTGTTACTGTGTAACATATCTGAACCAAATAGGAGCACCATTTGTGGGAAATATTAAGGCTATCATCATACGATATCCAATTTATTCCTATAATAAGGTTTTTCAATCTGAAAATCACCTATTAGAGCAGTAATATGCCAACAAATATGTGTATTGTTTCCTAAGGAAATCTGATTCAAGTACTTGGTGATGTTCCCTGCACAGGCGAAGAAAGGGCTAAGTAACTGGAATGAGTTGGAGGATGGCATTAAGAATGATTGCCCTGAACTCATTTTACTAGCAAAAGAGTAAGGCATGGTGATCATCCTTCAATTCTTGCATTAATCGTTATTTTATTCTTTCTTATCATTCTTTATTCTTCTAATTCTTTGGAGAAATAAGTGAGAAAACCTATTTCCGAGGGTGGAAAGTATCATTAGTGTGGGGTAATGTTGGATTGAAGAAATTTCCAAAGTATTGAGAGGGCACAAAAATTGGGCGTATAGGCACGTGTGGTGTCAATCAAGAAGGGCGTGCCCATAAAGACAGGTTCAAGACTTAGCCAATTTTGCATGGAACATGAGCTAAAAAAAGGAAAACCAGATGGAGTATAGGTCACGTACAAGATAAAGATTAAGAAGACTTTGAGGCTAAGAAAATTCTTTTTTGGAAGCAAAGTAGAAGATCTAAGGTCATGCATTGACCAAGCTAATAATATGATTAATGTAGATTTTAATTATAGATTAATCTATTATTATCCTTATTGTAAGAGCATGCAACTATTAGTACATGGATATTTTGAGCATGCAATCTATTTTTGAGATGTATGGGCAATGAAGGGAAAGTCCCCACCCCTATATAATATTAGTTTAGTTTACATAGTTTTGAGGACATGTATTAGGATCCGAATTGTATTGCGGAGTTATGTTGCTGGAATGTTTGTAGTGCACATGACTCCATGACATCACTATTATGTATTCAGCTTTTGTTATGTAATCTTTCTGGTTATTAATGGAGTATTGTGGTTGGATTATGTTAATTGATGTATCTCATCTTGGTGGTTGCATGGTTAATTTGATCTTAATTCTAATTTGATTCATTATGCTCTATGGTTGTGATCTGATTCATGTTATGCTTTGCACTGAGTTACTTGATCTGTTAATGGTTAATATGGCTATGCATGTTAACATCTTGATAAGGGTAGTACCAAGGAGGGACCTGGTAGCTTCGTGCACTTTAGGTGAGCATTTAGATCGATCTGAATGAAGTGTCAACGCATCTAGGCAATTGAGGGGAAAAACAAAAATACAAAGTATGAGGAAGAAAAAGGCCCCACAGGTGACGAAGAGGAAAAAGAAAAGAATATAGGTGATCCATCAGGTGAGCCTACTGAGGAGCATGAGGGTATGACAGGTGAAGGACCAGTTCATGATACAAAGGTACATATTCCTAAGGGAAGGCAGTGGTGGGAGGCATAAGGAAGAAGAGATGTATAAGACGCTTGAATTGGGGTATGTAAATGACCCTTTAAATATCATTCGTGCTAGATTTTAGAGCACACTTGAACCTGCAAATTTTTATGGATGGGAATTGATGGATCTGCAAGTAGAAAATATGTGCACAAGGAAGTAATTATCTTGGAGCATACAGACACACATAGATGAGCCAAAATTTGATGTGAAGGAAGAAACAATGCATATGAAGGAAAATGAAGAAGGGGGGTCAAGATGCGCACATAATTGTGAATCCGACCGAATTAAGTGATGAACAAACAAGTAATGCCTTAACTAAGATGGTGGCTAAAGTGGCACACAGGAACCATGAAAAAACAACAATTCTAAGGACATTTCTAGAGGATAACGAGAATATGAAGGAAAAAATTGAACAATTAACCGAGGCATGCAAAAGGGCAGAGATGCAAAAGGAAAGATCTTCTAGAGTTTACTTTAGAGATTGGTATTAAGATTCTAGCGGCGTGTCTTGAATTTTATGCATAGAAATAATAAGACATTCATCATCCTTGCATTTTTCTGCAAGATTGTGTTCATCTTGTGCTTGGGGAGAAATTAGTTATGCAGGGGAAGGTTTGAAGCATAATTAAAGGCCGAATAGGAAAGGACGAAGAAAACCATAATGCGTCAGATCACAAAATATGACGCCATCCTCTAGATAATAAAGGATGAGTTGAAGAAGGTAGAATCGAGCGTTGGTAATTTGTGAAGATCTAGAGCAGATAATCAAGACAAGGACATTGTAAGAAGAAAATGAAGTTCTTGTAGCGAAGAAGGATGAGACCCTAGGCTAGGAGGAAAGATTAGTCTACAATAGTAAAGAAGTGTGACATGCTTAAAACAACTAGGGATGCACGTGAAGAGAGGATAAAGGAGTTGGGGATGCTAGTCACACAGAGAATGGATTTTATGGATGACATAAATTCAGGGCGAATTGGAATAATAAAGGAACTGAAGCATAAGGGGGAGGACACGACCTTGGAGGAAATGAAGAAAGTGCTTGGTGATGTGGTCTGGTAAAACCAAAAAAGGGCTAGGTGAATGGAATGAGTTAAAAGCTGATATCAAGAAGGACTACCCCCAAGATTCTTCTTATAGTTGAGTGAGCGCACCAATTATTCTTCCATTCCTTTCATTCTTTCATAATTCATTCTTTATTCTTCGATCCTTTGGAGAGATAAGTTGAGAAACTTTATTGCCGAGGGAGGCAATATCATTAGTGTGGGGTAATGTTGGGTTAGATAAATTACCTAAGTATTAGAGGGAACACACATGGGGTGTGTAGGCATGCACAAGTGTTAGTTATGAGGGGCACACCCCAGGAAGACTAGTTCGGGACTTAGCCAATTGTTGGAGCTCAAAATTGCACCCACATTCAGATCATAGACAACCTGAAATTTGAGTCAACATGGGACTATCTCCAAGTTGTGGTACTCGAACTAAGACATACCTCTATAGAAGGCTAGATTGCTCTAATTACCCCTAATGCTAAACTACTCCTAGAAATTGAAATGCAACTATCTAGCTCTACTCTAATTTTCCAAGGGAGCAGGGTGAGAAGGAGATGCATAAAATAGAAATCCTAACCTATAGAGGTGATAACATCAGAAACAAGGGGATGAATACTTCTACAAGAGTGAAAATGGAGGTAAACAATGATGAAGAGGGTTGAAATGAAGACCACCGATTAAAATTGCGTCCCGAGATCAAATTTCATGATGCACAATAGATACAAGTTCTGAAATAGCACACAAAACACACATGCAAAATAATGAGAGGCGAGATAGTGCAAAAAAAATGATAGCTAAGGAAAAATGAGCCATAAAACTAAGATTTTATTTCCTAGAGATCATGCATAGATCATTACAAGGTAGGAAGAAGATGCAAAATATTCACAGAACTTGAGTCCAAGGCATACAACCCTTAGAACACTTGTGCAACATAGAATGATGCCTTCACATTTCTTAAGTATCCAACGTTAAGAATGAGCATTGTTCTACAATATATATAAAATCTTGGAAGAGAGTGAGAGAAGAAATTAGTGGAAAATTCAAGTTCATTCGACCAATCCCAACCACCTTCATTAATTTATCTTAGGGAACAAGGTGTCACTCTATTTATCCACTGGTACATGCCTTCTTAAACTAAGCACCCATACGACATTTAATACTGGTGGTTGTGTCACCTGAAATAACCTCTTTGCATGTTAGAGAGGTTTTCCTTCACTTCTTCCACCTACCATTATTTAATCCATGAAATATGATTACTTTCACATGGAGAAGACTGAAATTCCTTCAAATAATATTAGATTTGAAATTATCAAATCTAATTTATGTCCATTTAGCAATCCGTAAATAAATATTGTTCTCCTTCATCATGTCGCTTTCTTGATTCATCCTTGTGCAACTTTTGACATCCGTGGATCATTCCTTTGTATTGCAACACCATGGAATCCCACAGATTTTATCAAATTCCACCCTTTGCTCTGCAGTGCAACTTAGATCCTGGTGGTCTTTTTCCCTTGTCCGCAGCATTGTGAGATCATGTCCTCTATCCTGCGACACACATTCCTTTTATGTGACACACTTAAACTTCTCCACAGTTTTGATTCTTCATCCGTAGTATGCTCAAAGCTTCCGCAGTTCTTTAAAGTTTACTCTGAATATCTGCCAAGTTTAACACTTGTGCAAGTTTCTTAACTTTTGCAAGGGATGCAAAATTGAGCAACACCAATTTTGCATGACATGAGATGAAAATAGGAAAATTAGATAGAGTGCAGATCAAGAAAATATAAGAACAAGAATACCCAATGACTAAGAAAAGGCTATTTTGGGAACAAAATGGAAGAGCAAAGGTCATGCATAGTTTGTGCTAATAATAAGATTAAGATAGAGTTTAATTATATATTAATCTATCCTTAGCCACTTTGTAAACCACATGTAGCTGTTAGCGCATGGCTATTTTGAGCATACCGTCTATTTTGAGATATGCGGATGGTGAAGGGAAAGTCCCCCACTCCTATATATATTAGTTGATTCACATAGTTTTGATGACCATGTATTAGGATCTGAGTTGTATTAGAGTTTATGTTGCCATGATGTTGCTAGCATGCAATGACTTTCTGGTTACTATGATTATGTATTCAACTTCTGTTACTTGATGAATTATTGCAATGGATTATTGTGGATGGATTATGGTAATTGATGCTATCTGATCATGCCGGTTGTATGGTTAATATGATCTTAGTTCTAGTTTGATTCATTATGATCTATGATTGTGATTTGATTCATGTTATGCTTTGTACCTAGTTACTTTATTTGTTAAAATTTAATATGATTATGCATGATAAAATCTTGAAAATCTTTCATAAAGGAGGGACCTAGTAGCTTCACGCATTTCGGGTAGGGCATTCAAATCTATTTGGATGAAGTGTCAACGTGCATAGGAAATTGAGGGGAAAAACAAGACTACAGAGAGGATCTCTTCTTTTGCGCCTGTACCATCTCCATTGTCATCTACATTAGGAGGTCACTTAAACCCTCCCATACTTTGAGGCTTCTTGATTTCTCATATACTTTTCACTACCCTGAAATAGGAAGCGAGAAATCTTGTCAAACATTTTGGCACGCCCAGTGGGACCACCCTTCTTCTTTGGTGATTATTTTTGTTATCTTTTCATTTCATTTCCATTTCTTCTTCGTATTCCTTTCTTTCTACTAACCTCGTAGGTGAGGGATTTGCTTGCTCACATATTAGTGGTTTGCTTGCCTGAATTGAGAACACACTTGTTAAAAAAAGAAAAAAAGAAAAAAGAAATAACATATCTAGGTATTCTCCTTTTTGTTCCCTATTTTATCCTTTCTGCATCTTCTTGTGTGTGTTCTCATTGAATCTCACATTCCACTTTTTGGTCTAAAAATAACCCTTTCATTCTTGCTTGATCATCTAGATTAAATAAGAGGTTAATTAGCTGCATTCACCTTTTCTTCCACACACATTTGAAATCACACATCAAACATACACATTTCAAACATCATCTACCAGGTGGAACTATTGGGATTTCATCATCCAATAGGAAAGTCGTCGTGGTGTTCTAGCCATGTTACATTTTTTTGGCTATCAATATATTGGATAAGCACCCGAGACCATTATTGCTATGGTGCGTGAAGTGTAGGGGTAGGCCCCAACACCAGGCCCCGTAGTGGTAGTCGTCATAGATTTGTGCCTCACGTACCTTTGGGTATATCGAGGACTCTATTAAAAACATCCTGAAACCTACCTTAGATCGACCATTTTGTAGGTTCATTTTGAGCCCTTTTCTCACACCTTCTAATAAACAAGATAATTAAAAACAATATTACTTGTCTTGTTTATTTTAACAACACTTGTATAGGTTCTTGTTTGTTTTATGCATGTTATCACTATATCTCAAATCAAGAAAATCAAACAAACCACCTCATCTAACATCATCACCTCCAATAACATCATCCAAAAAATGTTTGCCCTTGCTACTGGTTCTTCTATTCCTTTAATCATGCGCTCTTTAGTTCCCTAATCCTTTATTTCCATGACTGCTTCTAGAAAGCCCTTTTCTGTTCAAATTCATTCCCACATTGAAACTAATCCCTTCCAATACCAACATTCAATCCCTTCTAGACCAACTACACCTCCATATGTCACTTCCATAGAGACCTTTGGGCCTCATGTTATCCACACGGATTCTCGGAGTTCTAGGAAATCTTGGACACTAACCCTATCACTCTTTACGATTACCTCCTCCACAAATCTACCAAACTTCCCATTAGTGGACCCCCACTTCAACAAATCTACACCTATCACTCTCATCCTGAAATATCTCAGGTCCTGACCTCTCAACTCACCCTTTTCTTCCCCTGATCCATGAATGATCTTATCATGACGCAACATGAACCTAGATCCCATCAATCTTCCGGTCACCAATCCACTCAACTAGTGGCTCCTATTTCACATAATCTTCCTCAAATCTATACATCCCCCTCTTCTTATATACCTATAACCTATCATCCACCATCATTATTTCTACCCCAAATCCAAATCTACAGGAATCTCGTCTTCTCCTTCCACCAACCGAGCATCGTGATCTAACTTCCATCCCAATATCAACATCTCAAATCCATGCTAATGTCATCACTTCAGAACCTCATCCTTCTTAATCAACCCAAGTACATCAGCCTCCCCTTCAGAATTTATTCCACTATATCTTCCCTCATCAAATAGCTCAAAAACTCTCAATCACCTCATATTTACATTCCTACTCATTCTATGCAAAATCAACATAACATTCCCACTTCTCAACAAACACAAGCACATCCACCTCAGTATATTCCCGTTTCCCAAAAAAATCTTATTTCCTAGCCTATTCCATCACAACCATTTAACTATCTCCCCCTTATTAACCATCACCACCAATACCTACCTATCCTCAACCTAACCCTTCCAAATATTATGATTCATAACCTCACTAATCTACCTCTCATACATCTCATGAACCCATGCAAGATTTGCTGAATAGGTTAGAAAACCTCAAAGCATCCACCATGGGTCCCAAGATCTTGTTTACCTACAAACAAATTTGTAATGAGACCACCCGTCCATCTGATCCTATTAATCCTTATCCACCACACTGGGAACTCCCTAAATTCTCAAAATTCAATAGTAAGGAGGATCCCCAACAACATCTTTATACCTTGAGACATGACTGCTACCTTATTACACATGATTAGGATCTCATGATCTGTACCTTCCCTATGTCATTGGATGGCCCCACCTTGGACTGGTACAACATCATCCCATAAAACTCCCTCGTTTAATTTACCCAACTCGCATAGTCATTCCCAAAATATTTCTCCATAAACATTGCTTGTAAGATCACCATCACCGACTTGTATGCCATTAGACAATATGATGATGAATTCATCACAAAATTTGTCACTAGATGGTGTGATCTCATCAATCAACTTTCTTTCCTCCCTTCCTCAAACCGAACTCATCAAGCTTTTCTCTTGATCATGTGTTAAGCACATTTCATCAACCCTCCAGATTCAATCCTTTCAAACCTTTGAGGAAGCATTCACCATGTCTTGTAAACTAGATCTACGTACCCTTGAGAAAGGCCATATCAAACTCAAATCTAAAAAATTGAAACCAAAATTCATGAAGACATCTAACCACAATGATAAATCCAAAAACACCACTAACACTATCATTATTAAATCTTCTACCGCATCAACTTCCCGTACTGAGCTCCTACAAAAAAGCCCCTCATCCTACACCTAACTATACCCCTCTCGGGAAGTCATATAGTTCAATCTTTGATAAAATCATGGTGGCCCATCCCATCTAGCTTCCTCTTATCCGTCTTGTCAACGACACACGACCTAAACCCGCATGGTACCATGAAAACCACTATTGTAAACATCATCAGGCCATGACCATGACATTGAAAGGTGTCACACATTCAAATAACTTATCCAAGACCTCGTCGACCGAGGGGATATCCACTTGGATAATCCTAACGCCTCTCCCAATCAACCTATATTCAACAGAAAATGAAAGCTACATGTTGCTACTCTATCACCAACACTTGCTTGTTTCTCAATAACTATTTTAGGAACTGGAACACCAAGCACAATGACAAGGCCACCAGGTGGGATCAGATGTGCGCATGTGGTACTCAATATTTCTTCATCAGATGTGATCTCATTAGAAGCCAGAGGGGATTCTATATTATGCTTGCCTAAGTGGGGGAGAGCCTGATGCTTTAGATCCACATCTTCCACGCGAGCCTCAAATCCTTCATGAGACATCATCCTTTACAACTCCATATACTCCTCAATATCATGCTTCTTCGCTAATTCCCTCTCCTATGCTTCATTATAATTAAGTCACCTTTCTTCTCTATGCCTTTCTGTCGCAAGGTCCACCATCTTTCACCATACCTGCTCCTTCCCCCGTATGCAGTGGAGGTTTAACTAGCCATAGGTCATTCTTCCAAATCCAAATTCACCGACAAGATCTTAATGGCTAAAGGGATAACATGTAAATAAGATCCTTTGGGTTCGCACAAGAACTGAAACTCAGAAACCTCTAGACATGAATAAGTAGAAACAATGCACTCCAATGTGTAACTATGCAAAACACCACTCCACCAATGATCTACAGTGCATTTCCAAGTCACATCAGCATCCTACAGGATCTGGTAATCTTCTTGTGTCCAAAATATTGTTCTATACCTCCAATTCCACTTCGATGCATATGCTACTAGCTGCTCGTCTCGTACAACTCTATAGGAAAACAACAAAAGAAATTCTCATAGAGTTCATGATACATATGTTCTTTAACCCATGCGCGAGCATCGAAATCAGGTCTAATATTATATCTGTGAGAAAAATGGTCTTCTTATTCCACAACCCAACTCTCCATGTTGTCCAAAGTCAACCGATACGTCTTCATCATGCAACATCCTTGCAAAAGCTTTAAAAGAGGTTTTGACAACAAAACCAAAATGTAGTCTATTTTTATAAACCCTAGATGCGCTAGCCCATCACTCAGACATATCTGAGTGCTCACTCGAAGTGCACAAAGGTACGAGGTCTCTCTTTTTATACCAACTTTGTTAAGGTGTTAACATGATCATGCAAGTATTCCATATCCATAACAAGTAATTAAAGATAAATCTTAACATGAACTAGATCACAACCATAGTGCATAATGAATCAAACAAGGACCAAGATCATATTTACCATATAATAATCAGTAAGAGAGATATCAACAATCAATATCCATCCACAAAGATCCATTATATTAACCCAACAAAAGACAATAGCTGAATACAATACAATTACCATCACAAAATCATGTGCACAAATACACCAACAACATAACTCTGTCTCAATCAAGAAGTGCTCTAAACCGTGTAAATCAACACACACACACATATAGGGATGGGGAACTTTCCCTTCATCGCCCATGCACTCTCAAAATAGGTTGCATGCTCAAAATAGCTATGCACCGCTATAAAAGCAACTAAGGAAGCATGCAAGCTTTGCCTAATAATAGATTATCTATAACTAACTCTAGATCTAATCCTATTATTATCTCAAACTTTTCATGATGCTTGATCTTCTACTTGCTCCAAAAATATCCATTAGTTTGTCCACAAGTCTTCTATCTTTATCCAATGAGTGTTCATCACTCCACGTTTAACTCTAGCTTGATCCATGTAAAAAAGGTTAAGTACCAAACTCTGTCTTTCTAGGCATAGATATTTAGGGTGCAAATCCATCAAACTTCAGCACCTATCCATGCGTCCTCTTATACTTAGCCAATATTTTTTCTAGTCAACAGTTACAAATGAGACATCAGAAGATCGTGAAGAAGAGGTTCATGAAGAAGCACCGTCCCATGCCATTCCCACACCTCCTCCATTCAAACTGGAGGCCAAGATCAAAATTGAGCCTTACGATGGAGATGTGAATGATGAGAAGCTAGACCATTGGCTAGCTCAACTAGTGGTATATTTCAGTTTGCATCAGATTAATGAAAGTTAGAAGATTTCCTTTGTTCGGTTAAAATTAACCAAACATGCTTTAGCTTAGTTTGAAAGTTATGTTCATACATTGGTTGTTAAGAAGCTTCCTCTAATTACTAAGTGGGATGTTTTTAAGAAGCTAATCCAAAATTAGTTTTATCCTATTTGTTATGAGGAAGAGAGGTCCATGTATTGGCAATATCTCAGGTAAAACAAGGCTAGACTATGCATGAGTATACGAGTGAGTTCCGAAAGAAATCTATTCAGATGGGAAAGGATCTAGCAGACGAAGACCTATTGATGAAGTATATTAGTGGACTCCATAGCCATTTGAGGAGACTTTTCCTCTTGGCCAAGCCTGCAAATGTAGATGAAGCTTGTATGCAAGCTCACTATTTGGAGATGGATAAGAAAAAGAGTTCATCTACCTCTCAACATGCTTCAAACAAACAAGGTGACACCAAGCATAAGGACAAAGGAAAAGGAAAAGGTAAGAAAAATGCTACTCCTATTTCTAAAAAGGATACTAAAATTCATTGTGGGCACTATGATGTTGACAATCATTCTGAGGAGAAATGTTGGAAGATCCACCCCGAATTAGATCCCTTCAAAAACAAGAAGAATAAGAAGAAGGCTATGGCTGCCCTTTAGGGAGAGGAAGTGTTTTTTAGAGAAGAGGTGGATGAGACTGTGTTGTGCCTCCATCAGTAGAGAAGTATGTTTGGGTAGCAATAATGTTTCTTAGGAAAATGAACCTACGAAGATTTTTCATTTAAAGATTCAAGTGAAGAAAACTAAGGCGGATGCTCTTTTTGATACATGTTCTCAAGCTAATTTAATTAGTAAAAAGTTAGTGGATAGGTTGAAGTTAGAAACTTACAATCACCCAGCCCGTATTCTTTGGGTTGGATAAAGAAATGTGTAGACATCAAGGTAACGAAATAGTGTAAGATCACTTTTGGTATTGAATTTTTTTTTTTGATGAGGTTACTCTGGATGTTGTTCCCCTTGATGTGTGTGGTGTTGTTTTTGGCAACCCATATCTATATGTTGAGGATGCTATCTTCATAAGGAGAGCCAATCACTAACGATTGGTAAAGGATGGTAAGAGCTATATCATTTCTGCCTATTTAGAAGATTCAAAGATATCTTTGGTAAGTGCCAATGAAGCCTAGAAGCTCATTAATGTTAGTGGTAAATTTTCATTGCTTATGTTGAGGGATATGCCAGATGATGAGATTGTTACCCCTAAAACTACTTGTAACATGTTTTCTAATAAAGAGTAGGCACATGTAACAGAGTTGGTTCAAAATTTTAGAGAGGTCTTTCAGGAACCTACAGGGCTGCCCCTAGTCAGGGAAATTGAGCATGAGATCCACTAGCCACCCGATAGTCCACTTCCGAACTTGGGATTATACAGGTAATCTTTGAAAGATGCCAATGAGGTAAAACAACAGTTACAATCTTTGATTGAACAAGTTATAATCCATCCTAACACTTCTCCACGTGGTTTTCCTATTGTTTTACTACCTAAGAAAGATGGTTCATGGAGAATGTGTGTTGATTATAGGGCTCTAAAAAAATAACCATTAAGAATTTGTACCCTCTTCCTCACATTGATAATTTATTAGATCAGTTACAACATGCTAAATATTTTACTAAGCTTGATTTGAAGTATGGATATCATCAAGTGTGGATTAAAGAAGAGGACATCTGGAAAACAACATGCAAGACCAGGAAAGGATTATATGAATGGTTGGTATTACCGTTTGGGCTTTGTAATGCACCAGCTACCTTCATGAGGTTGATAAATGAGGTAATGAGGCCATTTACTGATTCCTTTGTTATTGTGTACTTGGATGATATTATGGTGTTTAGCAGAACTTATGACGATCATATTGATCATTTGTGTCAAGTTTTGCAAGTTCTTAAGGAGAACCGACTTGTGTTGAATGAAAAGAAATGTGAGTTTTCACAACAGTCACTTGTCTGTTTAGGACATGTGATTGGAGATGCGGAGTCAAGGATTGATTCAATGAAGATAAAGGCCATTCAGAATTGGCCTACACCATAAAGTTTGATGGAGACCAGGAGTTTTGTTGGGGCAGTTCAGTATTTATGGAAGTTCATTAAAAACTTCTCTTATAGTAGCGCCACTACATTCACTGACAACAGGGGGTAAAAAACAACAGATTGCTTTTTATTCATTTAAATATAAAATCAGTCATGCTCCATTTTTATATTTTCCTAACTTATAACTGCCCTTTGAAGTGGAAACTAATGCCAGTGACTATGTTATGGGGGTTGTCCTACTTCAGGGAGGTAGGTCGGTATGTTATCACTCTGAATTATTTCATGGTGTAATTATAAATTATTGTACTTATGACAAGGAATTGTATGCTCTTGTTCAAGAAGTCAAGAAATGGAAACATTATTTGATGGGTAAGGAAACTATCATTCATATGGATCATCAACCTCTTCAATATCTGTAGGCTCAAAGTAAACTTCAACAAGCTAAGCACTATAAATGGATGGGTTTCTTACAACAATTTCATTTGGTTATTAAATATAAAAATGGTGTGACTAAAAATTGGTTGACATGTTATCTAGACCTCCTTTGATTTCAGATGTGGGCACGTTAACTCTTCTTGAGCCTTTTGTGTGTGAAGCATATCAGGAAGGCTATGAGCAGGATCCAGATTTTGCAAAGTTTTTTTAGAGATATTTCAGCAGAAACCTCCAAGTGAGGGATTTGTACCTAGAGGGGAATACTACTTCTAGGATGGTTTTCTCTACAAGAACATGAAACTTTGTGTGCCTAGGAGGGAAAGAGTGTAGTTGATGAGAGAAGCACACACTTCCATGGTATCTGGTCACTTTGGTGTGATAAAGACTATAGCACACTTGTAGAGGTATGTGTATTGGCCAAACATGCAAGCTAAAGTTGCTAAATTCATCAGGGGTTGTGTTTTATGCAGTACAAGTAAGCCTAATAATAGGAATTTGGGGTTATATATGCCATTACCAGTTCCTTCTTGACCATGGGAAAGTATCTCCATGGATTTTTTGGGTGGTTTTCTACCACCAAAAAGGGTCATGATTATATATTTGTGATTGTAGATCGATTTAGAAAAATGTGTATTCTTATTCCTTGTAAAAAGACCATTAAGGTCAGTGATACAACTGAGTTATTTTTTGCTAATGTGTGGGTTCACTTTGGTTTGCCTAGTTCTATTGTGTCAGACAGGGACTCACGATTTGTAGGGAAGTTTTGGTCAACTTTGTGGGAAAAGATGGATACGAAGCTAAATAAGTCTACTGCCTTTCATCCACAGACATATGGGAAAATAGAGGTGGTGAATTGTACCTTGGTCTAGCTCTTGATAGGGTATAACAGGAAACATCCAAGGACTTGGGATGAGAACTTTGTGTATATCCAACATTCTTATAACAGGGAAGTTCATGCTTCAACTAATAGAACTCCTTTTGAAACATGTTTTGGTTATTTTCCTAAGAGTGATTTTGATGTTGTTTTAAGATTACCATGCAGAGATAACAGGAAAGTGGAACTGGAGGTCTACAAAGCTGAGAAGTTTATTGAGAAGATTCAACAAATACACCTTCAGTTACAAAAGAAGTTGACAGAGTCACAAGCTAAGTACAAAACACGACATGATCAACATAGGACTGAGCATTCCTTGTTAGAGACAAGGTATGGTTATATTTGAGCTGGGATAGGCTACAGGGAAAATATAAGAAACTCAAACCTCTTCATTATGGACCCATTTGAAATTCTGGAACAAGTGGGTAAGAATGCATTTTGTTTGGATTTTCCTCCTTATATGAATATTTATTCAGTTGTGAATGTTGAAAACTTACGTCTTTTTGAGCCCTCCATGTTAGATGATGAACAAGAAGGGGTATTGCTTCTGCTTATTGAGGATCTTGCTCCGGATAGTCAACTGGAATTGGAGGAAGATGTGGTTTTATAGTGGAAAGAAAGAACACCATAGAGGGGAGTGCAGGATAGGTGGTTGATTGGGTTGAAAGGACAGTTACCTATCAAGGCCAAGTGGTATTCTAGAGAAGATGTGGGGAAGAAATTTCCTCACCTCATCATTCCTTGAAGCTTTTAGGGACTTAAAAGCCTCAAATTGGGGAGGTATGATCCAAAAATGGATCAGGAAAATCCCAATTCTATGTAATTTCTATATATGATACTTTCTCTATAGGTTCTCAGCTCATTTCTAGCTTCACAAGATGGTCTAGTCAGGTTGGGGTGATCGGGACACCTCTAAATGATGTTTTTAGACCATTTGATTTTTCTGTTTCAAGGGATTCAATTGACGATTCATGTGAACACCCCAGAAGTTATGTAACCACCGATGATATGCTACTCTGTGTAGAGCGGAGGTTTATGCGCAACTACATTGCGATGGTTACCACAACATCTAGTGGTTTTAGGGTCTGCGAAAGTGGCAGTCCTGTGCGATACGGTTCCAGAACGTGGGATCTCAACAGTTACAAATGTTTGAGCTTCCTAATCGGTTCATTTCTCCTTTCCACACCTCCCTGAGCTGATACATCTATAAATATAAGCATTTTAAAGGATTCCAAGCAAGTGTTTTGGGTGAATTCAAAGTGTGAGCAAAGTTGGAGAGTTGGATTCTTGTCTTGTTTGTTCATTTTGAAGAGTTCTTGTTGTTTGAGAGATTTGAGAGCAAGTAGATACAATTAGAAGGAGTATCATATTTCTTGAAGGCTAAATTGGCAGTAAGTTGTATCATTTTGAGATTACATAGTGAAGGGGAGTTAATTTTCTCACCCACTAGAGTTTTTCCCACATCGGGTTTCTCTAGGATAAATCTTGTCTCATTTTTGTCTCTTCTCCTTTTAATTTATAGTTTAATTGTGGTTGATATTGCACAATAAATTGTTTAATAAAGAACTCACATATTTCATTCATATTCATGAGCATAGTGATATGTTAATTGTTAAAGTTAGGAAGTTTACGGATCATGATTCAAATAAATCGCTAGCAATTTTAGGGAATCATTGGCAATTCCTATAAAATGATAAATTAACGAAAATAAATATTTGAATTGATTTCTTATACTTGTTTTAAAATATAAATGGACTAGAAATGATAATAGACAAGAAAAACCTGACCTTGTGATGTGGAGATGGCTGCAAGAGTGTCCATAGAGGCTGGTTGAGTGGATGATATTGATTTGTTGATCATCTAGAGAGGTTGTTGAAGGCTTAAGTACACCAGCTGATGTGCTGCAACTCCTTGGGGTGGTATAATGCTATTTCTAGATTTGGTGATGGCTGAAAAATGATAGGGCTTTGTTGTTGGCTTGAGGAAAATTTAGAGAAAAGGTTTACTTTTATCGAAAAGGTCTAAGAAATTCCTTGAAAGAGGAGTTTGAGTTCCTATTTATAATCAGAGGTGATTTCTTGGAATCGTCAGTGATCTAAGAAATTTGAAAGAGAGCATCTAGAACTGGTTTCAACCACCTTCAAAATGGTATTTTTTGGGTGTGGGATGAGGGCAAATGGTTAGGGAAGAAACGTCAATGATTATGGTGAATCGCTGGTGACTATTGTGATTTTGTTTTGATTGTTTAATTTTGATTAAACAATGTTATATGGATGTTTTGTGTGTTTGTGTATGTAGGCGAGAGATAAATTGACTATCCAAGACATGATTCCTTTGATCTTGAAGGATGTGTGAGCCTCTTTATTAGATGATAACTAGGTTTATTAGGAGGATGTTGGTTTGGGTGCGATGCATCATTACTGGCAGATCCACAAGTATCAGGGGTTGTTACTAGAGTTATTAGAGAGGTGGGATCCTATCACTTATACATTTTGGTTGTCGACGAGTGAGATGGCCATCACCCTCATAGGATTATGAGGTTTCCTATGCAGGGGGAGGGGATTTATCTGATTAATGAGAGAGATAGACTTGGAGTGATGAGGATACTATATGGTGATGATGTTGATGGGGTAGAGTTCTCATCAGGGGGATTTTCATATGGGGCTTTATATATTCCTGAGACAAAGGGTTGTGCTTTGATGACCTTGGTGATTATTGGAATTAGTTGTTATGCTTTTCTCGACTTTGTTGGTGGCCGGTTTCCATCGATGATGATGGGGGTGTTAGTTGATATGATGGAGCAGAGGATTGTTTTTGCATGGGCCCCTACTTTAATTTCTTAGACTTATAGAGCATTGTGGGCATGTAGGATAGGGAAGAGGCTTGGGATTGATGTCAGCTTCTTGTTACAGTGCTGGGAATATGAGTACATTATAGTGGATCATTGTATGGGTTTACCATGGGGAGGCTTAGCAATGTTGGATGAGATGACTGGGTTTGTCTGATGGCAGTCAGATAGAGGAAAGGTAGACCCGTGTGTAGTTAAGAAC
The DNA here is from genome assembly GCA_019776745.2 of Taxus chinensis. NCBI lineage: Eukaryota > Viridiplantae > Streptophyta > Pinopsida > Cupressales > Taxaceae > Taxus > Taxus chinensis. The sequence continues at coordinate 718,794,161 of CM034153.1, read as the reverse complement.
ACTATCGAAAACTCCTTGTTGGATTACATGTGGGTGACGTGAGATGGAGACTATACATTAGGTTTTTATTATGACAGGGGGAGGATGGCAAGCTTACGACCACCCAGCAGGACATGTGGGTGTAGTGCCGATGACTAGGAGAGTGGGATTTGATTAGATTTAGTCGCATCAAGTGATAGTACAGACCAATTTAGGATATTCTGAAGGTGACTACAACCTATAGATGTGATGATGGAGATGTGGATACACCATTACCAACAGTTACAATGATTTGCACCATCACCGATGAGGAGGGGGTGATGGGGGTAGATGACGAGGGTGTGCCCACATCGATGGATGATGTTAGGGTTACAGAGGCATACACTATATGGTGACAAGCTCAACCCACCAGAGTTGATAAATGGGTATGATCTTGTGTAGAGGTTTCTCCTTAGGGAGTTAGTGGCGAGGATGAGAGAGGTGGGGGTGAGGATGCTGGTGGTGGTGATGACATGGTAGCTTTAGAGGTCACCATTTCTCGGTTAGAGGCTGAGAAGGTTACATTATTGGCTGAATGGGCTACATTGACTATGAAGAGGTATGGTTTGGTGGGTGAGCGGGATGGACTGGGTCAGTGGCTGGCGGGTGCATAGGCAGAGATGACACATGTCATATCATACCATGATAGGTACATGCATTAATGAGAGGTCTTGAGAAAGGCCCTTGATATCACAGTGATGTAGAGCTCCACACCTCTCTCGACCATTCCACATGTTATCAACAATTAATTTCATGCATTCAATACTTCAAAACAAGTAATCTAAGTTCTTGTCTTTTGGGAATGCTTAGTTCTTCACTTTGCAAGTGTTTTTGACTTAATGTGGTCTATAAGTAGCCAAAAGAATCTACTGACTTCATTAGCATATCCATATCATTTTGAAGATGCATGCAAAATTATAGATTCCATCTTCTTCATTTGTTCCCTCTACCTTACTTTTGCATTCTTGCTCTAGGAGGTCTACTAACCCAGGGAAAGGTTTGTAATTATCATATCTTTGGACACAAACCACTTTAAGACTCAAACTAAACCTTATTGACTACCCATTTTTAATTTCTTGAAGCTTGCAAAGTTATAGGGTCAGAATCCAAACCTACATGTGAATTCCTTTGTTAATCCCTGCTTTTTATTAGCCTTTGACTGTGTTTTTACGGTTTTCTGTAGCAACTGTCAAAAAAATCTCAAAGAGGAGAGATTTATTTGGCACTATATTTTTCTTCAACATTTGAACAAGTCTGAGACAAAGACTATTACCAATTTTCATAAATATTCTCTGGTGCAATTAGGAGATATTGCAATTTCAATTTTCAAACCCTAGATGTTTTCTACACAGACCTGAGAATATATACTTCGCAATAACTTCCCATTAGCTTCGAATCAAGATCCTAAATTTCACACAAAGGATTATATTAGGAATATGCACGAATTTTTCTTACCATTGGGCCTTAATGTTGAGGGAGAAACTAGTAACAATAAGAACTTGCACTAGCATTCATGTTCAGAAGGCAAAGTACTCAAACTTTGACTCTCTGTTATAACTATACAGTTTCAAGTAAATCTTATCTTTGATTCAATATATTCATCCACATCTTGCTGATGATCTCAAATACCTCATGCAATTGCCATATTGTTTAGGAGGTCAAGTTTTGTTCAATGTTTGACGTGCACAATATAGTCTCAATCCAGACTTCTATGGAGTTATTTGCATGCAATGAACCTTTCATGATATTTTTAATTCAACCCTTGATGATGGCACCGTAAGTCTCATTTTAATATGATGTAATATTAATTAAATAGTTCTTAAAACACTCACACAGAATTCTAAAGTAGACTCAGCTTAACAGTCATGTACAGTCTACACACTTAATTATATGCTAAGACAAATCCTCACAATCAAAGTTAAAGCATTCCTACTGTAAAAGACTCCAAGAAACATTATTTGTATACATGTGAGGGAAACCAATACAACTTCAAGAACACATGTATCGGCCTTAGAATCTTTAAAGTATTAGTCACCTTGTACCATTAATAATTTCAACAAAGTCCTCGTAAAATCTCATTTCATTGAAAACAAATAATTCTAATCAACCTAGATCATTCTTCCTATAAAATTCCAATCATCTTTTCTGTATGAAAACAAGGGAAAAAACTCCTGCTATAAAATCATAGAATCCACACAAAATAGGGTATCAAGCAAACCAAGGGCATTATAAATATACAAACTATATTTCACTACAAAATTATAGTTTCCTCTCCTATTTCCCTTTCTTTGCTTTCCTCCTTCATGAGGAAATCCCTCTCCGACTTCTCTCCCCCATATATTTTAATTCCATATGACTTGTAACTTATTTTTGCAATGTAAATACCTTCTAGGATTTCATGGTGACTCTTTATTCCTTTCTCATCCAAAAATAGGCATTTTTTATAACATTTATATACATATAGTCACTCTTGTACTAACTACTATTTCTATGACACCATTCAAACACATCTCACCTATGAAACACCCTTACAATTCCTTGACAAGCCATAACCCCTTATTTTAACCCTCAAGACACTTGAACACCAGAAAAGGAGGGAATTGTATTAATTTTGAAATTTCAAACTTCAAACTCGACCTAAACCCCCTGACTCATCCATATTAATCTCATAATACAATAAATTACACTTTTGTGTAGCTTTTCAGTGATGCTCATGCATCACACAGGTACCTCAGTGTCAGGGGCTGAGCTAGGGGTAGCGAGGGCCTAAGCTAGTGGTCAAAGGGGACCACTTGTTAGTGTTAGTTCAGGTAACTACTATTCCCTGTGTGAGGAGTTGAGATATTATAAGGAGATAGTCCAACGAAGGCTACCTGATGAGCCTTATTTTTCAATGTATTAAGAGAAAAGATGAGTGGGACCTAGCAGTAATACAATGAGTATGGGTTAGCTACTGCAAGGTGTAAATAGAGGTGGTCCTAGTAGAAGACCAGATGGAGGTGAGGGTGGTGATTAGGGGAGAAACACCCAAGGAGGCATCCGGTTTGAATGTCTAGTTCACCCAGTAGATGTGATATTTTTTATGTATACGGAGCTCTTTGTGAAGCCTATATTTGATGTATATTTTTGATATACAGAGCTTTGAGACTCCATGATGATGTATAGTGACACATGTGATATGATATATGATATATGCGCGTGCATATATATATATGACATTATATATATATGTTGATTTATTTTAATGTGATGTTTTGGATGTGATGAATTTATTTAGATGTGATCATGATATTTTAGATGTATAGATGTTGATAAATGTTGATTTTTTGACATGATGTTGAGATATATTAGATGATGTTTGATTTTGATGTGACATTTTAACTTTAATATATATCAAAATGTGTTCTAATCATGGATAAGAATAAAATGTGAAATGATTTCCTTTGGACTGGATTTGATACATATGTGATGGTAGAATGTAGAGTGAAGGCACTTTAACTTTTGGCCTTATAACAAGATGTTAACACATGACTAACAATGGGTAGTTACATGTAGGACCTTGGATATAGATGAAAGGTGAAATGTATACCTTCCTAGAACATGGGAAGGGTTGACATATGTAGGTTGTGTGGGAGAGTAGGTTCTCCTTTCAATGGTTTCATAGGAAGATTCCCTAGCTATACATTTTATTTTGATACAAACTGATCGATGTGGGAAGTTTTCTTTAATGGGAAAGTTGATCGATGCGGGAAGCTTTCCTAGGATGCTTTTGATATTTTGACTTTTTTGAAGGTTGATCGATGTGGGAAGCCTTTTTACAATGATATGGGTAGCCATCCTTCGAGGGAGTGGTCTACAATTTTTGAATTTTTTATTTTTTTGTTTTTGGATAGCCATCCTTTGAGGGATTGGTCTATAATTTTGATAGGAAGCTATCCTTCAAGGGATCAGTCTACTTTATTTTTTTTGATAATATAATTTTGATATTTGATAGTTGTCCTTTGAGGGATCAATCTATTTATTTTGATAAGATGCATCCATAGATATTTTTGAATTTATTTTTATGCTGAGGGTAGGCCTAGTAGACCATTTCAAGGAGGGGAAGAGATGTGTGCACAAGACTACACATGCATGTGTGTAATAACATGTTTTCAGTTGGTAGACAAGGTGGATGGATGTAATGATTATGGGGTTCCTACTAAGGAGGAAATTTTCCATGTGAAAGATGTAATGATGAAAGAGCCATGGTGCTCATCTTTAAGGTTTTTGAGAATAGTGATGGTAAACCACATGCTTTCAAATCATTACAATGATGAAATGATGGGTTGGTGGTGGAATAAGATATTTGATGTGACTACTGTCATGATGGTCGATGTGTTAATAGTAGAAAGGTTGTAAGTGCAAGGAATTCAAAGGTTCCTTTTTAGGTGTACCATCAAGGGAGGCTAGATGGTAAGCTCCCGACCCATATTTGTGAGTGATGACATATGGACCAATCCAGTTAGGGGAAAAATTTCCATGTTTACTCCTTTATAGAGTAGTGACATTTTGATTTTATTTGAGAACGAGATCACCTATATTAAAGTCACATTCTTTGACATGTTTTTTATATGTGCGCTTGATGCACTCTTGATAGACATGATGATGTTCGAGAGATGTTAGGTGACATTCATCTAACAACTCTAATTGGGCTAGATGTTCTTGATGATAATCCTCATCAGGGATAAAATATCTGAGGGATACATGGAGTGATGGGATTTTAACTTCAAGGGGTAAAACCACCTCAGAGCCATAGACTAGAGAAAAGGGTGTAACACATGTAGGAGTATGGATGCTAGTACGATAAGCCCAAAGAGAGAAAACAAGATTTGGAGATGCCAATTCCTGCCTGCTTGATCTGATGGTTTTCATAAGAATTTTGTTAAGTGTTTTGTTAGAAGCCTCAACTTGTCTATTTTCTTGTGGATAATAAGGTGATGAAAAGCTTAGTTTGATGTTGAATGTGTCACATAATTTCTTAACCTCTTTATTCTTGAAGGATTTTCCATTATCAGTGACTAGCTTGTGAGGGATGATCAAAGCAACATATGATATGTGATAGATGAAATCGATGATTTTGTTAGATTTAGTAGAGACTAAGGGAATGTACCTCTACCCATTTAGTGAAGTATTCAGTAGTTGTGATGATAGAGTGATGTCATTGTGATGAACGAGGGTTGATGAGGCCAATGAGGTCTAACCCCCATTGTGAGAAGGGCCATAGATCTTGAGTGGGTTGTAAATCCTGACTAGGAATGTGAGTGAGATTAGAATGTTGTTGGAATTTAACACATTTCTTGACATACACATAACAATATTGATTGAGAGTAGGCCAATAATATCCCATTCAAAGGATGCACTTAGCGATAACTGTCCCATTGAAGTGTCCACCACATATGCCATCATGGAATTCTTGAATGGATTTAGTAGATTCATGAGATTTGAGACATCTTAACAAGAGGCCATCAAATCCATGTTTATATAGAACACCACCTATGATGACATATCGGGTAGTGTGTTGAAGAAAATATCACTTAGTGTTTCTAGATAAGTCGGAGGGAATTTTTTATTCCAAAAGATAGTCGAATATCTGAGTATACCAGAGGTATGTTGGATTGTTTTCGATGAGGTTTATAGAAGGGAGTTCATTGTTGTGGGATGGTTGATCAAGTTTGTGCACAACAACGAATAATTTAGAATCATGGTTGATAGAGGGATGAGTGATGCAAGAGAAGCCATGGTGTCTGTGAATTTGTTAGAAGATCATGGAATTGTTTGGATGGTGTAATGATCAAAGGATTCTAAGAGGAATTCAACAATGGATTTATATTTTTGTAGAATATCATTTTTACATTGATAAATTCCTTTGATTTGGTTGATGACAAGTTGTGAGTCTCCATAGATGTCCAAGATTTGAAACACCAAGCATGATGGTGGTTTGGAGACCCATGATTAGAGCTTTGTATTCTTCCATGTTGTTAGTACATTCAAAATTTAGTTTGAAAGATAGAGGGATAGGAGTCCCCCAGGGAGGTATAATAATGATACCAACACCTCCCCCTTGCTGACACTTAGATCCATCAAAGAAAAGTGTCATTTTGATAGGAGTGTATTCGTGATTGATAATGTTGATAGATTCATCAAGGAATTGTTCATGTGAGGTGGTTGATTTTCAGGAAGAGGGGATTTGGTGAGATGATCGGTGATGGCTTGTCCTTTGATAGATTTTTGTGAGATGAATTCAAGGTCAAACTCAGTCATGAGCATAAGCCACCGAGTGATGCGGTCACTATGATATGGCTTGGAGTGCATGGTTTTAAGAGGATTGAAGTTGGTAATGATGTAAGTCTTGTGATTAAGTAGGTAATGACGGAGCTTTGGATGTTGCAAAGTACAAGGCACAACACAACTTTTTGGCTTCAGTATAACGAGTCTCGTAGTCATGGAGAGTGTGGCTTATATAATAAACAACCTACTCATGACCCTGTTCATCTCGATGAGTGAGCATGGCACCTAAGGCATGATTAGTAGCAATATGTAGAGGTAGAATGGATCTCCCCTCACGTGGAGGTGTAAGCATAGGTGGAGATAGGAGGTATTTTTTAAGGTCATCAAAGGCCTTTTGATAGTTGTGATCCTATTTAAAATGTACATCCTTTCAAGGAGGTGATGAAAAGGATGACAATGATCTGAAAGTTGTGAGATGAAATGGTGGATCGATTGAAGTTTACCCTGAAGGCTATGAAGTTGTTTTAGGTTTGATGGAGGAGGAATTTTGATGATGGATTTGATATTGGTGGGGTATACTTCAATGCTGTGAATAGAAACATGAACCCTAGGAGCTTTCTGGTGAGAACACCGAACACACACTTAGCAGGGTTGAGGCAAAGAAAGTACTAGATAAGGCGGGTGAAGATTGTGTCAAGGATAGTGAGATGATCCCTATGTTGCTTAGATTTACCTAAGAGGTCATCAATGTAGTCTTCTATAGTTTTGTGGATAAGATCGTGGAAAATGTATGTCATTGCAGCATTGATAAGTGGCCCCAACATTTTTAAAGTCCAAAATGCATTACTCGATAACATAAAGTCCCCCAAGGAGTGATGAAGGACGTTTTTTGTTGGTCATCAGTGGCGATATAGGATTTGATTGTAGCCAGAGAATCCATCCATAAGGGAGAGCATTTCATGGCTAACAGTTAGATCGATGAGTTGGTCGATGTTTGGAAGGGGAAATTCATCTTTAGGGAAAGTGAGGTTGAGGTCTCAGAAGTCAGTACAAATGTGTAATTTCTTAAGGATTTGGTCACATGGGCAATATTAGAGACCCATTGTGGGTAATCAATGGGTATGATGAAATTATTAGAGAGTAAACATTGTAACTCTTCTTTGATGAGAAGATCTATGTGAGGGTGCATCCTACATAGCTTTTTTTGATAGGTTTAGCATTAGGATAAGTGATGATATTGTGAACAATGATGTTGGGGTCAATACCCGACATATCTCTATACGACCATGCGAAGGCTTGACTATGTTTGGATAGGAAGGTGGTGAAGTCTTTTAATTCTTGCGAATCTAAAGATTGACCGAATTTGACTATGTGAGGCTCCTGTTGGAGTTCCTATATTAATGTCGATAGTGGATTTATTGAGAAGTGTTGATGTGTCAGGTGGCAGATTTTTTTGAAGGTAATGGTCCTCTACCCCCATATGAGAGAGGATGGATTGGTCATCGTGGCATTGAAGGATGTCAATGTAGGGTGAATCCTCTTCTATCATTTTAGGTAAAATGAGAGGAAGGGTTTCAGTACCATGGTTAGTTTGATAAGTTAGTTGGTCCTAAAGTGATAGTGTTGACTAAAAAAAAATTAGATGGGATGGAAATGGTGTCATCTATATCCATGGGGTCATTGTGTGTAGATGGGGAAGATGGTTCAATTCTGTGATGGGTCCGGATGTGGTGCTTGTTGAAGACTTAGAGGCTATTTTTTCGAAACCTAACCCGTATTTTTCATGAGGTTTGCTGGAATGGTCAAGGATTAAGTCATGGATTACTTATTCATAACATCTGAGTCCAAAGCCTTTCCAGGCACAATGATGGAGGTACATTTGTGTAAATACTTGGTTATATAAGAATACAAAGTATGATATGAATGGTTTGGCATGAAATTGATTAGTAGGATGTGGAGAAGGGTGATCGATCCCTCCGTAGACAAGGTTTGTTTTGAGATGTGGTGGACCAAAGGAGATAACATCCCCGATATTAGGTTCATACATTGGTTGTTTTTTGGGTCTTTTGCATGTCTTTCGATGTAGGAAGAGAATTAAGTGTAAGGAGATGATACTCCCCTAGTGAAAGGTGTTACATAACATTGTTGAAGGAAGTGTCATCTGGAAACTTGGATGAGGTGATGGATGAATAGTTGAGGCTTCATTAGAGGATCCTGAGTTCATTTTGGGAATATGCATGTCATTTTTAATCAATATGTCATGTGACATGCTTTGAAAGGGTTTAGATCTGTGTGGATCGTGAAATTTTTACCCTCATGTTCGTATTTGAGACAATGATGGAGTGTAGATGGGATACAATGCATAATGCATATCCAAGGGTCAGCCTAATAGCATATTATATTAAAAATCTCCTTCCACTAGATAGAATATTTTATGGAGGGTTTTAACGCTGACCTTGATTGGTAAGATGAATGTGCCTAATGTCGGGGCGATTGTGTCACTAAAAGCTCATAGTATGGAAGGTGGTTGAGGTGGAAAATGGTGTTGGGTAGTTGAATTTGATCAAATGGCAAGTGTGATGATATGATGTTAATGTTGGCGTCATTATCGATCATGACCTTATTAACGAGAGTATCATCAATTTTGGAGGTGATGAAAAGTGGGAGGTCATGGTCCTCTAGTTGTAATGATGGGATTTTTGAGTTGTCAAAAGAGATGGCATCAAACATTTTGAGTGTACCGAGCTATGTTTTGCAAATGGTTGTGGATCGTGTGAGGGTACTCATATATATTGGAGTGCTTCGATCATAACTTGTCGATGTTAATGTGAAGTTTGCACAAGCTCATAAAGGGACATTTTTATTGGAGCTTGATGAAGTTGTTTGATAATGGTATTTTGTACAAAAGTGGTGGATTGCATGTGTGTAGTGACAAGGATGGATACCTTAGCCTTAGTAGGGGGTGTTATATTAGATGACTCGGAGTGAGTGGGATGGAGATTTTGGACTTGTTTTGATCAGGAAGTCTTAGGATCATGGGTACATGCTCTAGTGGTGATATGTACTGCATCAATTTGATGAAGAGGGGCTTTGTTGGAAAATCCCCCACTTTTGGTGGATGTGAATGTAGGTGATAGTTGTAGATGTAGTAGTCTTAGATGTTTGATGGATTTTTTTGATGGTTCTAGATCTATAGGGAGAATTTCGAATTTGTTAGCAAGGATTTTGATAGTAGTGTGAAGGGATTTATAGTCCTTTGTAGAATGTCCTAATGGTGTGCAATGGTAATCACAAAATGCTTCAAAATTATACCAAGAGGGTTTCCACCCTTGAGATCTAGATGGATTAAGAGGAGGTAAAGTTATGATAGACTGTTGGATGAGCCTTTTCAAGGGTCAATGCATAATGTCCTTTTCGAGGTAAATTTGAGGGAAGTGACAATTGATTTTAGATGATACAGGTGTTGAAGGGACCATTTTTTTGTGATATTTTTAGGTTCCCTGATTGGGGAATGATTTTTGATTGTGTAATAATGACTAATAAATTTTGATGAGGGGTGTGGCCCTAAGATAGAAAGGCATAGAGTTTGGATTTTGTGTTGAGGAAGTTAGATGGTCACGTGATATGATTGTCACCTTTTTAGATGAAGGGATGTGTGGTCATGTAACATAATTTTTAAGGTTACGCATATAATGTTGAGTGACATGGTCATCGTAAGATATTTTCACACATTGTAAGATAGGTTTCTTTTCTGAAACTTGTGAAGAGCCTATAGATGGGCTTGAAGAGGATGAAATAGATGTGGATGAATTTGTGATTTTTTGATGGTAGGATCAGGAGACGTATTGATTCAATAGGTTCTTCTGACATGGAAACACAAGGTGTAATAGATGATTCATTTGTTGTTTTTATGACAAGAACCATTTGTGGATGATTCAGATGGTGCCTTCTGTGATGGGAGCACTAGAATGTTAAGGGTGTAGATGATTGATATTTGATTATGTTGATGGTGTGATGAGAGTGGATGACATTAGATTGTGGTTGACTTGTGGATGGGGGTGGTTTGGAAAGGGATATTTAAAAACATCCAAATTTTGATTTGGAGGTGCATTTGGGTTATCCAGTTGCAACTCACCTTTATCAATAAGATCCTGAAGGATATTTATAGAATGAATGACACATTTCGATGTCATGGCCTTTGACCCTATGGTATTTATAGTAATCATTTTCTCGATACCAAGAGGGTTTTGAAACAGATGTATCAATAGGATGGATGGGAGGAAGGGTGATCATACATGTTGCCAAGAGCTTATTAAAGAATGCACTGTAAGACTCACCAATAGGCATGTAATTGTGTTAAAGGATGGGTGCATTCGGAGGTTTAAACATTATTTAGAAGTATTTTTCACAATGACCGTGTTTTCTAATGTCATATATTTGTCATGACTAGAGGATGGTTTGAACAAAGACTCAGGTTTAGGCTTCTTTTATCTAAGTTTGACCTTTCCATCTTTCGAGAGTGAAAAGCTTGAGCTTGTGAGCCATAGTGAAGGATTCGTCAAATGTTTGAAAGGAATGAATTTGTAATGTGGATGATATGTGCTTAGCACAAGAGTGAGAAAATAACTCGATTAATTCAGTTTGTGGGAGGGAAAAGGACAACTGGTTGATAATTCCCCTCCAGTGGGTGATGAAATATATGATAGATTCATCCTCAAATTTCTTGATGGCGTATATATCGGTGATAGTGATTTTACATGAAATGTTAATCGAGAAATTTTCTAAGAAAATTTGTGCAAGCTAATGAAAAATGAGAAGAGTGAGTACCAAGGAATACTTTTGTATCAATCTAAGGATAGGTTTGGCTAATGACATGGGGAAATGTTCTCAGCATAAGGTCCTGGTTGTGTGTTATGAGGTAAAAAGCATGTTGGAAGGCGTCAAATGTGTTGTTGAGGGTCTTCTTTGCTTATAGAATTTGAGGAAATTAGGAAGTTCCCAATGTGGAGGATATGGTTTATATGGTACATATTGGTAGATGGGTTCATTACAGATTTGTTCATAAGATAGTATATGTTTTGGGACTAATAGAGGAAGCTTCAAGGCTAGAGATATCTTCTTCATTAATTCCTGTAAAGGGATCATTTTGTGAATGGTTATTGTCTGGGGATTGAATGAAGAAGGGCTTCAAGTTGATTATATGTAGATGGATTTGGTTGCTGGTATGGATGGTATGGAAAAGGGATATTATGTTGGAGAGGGGTGCTAATATGAACATTGTGTATGGGTTATGAGACTACAAGTTATGAGTATTGAATATATTGATATGTAAATGGGCATGGATGTGTTTAAGATAGGTAGTGAGTGTGCTGGAGTATATGTTGGAAAGGGTATTGAAGCATGTGGGATGAAAGGTTGGTATTGTTGAGGTATGTGATGGAAAGTACCAGAGGTGTGGATGAGAGGCTGAAATTGTTGAGGTATGTGGTGAGAGAAGATAAGGGTGGTTAATGATTATTGTGAAGATGTGGTGAACAATAGAGATGGAACTCATATTAATGATTTGTGTTCGATGTTGGTATAGACATGAATACATGTTGAATGAATGATGTAGGTTGTTGAGATGAGATAGGTTGAGACATGCTTAATGATATGGCTATTGAAATCATAGGAGGTGTTTGGATAGTGGGAGAGACTAAAGGTCTTGACGTAAATGAGGATGTGATGGTGTTATTTTGGGATGAGGCAAATTTGGATGAGGGATCTTGTGAGGATGATTATTTTTGGTTAGTTACATCCTATGAGGTCATACCATTAAGATTTAAAGTGATGATGGGGGTAGAGGACACATAATTAGATGTTTTGGATTCACTGGAAGTGGGACAAGGGTGGACTTGTTGGATGTCTGGCTTGTGGTTGGGATCAACAAGTTGGGAAAAGTTGTATGTAGTGTTGGTGACTGGGGGTCATTGTTTAGGCATGGATTCCTGAAGAAGTATCCCTTGGGAAAATAGATAAGTGTTAAGGGCCATGAGGTTTGAATTCAGGATCTTAGTAAATACTAGATCCTCACTATTAAATAAATGAGGACTAGATTGATTGAGAATTTACGATGTGGAAAATTGACTACTAGGATAGTGTGGAGGTTTGTGATCATCTGGTGATGGTGATTAATGTGTAGACACTAAAATTAGGTCACACTCCCCTTTGGTCCCTAAAAAAATAAACACCCTTCATCACATTAACCTAGCCATGGCCCCCTTCACCCCACTAATATTAATTTAATTAAATTAATTCATTATCCTCACCATATTTATTATTTAAATAACTTAATTTAGATAATATCCATAATTAATTCAATCATACAAGAACCTATTATACTCATGATTAATACTCTTATTCATCTAATACACTCCATTATATCAAACACAATAAATACAAAGAAGCTTATTACAATAAGTAATACCATAAGCTCATGCGTGCATTAGATCTAGTAGCATAACCTTACAGTAAATCATATCTAGTTCTCACACATAGTCCTTCTATTATATGCAAATCACTACATATTTATAAGGGTGGGGACTTTCCCTTCACCGCTTGCATAATTCCTAAAATAGGTCGCATGCTGAAAATAGCCATGTCCCTTTTCCAGTAATATCCACATATGCAAGTGCGCTAACGATAGACCTCTTCTTGTTAACTGGTAGTAGCAATTTTATTATTAGACCAAACCCATGCAAAGAACTTAGTAGCCGCTCCTCTAATAATATCCCATGCATGTCGTGTAAGTCTTTTATTTGGTTTATGTGCTCTACACGCTATCTCCAAAAATAGCCTATACATGTAAAAATGGTGAAGTCAAAAATTTTCCCCTGTCTTTCGCATGCGTGTTCTTCCCTATCCTTCCACTTCTTTGACTGTGTTTTACCCCTATGTGTGAATCTTCTATGTAGCCCTCTCCTTCGTATCATACTCCTATCCACCCAACACCATGGGAGAAAATTCACATAGTGGCTGATTGCATAAGGAAAGTATGAAAAATTAAAATGTAGAGAGAAAATGACCTACTATAGGGAAAGTGAGTTTCATGTCAAGTTAACCGAAATGTATGATGGGATACGATGGATCCCCACTTGGGTTTTCAAAATTTTGGAATAAAATCTATACTTTCACACAAGATGTTAATACTAAAGGTTCTCAAGGAGTGCTAGTGTTGTAATTATAGAGGATAATATCCCCAAACCTAAGGAATTTATAGCTTTCGAAGGCATATACCTAAAATAAGGAGAGGTATCACACTAGTATTTAGAATAAGATTAGATCCATTTATGATAAAGATAAGGGGAATAAAATAATAAGATTATGCAATATATATAAAAAAAACATCTAATCTAATCTATAGAAATGAATGAATAATTATCCATACACCATAAAAAAGTAACAAAAGATAAATATATGTTATAAATACTTAGCCACAAGTGAATGCTCATGCATGATCCTACCCAAAGCTAAAAAAAAACAAGATAGTTTTTCTATGAATGGAGAATGGGAAATATAAAAAATAATACCTCCAATCCTATCTCTTTATGGTGACTTAAATGCAATATAGAAAGATCCAAAACCTCAATTTTAACAATTAGGTGAAAAATATGCACAAGTGTACAATGTGTGAGAAAGTGCAACATTTTGAAATTATAAATGAGTGATGATAAAAAAATATGGTCAATTATATATAAATGATGCAATCTCCCATGGGTGATGGTGTTGGACATGGTAAAATCCAATCCAACACCATTTCCTATGGGTGATGGCATCAATCTTAAGGGAAACCTAAGGTTGTGAGGTGGAAAATAAAGAGAATGAGAATTTAGGAAATAAGTGGTTATAATGAAGAAGGTATGGGATAACCAAAGGTATAGGTGTGAGTGGAAATGAGTGCAAGAAATAAAATGTAAGAAGATAATTATACATAATGGGTACGATGCATGAAAAAAGGAATAAACAAGGAAAGGATAAAGGAACTATGACATAATAGTGACATCTCTTATATTTTGTGGTCTAGCCCGCATAACCAAGTATTATCAAAACCTAATACTGACAATACCTTGAGGTGCCCAATAAGGAGAAAAATACATTAGAGAACTTTGTGTAAGAGAAATGATTAGCACGTGTAAAAAATGAGGAGAATGAAAAATATCAATTTTATTATGAAAATATTATCTTACTTTTCCATCTCTCTTGTATTTTAAAAGTTATGATATGTTTTTCCATGCCTCTATATTTTTATTGTACTTGATAAATATGTATTAACTTTTATCTAGAGTTATTAAAGAGAATTTTTTTTTCCATCCATATTACTTTCTTAAGGATTTCAACCTTCTCCTTATTCTAAACATTTTACCTCCAAAACATAGTTTGAAATAGTATTTTACTGTGGGGATACATCCCTCAATTTCTTAGTCATCCCATATGTTTGATGCATTTAAAAAACTAGGAATGAGGAAAAAATATCCCCACCACACATGCTCCTCTACACAAAAATGGGACATTTACGAAAAGTATCCAAAATTTCCCCTTTTTTTGTGAACATATTGATGTCCCAAATTTTTTTTATTTTCTCATTTTAATTTTTTTTTTCAAAGATTCAAATATTAGTTTTGTAACTAGATTATATCTATTTTAAAAACAAAATTTTTTATAAATCTAAAAAAATTTATATTTGATTTATGACATAGTTTCTCCCATAAATAGTTCTACGTTGATGAAAAAATCCATCACCTTATCCATATATTTATCCATTTCTAGTGGTATAATGCCTCAATATTGTTTTGCCATTACATTGGGCTAAAAAATATGGGAATTCCCTAATGTACTATAGTAGTTTAAGCGCCTGAATTGTTTTCGAGGCCAATCATTTCTATTTTATAAAACATGTGTATAAATCTCTTTAAAATTCATCTTGAAATATCCAATTGATTTGTAAATATTGAATGCATAATTTAATATAAAAAATAAATATTATATAGTGATATAAGCAATAAGGTATGCATTAGAACATTTAACCATAGCTTGACTATGTTGTATTATAAAGACATAATAATAATTAGTGTGATGGCCCTTTTTCCTAAGAAGATAATTCAAAACCACAATTTATTTCATAATTTATTAAATATTTCAAACATTAATGTTGTCACCAAATCACTGCACCCTCTAAATGTCCAGAATGTGAAGAAGACGTTCAATGTGATTGGGAAAAATGGAATCACCTCTCAAGCTATGGGAGTTGGGCTCGAGGTGAACCTCCAGAGAAGGTTAGATTTCTCTTCCTAAACTAAGTGTTGTACTACTCCTAGTGCAATAAAATGGTTATCTAGACCTATGCTAACATTTCCATGGGTTTTAGGGAAAGAGATTTAAAAGAAATGAAATTATACTAGTGATCATGATGCACCAAATAAAGGGTGTTTCCAGACTTAGGAATGGTTGATTTGAAGAGGGAGTGTACACCAAAAGTCAACTCCACCAACTGCAACTTAGAAAGGGTATAGAATACCACATACTATGAAGCATGTGTTCCCTTTCTTAAACTCGATCAGAAAAATAATCTACCAGTCTTCAAGTGAAGAACTATGAACTTGAGAAGGGTGAACAAGCACCACAGTTTAACTGCATTCAATACTCCACCACTTGATAAGCACAAAATTCTAAGTACCTGCAATAGAAAATAAAACTTGCACAGTGTACTTACAAGCATGAGAAATGCACAAATAAGTATAGAAGGATTAAAGGAGTAAGATTATTCACAAAACACACACTTTTATTACTTCAACAACATGCACAATGCATCATACATTTAGAAGAGGTAATATTTTCCACTGCAGTATTGAAAGGAGGCTTGAAATTTCCCTCGACATACAAGAATAACTTGCAAAAAGAAGGAAGTTTCTTGAAAACTATACACTTGTCTAAGAATTATAACTTGTCCAACTCATTCGAATGAGCTTCCAACTTACATTTAGATAAGAATTTATGAAAGAGGAGAGAATAATTCAAAATTCCTTTCCTAAATTGAAGGCACTTGATGGTTCATTTATTAAAAAGTTGGTTGAACCTCTGAAGAAGCTTCCATAATGTGCCGTTAATTTCCTGTTGACCTAATCTTATCAATTAATTAAAAGAATATTTAAATAAAATATTTTAATAATAATAATATTAATAATAAAATATTTTAATGAAAATATTAATTTAATTAAAATATATGGTGAGACCCCACATTGACTAGTTTACATTGAAGGGGAAATCATGAGGAAAAGGCCAAAAATAGCCCAACTCAGTAGTTGGCTCTCTGATCCAACTAACGGAGTTGGGGTCGATCTCCCTCATTTCCTCGGTGTCTATTCTATCATTCCTGATCTCTGACCAAGTGATCTCTGTGTCTACATCGAGATAATTTATTGACTCGGTTCCCACTACTAATGATTGTTTCTTTGAAGTGTTGAAAAAATAGATAGGGTAACGGGCATAGGAGGAATACCTATTCAAATGTTGGTTGATGGGTTGTTGCACGCGTATGAATTCCAAATCCACAGCTGATCATGAGAGCTTCCTTTTGGCTAGGAGGAACTACCTGTAATGAAAACAAGACCACCAGAAGGAATTAAACAATATGGGCAGTGAACTGCCTAGCGTAAGCTAGATCCGGGAAGTATGATACTTCCTAGATGGCTGTCAGTCCACTATTTTAAACAATTCAATGCTGTAAACAAAGTAAATCCTATTGTTATTTTAAAATGATTTAGGTATCTCACTTAAAAACACAATAAGAAATAGATCTAATCTAACAGGCTAAGCTAGAATAGAATCCAAAGGTCAAATGATTGGTTCTGGGTCTCTGCAGGTCTGATAAAGGTCTCAGGTAGATCACAGGTGAATGAGGGTGAGATAAAATTAGGTGGGTAGGTCTCTGTTCAGGGTTGTGTGGGAAAACATAGAGACCGGTGTCAGTCAGGGGTGACCGACAGTGGTTAGGTGTAACTGGTGCCAGTTACTGTGAGATCTGGAAATGTCACAGAATAAGTTGGGGTCTCCTTTGTGATTACACAAAGGACTTTGGTTGGTCGGATGAGGTATTGGGTGACTGGAGTAGGATTTTGCAAGGTTTTAATGGGTATATGGAGGTGAAAATGTGGAGAAGGTCAATAGGGAGCAAGATAAACAATGGATGATAAAATGATGATGAAATGAAATAACCAGGAAAGTATGATGTTGTACTTACTTGGATTTCATTCCTGAAGGCTGTGTGTGAGGGATGGAGGTGCTGATGATGGGTTTGAAGGTTGCAAGTGATCACCAACTGAAGAAAAGCTTCTGCATGGGCTGCATGTACACTCCTCTTTGCTTGGATAGATCAGATCATGGCTGGGATGGCTGTGCAGGAGAAGATGTTCAATCTCCTTCCTTGGATGTGAGTTTTCACTGGAATTGGCTCTCTGAAGATGCGTTATCTCTCTGAGATGTGTTCTTGCTCATCAAATTTCTCCCAAATTTTTCCAACTTCCAACCTTGAGAATAAGGTAGTTTAGGGGTTAAAAGGGGTAACCGATGGTGGTTTGGCTTAACCGGTGATGGTTAGGGGTAACCGACGTCGGTCAAGGTGGGATTTCCTAGGTTTACTAAACTAGGGAGATCCTCTTGATTTCCTTGGATCTCATGTCATTATCCCATGGATTAGACTGGGAGCTTCTTGTGAGCATGCGGGAATGTGGTTAGAGGGAATGTAGGCATTGATTTTTAGGGTTTGGGTAAGTCTTAGTTAGTTATGGGAACTTGCTAAGAATAGGTCTTAGGTTGAGTTGGCTTGGTGAGGTGTCTAAGTGAACTGTATGTGTGGATATTATTTAAATAAGATATTTAAATAATAAATATAGTGAGGATAATGCATTAATTTAATTTAATTAATTATTAATATTAGTGGGGTGAAGGGGGGTCATGGCTAGGTAAATGTAATAAAGGGTGCTTATATGTCGAGGGACCAAAGGGGAGTGTGACCTAATTTTAGTGTCTACATTTTTCCCCTTTTTGTTGCGTAGCTTGTATTGGTAAGCGATGCTAACAAAAATAAGATGTGGTTGCCCCATGTGTGGGTGAAGGTGATCCCCCTCAAACCAGGAACTGACGAGGCAGCAGGCTGAAGCGGTGAGTGGTTTGATAAAAGGTAAATGTGAGGAAAAGGCAAGTGGGTACAGGGAAAAAGGGTGAAAGGTCTACTCGGGAAATCTAGGTAATGGGTCAGGGTCACAGGTAGCAACAGTCAAACACACGCACACGTATAAACTGCAGCACACTACCGGGTTGAAGAGCAGGCAAACTCTACATCGTCTAAGGTCGATAGGTTTATCCAAACAAGGTTGAAGTGAATCCAGTATCCAAGGTATAGGATATGGTCAGGAAACACAATGTAGGTTAGGTGCAGGAACGTTTAGGTATGTTCCGGTACACCAAAGGTAGGGTCAGGATAAACAGTCACGGAAATAGGCTAGGTAAGGTCATTAGGTCAATCAACACAGGTAACAGTGCCGCAAGGTATAGTGAACACATGAGGTCAAAGGTCACTAGCGATGGTCCAGGTCCAAATATCTAGGTCACGGCATGGGTAAGGCCAAGGTAGGGGTAAAATAATGAGTCCCCAAAGGAGGAAAAATGGAGGTAGTAAATGATGAGGTCAGGAAAGGTAAGGTAATGGGTTGGGTAAAGGTTGGATGGGGTAAAGGAGCAAGGTAAAGGGTGGGGTAAAATGGAAAAGTAGGGGCAATGTGTAGGTTAGGTTGACCGATGGCGGTCATGGATAACTGACGTCGGTATAGGAAAACTGACGACGGTGAGGTAGGGCACGAGACCGATGCCGGTCAAGGGGAACCGACATCGGTTAGGTCAAGGTTTTGTATAAAAACAAAAAATCCACATTTTTATTATTCATTTGTTATTTGTGAAGTGAAGAAATGACAAAAAAGAGAGAAAAGAGAGAAAAGTGTCCTAGATAAAATGGGACAGTGAGCTGGTAGTGTGATTTGACGAGGGTTGGGTTGGTGAGTAGCGGGTCCACGGGATCAGGGTGAGAGAGTTGATTGGTCGGAGGTTACGGGTAGATATTCAGGATGGCAGAGGCTGGAGAGGGATCGGGTGGACCACCGGCACAGCGGCTAGACGTGCCACCGAGATGGCGGTAGCATGATGAGGTAAGCACCTAACTCTATAGTGTTAATTAGATAGAGTAGAGGTTGTGATAGTTGTTATTTGTAGGGTTTTGTGGGTTTTTGTATTTTGTGGGTGGGAAAAAGTTAAATCAGGTATGGGGGGGAATAATGGGAAAAAAAGAGGGGGGGAGGGTAGTAAATTGTATAGGTGGGGTGGGTAGGGTCTAAGGGGTAGTTTAGGTCATTGTAGGTGGGGTAAAAGGGGCAAGGGGGAGGGTTTTAGAAAAGGGGGGTTTGGGAAGTCATGGATTTTTCCACGACAGTGACTGGCATCGGTCAAGCTTGGCCAGCGTCAGTTGGGTAGAACTGGATCAGTCACCAAACAGGTGACCGATGCTGGTTAAGTGGTAACCATGGTTGGTAAAGAGGAACCAGTATCGGTCACCAAATAGGTGACCGATGCCGGTTTAAGGGTGACCAGAGTCGGTTAGGATGAACCGGCACTGGTCGGGATTTTAGGCACAAGGGTCCAAAAAGAGGGATGTGGGCCAGGTAGTTGAGATGGGTAAAGTAAAAATAGGGTGGAGGGTAATGATAATTGGTGAATATGGTCATGGTAAATGTAGATTAATGTTGTGCTTGGATTGGATGCAGGGGAGATCGCAGTTACATATGTGGGACAGGGTTCCACCGCTACTGGTGACATTGTGTGCTTAGCGACCCTTTGGAGCTGCAGCACATGGAGGTAGTGGGCTTGAGTGGTATTCGGTGCTACCAACATGTTGTTTGGTAGCCCAGTTTGATGGTCATGCTCATCGATAGATGGGACTCCATGACCAACACGTTCCACCTTCTGACGGGTGAGATGACTATCACCCTGGAGGACGTGTTCTAGATTTTACGGTTACCCATATTGGGGGCCCAGGTGTACTCTATCTCCTCTGAGGCCTCAGAGGAGCTGATCAAGATAGTATTTGGTGAGGGGGTGGTGGAGCTGAGATTCCATAGTGCCAGTTTGAGCTATGGTGAGATGTACCTAGCCCATCTGGATGAGACGAGGCTAGTGGTTTTATTGATGGAGGCAGTGTGCTGCTATGCACTACCTGATGCAGAGGGTGGATGCTTTCCCTGATCACTGATGGGGGTGCTCCATGATATGATGGTGCATGAGACATGCTTTTCCTAGGCACCAACATTCTTGGTGCAGCTATACAGAGAGTTGTGGGCATATGGGCGGTTGCACAGGTTTAGCCTGTGCTGTACATTTATACTACATTGTTGGGCCTACGAGCACATAGTCTGTGTTTGACCTATAGGGATGCCCTGAGTAGATGCATTCCCAGTGAGATGTGTGTGGTTGGGATACAGGAGATGGGTGTCAGTTGTAGGAGAGTGGAGGTCAGATAGGCCGACATATGATGTGGCCCATTTTTGGCAGTTGTTGGAGGGGTTGTCCGGAGTGGACATTATCTGGAGGCCATATGTGGGATTCCCCTCATATAGGCACATGCATGAGGAGCTAGCTGAGCTCTAGCTAGAGAGGTGGATACAGGTCACCGTGCCGGGGAGGATGAGATGATCCCGGTAGACAGGGTCTGACGGTAGTTCAGGCTTGTACAGGATATTCCTCCGTCCTTCCCACAGTATCAGAGAGATGACGTGGAGAGGCCTCTACCTCTACCACAGCCTACAGTGCCTACAGGAGAGGAGGAGTAGCCAGTGGATCAGTGGATTGATGACACCGGATGCATAGATAGGTATAGGTAGTGGTGGGTGGCTCAGTTACGAGCCATACCACCTAGACCAGGGCAAGCTTGACTTAGCTACCATTACAGTGCAGAGAGATGCCCTACAGGGGCAGGTAGCGACGCTGATCACATAGATAGGTATACTGCAGACACAGCTGGAGGGGTCAGAGGTAGAGGTAGCAGAGCTACGAGTACAGGTGGCCAGTCTACAGGCCCAGATGGCAGAGGGAGAGGGTGGAGGTGATGGAGAGAGAGATGATGGTCAGGTGGCAGCCTTACTGGCTCAGGTGGTAGGTTTACAGGGCCAGTTGGCCACAACCCAGACACAGATTGGGGCCTTACAGGCCCAGATACAGGCACAGGGATAGGGGGCACCACCACAGGCACAGGGACAAGGGGCACCACCACAGGCACAGGGAGCTGGTCCCAGTTCACAGGCTGGCGCAGGGTAGGTACAGGGGCCGAGACCTATGGGACCACCATAGACCATGCCTATATCCAGGTTATGGGATGCCCTAGGTGAGGTGAGATATTATCAGGACCAGCTCATGGCAGCCGGGATAGACTTCCTCTCTTACAGAGAGTACAGGGCACAGCAGGTGTCCAGTGAGAGGACGAGATCCCACACACATAGTGTGGAGAGCACAGGAGGGCAGCGAGCTCTGAGGCCTGATCAGGGAGAGGCCACCAGCACACGGTGACTAGAGCTAGGTGATGTGCCAGCAGGGACACAGGAGGCCGAGGGTGCAGGTGACACAGAGATGGAGGACATCCGGTGAGATGTCTGATATGCAGCCACCTGATTTTTGATGTATACTAGTGATTATTGTTGATATATATGCCGGCCTGCGTGCCAAAGATAGTTGTATTTTTGATCACATACCAGCCTGCGTGCCAAAGATAGTGAGGATGTATGAGTGATTTTTTTATATATTGTGAGCATATACCGGCCTTGCGTGTGCTGAATATTTTTTGTATCATTCATTCTTTTTGTATATATGAGACCGGCCTGCGTGCCGATGACATTTTGTATTGTATATCAGCCTGTGTGCTGACATTTTTGAGATGATGGCCATGATGAGATAGGCATGTATTTTGAGATACACATTTATTGATTTATATGATGAGATTCATGGTATTTTGTGATGTGTTAATATGTTTATGAGATATTGGATGTATGGCTTGTGTTAGATGAGATATGGATTTGTTACTTTGATATGGATGGAAATTAGGTGAGTTAGGCATGATGGAGTTAGGTTGGTTTTAGGCATGGATCGAGTTAGGTTATAGGCATGGATTGAGTTAGGTTATAGGCATGGTTATTATAGGCATGGATTGAGTCAGGTTATAGGCATGGATTGAGTCAGGTTATAGGCATGGATTGAGTCAGGTTATAGGCATGGATTGAGTTGAAAGTAGGTTATAGGCATGGATTCAGGGTAGGCAGTTGATTAGGTTATAGGCATGGTTAGTTATGATTCATTATTTTGGCAATGAATGATACTATGGGTCATATGTGAAATGTTGTATAATCTATGCATAGTGATGATAGAGAGATGGTAGGTGTAATAAATGTATGTTGTGGTAAGCAACTTGTTATGTATGTGGCTTAATTTCCAATTTTGTTAGAAAAGGGGAACTAAGTGAAATGTGGGTAAATGGTGAGTTAGGCATGGTTGATGAATTGTTTTAGGGTAGAGAATGGCCGAGCTAACCTCCAAGGGCCCCATGCCCTCAGAGTGCTACCTACATAGTCCCAGTGAAAAGGGACCTCAGGCCGATGTAGTTCTCCCATGAGCTAGGGAAGAATATGAAAATGAGTTGGTAGGTTTTGGGCATGTTGTGGGTTTAGGTTTAATAGGTGTGGGTAGATTATAGGTAAAAGGATGTAGGTGAAGGTGATTATGGTGAAAGGGGAGGACTACCTCAAAGGTAAGCGTCGAGTACCAAGTCCTGTATAAGGTAATCAAAACGTAAACAAAGATGGTTAAAAGATAAGAGGGGGGCAATAAAGCCACCTGATTGGGTAGGATCATACCGAGTAGATCATACCTTGGAGGGGGTGATGAACACAAGACCCGAAAGGCATTGGATGATTAACTGTTCTACGATGAAGGTAGTCACAGGATCACCAAATGTCAAAATTCCAAGATGTCCCTTGAGGCAATTGAGGAAATGAGAGTGGAAATGGTAAGGTGGGTGAAAGGTAGTTAATTTTATATGTTTTGAGTGACAGGGCTTTTGGGCAAGAGGTCCGAGGTCACAATGGGAAAGTCCATGACTAATTTTTTTTTTGTTGTGATAGACTGATCGATGTGGGAAGTCTATATGGGATAAATAATATGGTACTCCTTGAGGTCTTCGTGAAGCTGATCGATGCGGGAAGCTTCAGTTTCTCTCATTTTTTTTTTTTTCTTCAGCTTCACATAGCTGTCCTTCGAGGGAGCAGTCTATTTATAGTAGCAATTTTGTTGAGAGGAAGATGTCCTTTTGAGGGAGTCATCTTTTTATTAGAAGTTTGACTCAAGGAGTTTGGTCCCATGTGAGGTCTTTGAAATCATGGACAAGACCAAGGTGGAGGATAGGACTCTTGTTCAAAAGGCAAGGTGGAATGACCATGGGATCTCATCTAAAGGTAGATGAAAAGTATCCATGAGAATCATGCTATGTGTAGTGTCGTGGTACACATATTCAAGAGAAGATAACAAGTGACGGGTACTCACATGATTCTTGTTTAATCATTAGGGAGGTGTATGGAGTGGATAGCGCTCAAGGGACGAGCCTGTAAAGAGACAAAGGGTGAGGTAGGACAACGAGTCAACAATAGAATGGTCGAAGATGCAATGCGTTAAGGGGCTTCAGGTTCGGGTTTACCCTCAAGTGAGGATAAACGATAGGCACCTGATCCATAGGTATGAGTTATGATGTATGGTCCAAGCCAATTAGGAGTGAATTTTCCCCATTTACTTTTTTCTGCTTTGGTTACGTGTTGATTTTCTTTCAAGACAAGGTCACCAACTTGGAAGGTTCATTCATGAACATGTTTGTCATAAGCACGTTTGATACGTTGTTGGTAAACTTGAAGGTGATCCAGAGCGTTAAGATGACATTCATCTAATAACTCTAGTTGTGCTAAGCGGTCCTGATGAAAGTCATCATCAGTAAGCATGTCATGGAGAGAAATGCAGAGTGAGGGGATCTGGACTTCGAGAGGTAGAACAACCTCTATACCATAGACCAGTGAAAAGGGTGTGGCCGCAGTGGAAGTGCGAATACTAGTGCGGTATGCCCATAGGGAAAAAGGAATGTGCGTATGCCAATCCTTCCCAGTATCATCAACCACTTTCATGAGAATTTTGTTGAGGGTTTTGTTAGTGGATTCGGCTTGGCCATTGGTTTGTGGGTAATAAGGTGATGAGAAACTAAGTTGAATGCCGAAGGCATCGCAAAGTTTTTGCAATGTTTTGTTTTTGAATTGTTTTCCATTGTCAGTGATGAGGCGATGAGGAACACCAAAGTGAAAATGATGTGATGGTTAATGAACTCACATATTTTCTCAGGCTTTCATGGAGATGAGTGGTATGGCTTCCACCCATTTTGTGTAGTATTCAGTAGCAGTTATGATCCATTGATGGCATTGGGAAGAATGAGGATTGATTTCTCTGACAAGATCCAAACCCCATTGAGAGAAGGGCCACAGGTCATGAGTGACCTGTAAGGCATGACTGGGTGTATGATGAAGGTTGGAATGTTGTTGGCATTTCACACAACATTTGACATAGTCACAACAATCATGGTTAAGGGTCAGCCAGTAATAGCCTAGGTGAAGAATACACTTAGCAACAGCAAGGCCACTAAAGTGACCTCCACATATGCCATCATGAACCTCCTTAATGGTATAAGGAATTTCAGAACTTGTGAGGCATCGTAAGAGAATACCATCAAAGCCACGCTTATAGAGGAGTCCCCCCAGAATGACAAAACAGAGACCTTTTTAAGGAAGGCGTGTTGTCTGTTACGGGTGAGATCAGGAGGTAAGATGGAGAGGGAAAGGTAGTCAGAGTATTGTTTATACCAAAGGTCACTCAGGTCAGGGGTGTCATTTCCAATTGAGTAAACATCATGAGGTAAATAAGAAGGTGAATGGAGGCATTGTACGGTGACAAATATTTTGGAATCGGCAGGGGAAGCGGGTATTTGGGAAGCTAAGCAGGCCATGGTATCTACAAATTTGTTGGTTGAACGTGGGATGGTTTGAAGGGTGTAACGATCAAAGGTGGTCAAAAGTATGTCTACATGATGTTTATACTTTTGAAGTATCTCGTTACGAACATTGGTACATACCATTGACTTGGTTTACGACCAATTGTGAATCACCAAAGATGTGGATTGATTTGACATCTAGGGCATATGTGGCTTGGAGACCTAGTATGAGCACTTCGTACTCAGAAATATTGTTGGTGCATTCAAAGTCTAGTTTGAAAGACAAAGGCATGGGTTCTCCATCCAGAGGAATGAGGATAACACCAGCCCTGCCCCCATGCTGACACTTGGAACCATCGAAGAACAGTGTCATTTGGTAAGGGGGTTCGTCCAGGGAAAGAGTAGCAATTGACTCATCGGGAAAGTCAAAATTAGAGGGTTGATCCCTAGAAATAGGTGCGTCAGCCAGTTGGTCAGCGATAGCTTGGCCCTTGATGGAATTTTGGTGAATGAATTCAAGGTCAAGATCAGCTAAAAGCATAAGCCATCGCGTGGTGCACTGATTTTGATAAGGTTTGGCATACATGAAGTGTAAGGGATCGGTGTTGGTCACGACATAGGTTTTGTGGTTGAGTAGGTAATGGCAGAGTTTGGTGGCAACGAAAACTAAGGCTAAGCAAAGATTTTCTGGATGGTTGTATCGGGTTTCATAGTCCAAAAGAGTACGGCTTATGTAATAAACCACCTGCTCCCTGTGTTGTTCATCGCGATGAGCGAGCATGGCTCCCAAGGAATGATCGGTAGCTGATATGTATAGGTAAAAAGGTTGATCGTCTTTAGGTGGAATGAGTACAGGTGGTTGGAGAAGGTATTGTTTTAGGGCCTCAAAAGCTTTGTGACAGTCATCATCCCATTTAAAGGAGACATCCTTCCTAAGTAGATGATGAAATGGTTGACACCGATCAGATAATTGTGAAATGAAATGGTGAATGGACTGCAATTTACCTTGCAGGCTACAGAGTTGTTTAAGGTTAGTGGGTGGAGGCATTTCCAGAATGGCCTTGAATTTAGCAGGGTCAACTTCTATACCACGGAGGGAAACAATAAATCCCAGGAGCTTTCCTGAGAGAACCATGAAGACACACTTTTTAGGTTGAAGGCAGACAATATTTAATGAGGTGGTCAAAGATGGTTTCAAGGATGGCGAGGTGCTCGGCGCGACATTTAGATTTGGCCAAGAGATCATCCACGTAATCTTCCAATATGCGATGCATGATATCATGGAAGATGTAAGTCATAGCACGCTGATATGTAGCACCAACATTTTTAAGGCCAAAAGGCATGACTCGATAGCAAAAGGTTCCCCAAGGGGTAATGAATGCGGTCTTGTGCTGATCTTCTGGGGCAAGAAAAATTTGGTTATAACCTGAGAAGCCATCCATGAGTGAGAGCATCTCATGACCAGCGGTGAGGTCAACCAGTTGATCAATACCGGGCAAGGGAAAGTCATCTTTCGGGTAGGTGAGGTTGAGGTCACGGAAGTCCGTGCAAATGCGGAGTCCCCCTGTTGCTTTAGTAATAGGGACAATGTTAGAAATCCAATGAGGATAATCAATGGGTAAGATGAAGGAAATGGAAAGAAGGCACTGAAGTTCTTCTTTGACGAGAAGAGCAATGTGAGGGTGCATTTTCCTCAGCTTTTGTTTGATAGGTTTGGCATCGGGAATGGTTACGATATTGTGGACCACTATGGTGGGGTCAATACCGGCATGTCTATGTAAGACCAAGTGAAAGCGTGGTTATGATCTCAGAGAAAAGAAGTGATGGCTTCCTGTTCAGCAACATCTAAAGATTGTCTGATCTTTAGGATGTGCGGGTCATCCTGAGTATGAATGTTGATCTCGATAGTCAATTCATTCAACATGGTTTGCATCTCAGAGGGTAATGACCGATGAATATATGAGTCTTCTGCACCAAGGTAGGTGAGTATGGATTCATCATCCTGACATTGAACGACGTTAATTATAGGTGTGTCATCATCGATCATCTCAGGATACAGGAATGGAAGAGTGGAAGGGGCCTCGCCTTCGCGTTGATAAGTCAAAGGCCCCAAGGAAATGGTGTTTATGAAAAAAAAAAAGTTAGGGGGGATAGATTCAGGATCCATCGACTCTGTCGGTGAGGGTGGTGATGAAGGTGGAGCGGGTGAAGGTAGTGATGAAGATGAAGGTGGAGGAGGGCTAGGGTCTTCAATGAGTTCAATGCGGGCCTGTTTGGTAGGAGGTTTGGGGAAGCCGATACCACTACGGTCATTATGTTTGCGGGTGGTACATGGAATAACGGTATGGCGGCCTTGCTCATAAAATCCAAAACCAAAACCCTTCCATGCACAGTGGTGCAGGAAGGTGTGGGTGAAATGGTGATTGGTAAGTGATTGGAAGTTAGTGGAAAATGGGTGGGGTTGTGATGGTGGTTCAGGTGTGTAAGTGGTAGTATCAAGTCCCCCATAGGTGAGACTAGTACGAAGATGAGGAGGACCATAAAGGAGGCATTCTCCTATATGGTGATCATAGCGAGGGTGTTGGTGAAGGCTTCCATACTCATGCGGAGTAAGGAATGTGTTGACACTATATAGGTGGTACTCCCCCAGAGTGAGGCATTGAAAAACACCTTCCAAGGGATCAGTGGTTGGTATGTAGGTAGCTGGTATGGATGATGTGTCAGAGGTCGATGCAGAGGTGGAGTTAATGGATTGGGAAGCTAATGGGTCAGCCGTGGAGGTTATAGCAGTGGTAGGAATGGAGGAGGTATGTGTGGTGAAAAGCAGCGACTGTACTGGTAGGTGGAGGTGTAGGTGAAGCGGTATTGGTTGCGAGGTAGACGGCTTGACAGGTATGAGCACATCATTGGGTCGGTAAAGCATGTTGCATGTTTTGAAAGGTGATGGGTCAGCTGGAATGGTATAAGTGTGTCCTTCATGTTCAAACTTTACACAACGATGCAAAGTGGAAGGAACGCAACCCATGACATGGATCCAGGGTCTACCAAGCAACAAGTTATATTGGAATTCCCCCTCCAAAACATAAAACAATTCTGGAACAGTGCGGGGGCCCACGAACATGAAGGATGACAGTGCCTAGTGTGGAGGTGATAGCATCATTGAATGAATGCAACATGACCGGATGTTTATGCATGTAATTGTCAGGTATGCGCATTTGAGAAAATGCATGGGATGAAATGATGTTAATGCTAGCACCTCCATCAATCATCACACGGTGTACCCGTATGTCATCAATGTGGATAGAGATGAAGAGGGCTGGGTCCGGGTCATCATTTTGGTGTGGCATGATCTCCTCCTCTGAGAAGCTAAGGGAGGCCACTTGGTGAACAAGGTGAGGTGAGGATGAAGGTGGTAATTTGGTGAGAGAGGCTACATGATGGGGTGTGATAATGGAGGCTACGGGTGTAGGGTCATTGGGTAAAACCTCAATAGATTGAAGAACCTCCATGAGGGCTTGACGATGGGATTCTGAGGTTTGGATGAGGTCATATAAGGACATTTTGAGGGGAGATTGGTGTAATTGTTTGAGCATGGTGTGATGTGTGATGCCATTAGAAATGGGGTATGTGGGGCCGCAGATAGTTATTTTAGGTATGGGTGCAGATGGTATGTTGGGTATAGGATTGGTTGGTGGGTCAGTTGCCTTTTCTTTTCCCTTCTGTGCATGTGTAGTGACATGTATCATGTTGATTTGAGGGAAGTTGGCAAATGGAGAAGGTGTAGGGTGAGTGGTATAACGACACGACGGGAAAAAACCTACTGGAGGAGAAAAACCCTGTGAGGTCAGCTGGGCGCAACGACATTTGGGTGGTGGCGTGGCAAGTTCTCTGATGCGAACCATGTTAATTTCAAATCTTGGGTGTGGCTCTAGGAGTGGTGAGGGTGGAGGTTGTGGTTGTTGAGTGGGCAGTGTGGGAATGGGTGTTGGTGAAGCAGGATCCTCATCGAGAAGGTCATCATCGTCAAAGTTGGTTTCTGGTGGACACAATTGGATAAGGATGGTTTTCAAGGCCTTGCAGTTCTCCACATCATGCCCTGGCACACGATGGTATGCACAAATTTTAGTATCATCAAACCCTTTTGGCTTGGGTTTGAGGGGGTCGTAAGGTCAGAGTGGCGGTAATGTGATAACAGAAGTCTCGAGGAGGTTGGTTAAAATTTTGGCATAGGACCCTGCTAGTGGATCACAATGGGAAGTGAACGTGGGTTTGGGTGTAGGTGTGGTTGATTGTCGAGGAACTATTTTTGGAAGAGTAGGAATGGGTTGAGTTATGGGTTTTAGGTGCCGGTGTGGTTTTAGGTATCGGTCATGTTTGTTTGGGTAGGGGTACAATAGATGGATGGGTAGGAGGGTGTGTGGTTGTTTTGACTACCTTATTGTGGGGTAGTGGGGTTTTGTTTTTGGGTTGCACCTTCTTGGGTAAAGGTGATGTGGGTGTATGAGGTCTAGAAGGAAAAGTAGATGGAGGAAGAGGGCGAGTTACCCATGGGGATAATGGGGGTGCTGTGAAGGTAGATGACGCGGGTCATACTTGGGGTGTGAGGGACAATGACTGAAGTGTAGTGGGTAGTGAAGCAATAGCTAAGGGTATTGGAGGTATTGGTGGTAAAGAGACTACAGGTGTGGGTGTAAGTCATGTTGTGTGCCTGGGTAGGTTAGAGGTTTGTGAGGAAGGAATGGGTTGTTGTGTTATTGGTTTATGGATGGGTGAAGGGTGCTTGACCATGTTGGGCAGCTGAGGTCTTAAGGTAGATGGGACAAGTGTGGGCGTGATTGGTGTAGTCGGGGTATGAGGTCGATGAGTTTGTTTCTTTGGTTTGGGTGTTGGAGTAGGTGTGGTATTGACATTGGAGGATGTAGCTAAATCTAGTTTAATAGGTGGATGAGTAAGGCTGGTGGTCGGGGTGACCCCTAAAGTGGTAATAGGTTTAGTGGAGGAAAATGTTGTGGGTATGGGTTTGGGTTTAGATGTAGGTCGGGTTATGGGTAAGGGTGTGGTTTGAGTGCTAACAGGTATCATGGAAGGGGTTGCGACAATAGTGGTTGTATTTGGTTTGATGGGTCGAAATGTGTTTGGGTAGATAGTGGAGGTATCAGTGAGGGATCTCTGCATCTGTGTTGAGACAGGGAGTAAGAGGCACCCCCATAGTAAAGCCCTATCCACATAATCTAAGTGATCAGGCCAAACATGAGAATGACACGTCTGTGGGTGGAGTTGGTGAGGACCTAATGGGAATTCCCGTAAAATGCATCTTAGAGATGGGGAATTGGCCAGCTTCAGCTTCTGTGGGTAAGAGAGCCGAAAGTAGGTCTGTTGGATTTTGGGTAGCTGATGGAGAATGCTCACCAAGAGGCAAAGGTATCTCAACTGGGTCTATGATGGGTGGAGGAGATGATGGGAGCTCCTCTATAAGTGGAGGAATGGATGGGTGCTCCTCTGTGGGTGGAGGAGGTAATGGGTGCTCCTCTGTGGGTGGAGGAGGTAATGGGAGCTCCTCTATGGGTGGAGGAGGTACTGTAGGTAAAGGTTCTCTTAGTGGAGAAGCCAGGGGTGAGATGGTCTCGATGTTAGTGGAAGACCCCTCCATAGGTGATGAAGGAGATGAAAGGTGTTCCTCTATTGGTGAAGGAATAGGGGAGGTTGGTTCTAATGTGGAAGGAGGATTTCAGGCTAGGATTTCCTCTATGGAAGGGATGTGAGGTAATTGAGAGGTGACAGGTACCTCGTTAAAGATAGCGTGAACCTCATGGGTATGGGTATCGTGAGTTGATGTCTCACCGGTTTGATTGGATGAAGGGGCATGGTTGGGAAATGGTTTTTTGAAGATTTGTAGATTTTGGTTGGGGGTGGCATTGGGATTATCCATAGTTAACTCACCTTTCTCGAGCATTTCTTGGACAATATTCTTGAAAGTGATGCAGTTGCCATCACTATGACCCTTTACTCGATGATAGTTACAGAAATCATGTTCTTTATACCATGCGGGCATGGGGTGAGCAGGGTCAAAACCAGTGTGTGGTTTTATGGGTGGAAGGGTGATGGCTCTAGCTTTAATAAGATTTTCTAAGATAGAAGAGTAAGGTTCCCCAATTGGGGTATATTTTCACTGCTCTCATCTGAATTGAAAAGTCTGGACAGGTGAGAGATTAGATGAGGGTGTAGCCTGATTCGACGGATGAGCTGGGCCGGCCTTGAGTACCACTGCGTTAGCGGTGCCCTTAGCTTTTGAATAATTGGTTTGTGGTTTGGAAGAGGAAGAGGTATCATTCGACTTGAATGCCAAATTCTTATTGCGTAATTGGATTTTCTTCTCTTCGATGGCCCGAATCTCTAACTTTCATGCCATAGTGAATGCCTCATCGAATGTTTGGAAGGTTTGGACCTGCAAGGTCAGGGAGATATGTCTAGCGCAAGCTCGTGTGAAGAGCTCGATGAGTTCAGTTTGTGGCAGTTGGAAGGTAAGTTGATTGATCAGGCTGTGCCAGCGAGTGACAAAATCTGTGATAGATTCATCCTCATACTGACGTGTGGAATATAGATCGGTCATGGTAACCTTCTTGACGATATTGATAGAGAAATGATCCAAGAAGGCTTGGGCTACCTGATTGAATGAGAATATAGAGTGTTTAGGTAACCCACTATACCAATCTAATGCAGGTCTAGTGAGGGACATGGGAAAAGTTCTCAAAAGCAAGGCATCATCATGAGTGATCAGATAACACCCATGTTTGAATGACCACAAATGTTACTGGGGGTCTTCTTTGCTATTGAAGTGATTGAATTTAGGCATTTCC
Organism: Taxus chinensis; assembly: GCA_019776745.2. Taxonomy (NCBI): domain Eukaryota; kingdom Viridiplantae; phylum Streptophyta; class Pinopsida; order Cupressales; family Taxaceae; genus Taxus; species Taxus chinensis. The sequence goes on along the minus strand of CM034153.1, from coordinate 718,761,875 downwards.
CAATGCACAGGGTATGAATGGATAGGAATGGATGGGTGAATAGGCTCGTTGCAAATCTCGTCGTAGGTGAGAGTGTTGCGGGAGCCAGAAACCGATGCCTCCAATGTCTGCATCTTGTCCAACATCAATTTAATTAGGTCATTGGTGGGTTGTGATGATTGGATGCCTCCTGTAGCATGAGGAGGTTGGTTTTGGGCATATAACAGGGGTGGCACTCCAGTGTATGGGGCTGCCATGTAGGGTGGTGGAGAAGAAGGCAGTGAAATAGGGGGTACGTACCTGGAATGAATAATGGATGAAACAAGAGGTTGTTGGTAGTATGTATATGGGGGTGGAAGGGTCGTGGTAACCCTAGTGGCAATAGGGGCTAATGATTGTGGAATGGAAAGAACCACGTTCTGAAATGGGGTAGGGGTCACCGACACTGGAGGTGGGAATGTAGCTACAGGTATGTATGAGACATTAGGGGTGGATGAGGTTGTGTTTGGGGTAGTCATCGAGGGTACGGTGGATGTAATGGGTGCCACAGAGGTAACAGACATGGCAGTCATAGTGGGTATAGAACCTAACTGCAAAATGACTGGGGGTAAGGTGGATGTGGGTAGCATGGAGCCAGATGGGGCTGATGTGGAAGTGGGTGCAAGAGTCAGGGGGATAGATATGGGCATGCCATATATCAACTGACCCAAGGTGTCTCGAGTGGATGAGTGGGAAAGGTAAAACTGCAAGGTGGCAGGGTTCTGGTCAAGGAGTCATGCAAACTCCTCATCTCTGGTAGCGATAGTAGTAGGTTGGATGGGATCCATGGCTGGTGATAAAATAGAAGGTGGTGAAGGACTAGGTGGGAGTGGTTGACAACTGGCATGAAATACGAGGGCACTTGCTTGTCTTTGGGTCAGCACCATGTGAACCAGTACTGATCAGGTAGGGCTGCTTCTCTGTAAATGATACAGAGAACAACAGGAATAGGTGAATCTGGTGATAAAAAGTGGATGAAGTAACAAATGGTGGCTGGAATGTGAAACAGGCTAACCGATGCCGGTTAGGGAAAACTGACACTGGTAAGGGGTAACCGCTGCCGGTCACTATAGAAAATGGACAGTGAGTAAACAACGAGGCAGAAGGTAAAATCTGACAGGTATGCCAAATCTGAAGATGTTTAAAACATCAATGGGAATAATGACAGTGACAGAGACTATGAAAAGTGGAAGAAAGTGAAGTAAAAATGTCCTTTTGAGTAGGTTAGCAAAAGGACTTGGAACCGACGTCGGTTGGGTATAACCGATGGCGGTCAGAGGTAACCGATGACGGTTACTATGAAATTGAAACAGTGATGAAAGAAAGTGGTTGTGAATTAAAATCTGATGTAGAATCAGACCCAGAATTCTGGGAATGATGATGATATGGCCCAGGCACACTCAGGTGAAGCTAGAATACACCAGCTATGATGAGGAGCATGCAAGGATGAACAAAAAAAGTGATGAACGTGATCTCTCACCTCAAAACGCAAGCCAAGCAAAAACACTAAGAAAATGTGATCCTAGGAGTGCCTTTTCTATTATGTTTGTTTAGCTTATGCTATTTAGGGACTGACACATGAATTGTGAAATAGAGTTTTTGGTGAGGATGGCTTCCTACAAAGAAGGAGATCTAAAAGGTGAGGTTTCAGGTATGTTATGGTGGGGGCGGGCTTCGCTCTGAAGTATGACTCGACAGAGCAGCGAGCTGGGTGCCCACTGTGTCGTGATCGTGTGATCACCTACAACTTCTTCCAGGTAGGATGTTGTTTAAGAATGTATGTATTTTGAATTTTTGTGTGGTTTGGTAAGACTCAGAGAAAGAGAAAAGGATAGAAGTGCTTTTCTACGATTCGTTTGTCAACCATCAGCTGGTCATGACTTCCAGTGTATAGGTTGCCCTCAATTAATGTGAGCTAATGCAATAAATCAGAATGGAATGCACTTGTTTTTAAACCCAAATTAAAAATGTGAAATTGGATGACACAATAAGATGAAGAGGAAGAGGGATGCTCTTTCACTACAATGCAGAAAACATGAAGAAATGATTCTTTTTAATTACACCAAAAGAAAAGTTTCCTTTAGAGAAAATAGAAAGAAGAGGTGGATTACCAAAGAAGAAAATTAGTGTGCATGCTTTTTAGAAGGGAAACAAACACACAATTTTTTTCCTAGGAATGAATGAAATGCAAGGAACCCCGGATGGGTCCCACCGGGCATGCCAAAATGTTTCACCTTTTTCTTAGATTGTTTCTTTGAAGTGTTGATGAAACAGATAGGGTAACGGGCGTAGGAGGAATACCTATTCAAATGTCGGTTGATGGGTTGTTGCGTGCGTATGACTTCCGAATCCACAGCTGATCGTGAGAGCTTCCTTTTGGCTAGGAGGAACTACCTGTAATGTAAAACAAGACCACCAGAAGGAATTAAACAATATGGGCAGTGAACTGCCTAGCGTGAGCTAGATCCAGGAAGTATGATACTTCCTAGATGGCTGTCAGTCCACTGTTTTAAACAATTCAATGCTGTAAACAAAGTAAATCCTATTGTTATTTTAAAATGATTTAGGTATCTCACTTAAAAACACAATAAGAAATAGATCTAATCTAACAGGCTAAGCTAGAATAGAATCCAAAGGTCAAATGATTGGTTCTGGGTCTCTGTAGGTCTGATAAAGGTCTCGGGTAGATCACAGGTGAATGAGGGTGAGATAAAATTAGGTGGGTAGGTCTCTGTTCAGGGCTGTGTGGGAAAACATAGAGACCAGTGTCGGTCAGGGGTGACCGATGGTGGTTAGGTGTAACTGGTGCCGGTTACTGTCAGATCTGGAAATGTCACAGAACAAGCTGGAGTCTCCTTTGTGATTACACAAAGGACTTTGGTTGGTCAGGACAAGGTATTGGGTGACTGGAGTAGGATTTTGTGAGGTTTCAATGGGTATATGGAGGTGAAAATGTGGAGAAGGTCAATAGGGAGCAAGATAAACAATGGATGATAAAATGATGATGAAATGAAATAACCAGGAAAGTATGATGTTGTACTTACTTGGATTTCATTCCTGAAGGTCTGTGTGTGAGGGATGGAGGTGTTGATGATGGGTTTGAAGGTTGCAAGTGATCACCAACTGAAGAAAATCTTCTGCATGGGCTGCATGTACACTCCTCTTTGCTTGGATAGATCAGATCATGGCTGGGATGGCTGTGCAGGAGAAGATGCTCAATCTCCTTCCTTGGATGTGAGTTTTCACTGGAATTGGCTCTCTGAAGATGTGTTATCTCTCTGAGATGTGTTCTTGCTCGTCAAATTTCTCCCAATGTTTTCCAACTTGCTTCCAACCTTGAGAATAAGGTTGTTTTGGGGTTAAAAGGGGTAACCGACGGCAGTCTGGCTTAACCGGTGATGGTTAGGGGTAACCGACATCGGTCAAGGTGGGATTTCCTAGGTTTACTAAACTAGGGAGATCCTCCTGATTTCCTTGGATCTCATGTCATTATCCCACAGATTAGACTGGGAGCTTCTTGTGAGCATGTGGGAATGTGGTTAGAGGGAATGTAGGCATTGATTTTTAGGGTTTGGGTAAGTCTTAGTTAGTTATGGGAACTTGCTAAGAATAGGTCTTAGGTTGAGTTGGCTTGGTGAGGTGTCTAAGTGAACTGTATGTGGGGATATTATTTAAATAAGATATTTAAATAATAAATATAGTGAGGATAATGCATTAATTTAATTTAATTAATTAAATTAATATTAGTGGGGTGAAGGGGGTCATGGCTAGGTAAATGTAATAAAGGGTGCTTATATGTCGAGGGACCAAAGGGGAGTGTGACCTAATTTTAGTGTCTAAACCTCCATGATGGAGAAGAGGAGTTACTTTTCGGAGAGTGAATGTAAGTCCTACATGAAACACTTACACTTATGACAAAATCCATAATGAAATGTGCTCATAAGTATGATGACCTCCACAATCCATGCTACTCTAAGTGAGATGACTCACCTAGTGAGGTGTACATACACGTAATGCTACTATCAAGATGAAAAATACCTCCACCAACAATAGGAAGGATACAATTGACACGGTGTCACAATCAGCTTCCCAATCCGTTATGGATAGAAATAATAGGACAATTAGAAACTAGCCGAGGAGCTCAGCATACAAACCAACCACCAGGATCCCTTGGAAGATGTTTTTCAACGCCTCACTCTGGGGGAATACCACCTATATGTGTCAACACATTCCTTACTCCATAAGAGTATAAAGACCACCAACACCCATTTATGATCACTGTATAGGAGAAATGATACTCCTTTATGGTCCTCCTACCTTCGTACCAGTCTCACCTATGGGCAAGGACTTGATACTACCACTTACACACCCGAACCACCATCACAAACCCACCCATTTTCCAATGTACTTCCAATCACTTACCAATCGCTCGTTTCACCCACACCTTCCTACACCGATGTGCGTGGAAGGGTATTTGGTTTTGGGGATTTTAAACAAAAGAGAAAGGATGCCATACTATTATTCCATGTACTGACCTGCAAACATAATGACCGTAGTGGTATCAGCTTTCCTGAAGAACCTACCAAGTAGGCTTGTTATTGAACTCATTAAGGACATCAGCCCTTCTCCACCTTCTTCACCTACTCCACCTTTCTTCACCTCCATCACCACCTTCACCGAAAAATTAAATGGATCCTAAATCTGATGTCCTCCTAACAAAATGGAGAAATTCATAAACACCATTTCCTTGGGGTGCTTCTGACTTATCAACACGAGGGTGAGGCACCTTCCTCTCTTCCCTTCCTGTACCCTGAAATGGTCGATGATAGATACACCTTGAATTAAATAGTCATTTAATGTTAAATGATGAATCTATAATCACCTACCTTGGTGCAAGGTAAGACTCATATATTCATCAAGCATTACCCTAAAAGAGACATAAACCATGTTGAATGAATCGACTATCGAGATCAACATTCACACTCAGGACGACCCGCACATCCTAAATATCAAATCTTTAGATGTTGCTGAACAAGAAGCCATCACTTATTTTCTCAAAAAAAGATCATAACCATGCTTTCCGGACTTGGTCTTACTGAAGGTACATGCCCTGAGTATTGACCCCCACCATAGTGGTCCAAAATATCGTAACCATTCCCCGATGCCAAACCCATCAAACAAAAGCTGAGGAAAATACACCCTCGCATTGCCCTTCTCGTTCAAAGAAGAACTTCAGTATGTTTCTTTCTAATTTCCTTCATCTTACCCATTGATTATCCTGATTGGATTTCTAACATTAGGAGATCACTAAGGCAACAGGGGGACTCTATTTTGCATTCAGATTTCTATGACCTCAACCTAGCTTGTTGAAAAGATGACTTTCCCTCTACCAAACTATTGACCATCTGGTTGACCTTACCGCTGGTCATGAGATGCTATCACTCATGGATGGCTTCTCTTTATGGTTATAACCAATGTCTTATGTTGCCCTTAGATGATCAACACAAAACCACATTCATCACCCCTTGGGGGACCTTCTGTTATCGAGTCATGCCTTTTGGCCTTAAAAATGCATTGGTGCCACATATCAGCACGGCTATGACTTACATCTTCCATGACATCATGCATCAATATTGGAAGATTACCTGGATGATCTCCTTGGGCCAAAACCAAATGCCTACTCAAAGCACCTTGCCATCCTCAAAACCATCTTTGACTCCTCATTAAATATTGCATCTCACCTTCAGCCTAAGAAGTGTGTCTTCACGGTCCTCTAAGGAAAATCCATGTCATTTATCATTTCCCTATAATGGTATAGAAAATTGAACCCTGCTAAATCAAGGCCATTCTAGAAATGCCCTCCACCATACTAACCTTAGCAATCGAACTCCAATAGCCTGCAAGGTAAGTTGCAGTTCTATTCATCCATTTCATTTCACAATCTATCTGATCCATGTCAACCATTTCATCACCTTCTCAAGAAGGATGTCTCCTTTAAATGGGATGATGAATGCCACAAAGCTTTTGAGGCCTTAAAACAATACCTTCTCCAACCTAAATCTGTACTCATTCCACCTAAAGCCATCTCAATCAACCTTATTCTACCTATACATCTTAGCTACCGATCATTCCTTGGGAGCCATGCTCGCTCATCATGATGAACAACATAGGGAGCCAAAATATTTATTACATAAGCTGTACTCTTTTGGACTATGAAAACCACCTGATACACCCATCCCGAAAAAATTTCTTAATCCTTAGTTTTTGTTGCCACCAAAAACTCCTTCATTACCTACTCAACCACAAAACCTATGTTGTGACCAACATGGAACCCCTTACACTTCATGTATATAAACCTTATCAAAATCAGGTCTATGCCTTGCATTGATGGCTTATGCTTTTATCTGACCTCATCCCTTGAATTCATTCATCAAAATAATCCATCAAGGGCCAAGCTATCGCCCGACCAATTGGTTGACGCACCTATTTCCGGGGATCAACCCTCTAATTTTGACTTTCCAGATGAGTCAATTGCTACCCTTTCCTTGGACAAACCCCCTTACCAAATGACACTCTTCTTCCCATGGTTCAAGTGTCAGTGTGGGGGTGGGGCTGGTATTATCCTCATTCCACTTGATGGTGAACCCATTCCTTTAAACATCTTTCAAACTTGATTTTGAATGCACCAACAAGAATCACCGAATACAAAGCACTAGTATTAGGTCTCCAAGCTTCTTATGTCCTAGATGTCAAATCAATCAACATCTTTGGTGATTCTCAATTGGTCCATAAACCAAGTCAATCAAGTATATACCAATGTCATAATGAGATACTTCAAAAGTATAAACATCATGTAGACATACTTTTGACCACCTTTGATCATTACACCCTTCAAACCATCCCACGTTCAACCAACAAATTTGTAGATACCATGGCCTGCTTGGCTTCCCAAATACCCACGCTTCGCCCACCGATTCTAAAATATTTGTCACCATACAATGACTCCAATCACCTTCTTATTTACCTCACGAATATTTACTCCATCGGAACCACTGTCACCCCCTGACCTGAGTGACCTTTGGTACAAACAATACTCTGACTATCTTTCTCTCTCCATCTTACCTCCCTGATCTCACCCGTAATGGACAATGACACGCCTTCCTTAAAAAGGTCTCTCGTTACATCATCATGGGGGGACTCCTCTATAAGCATGGCTTTGATGGTATTCTCTTACGATGCCTCACAAGTTCTGAAATTCCTTATACCATTAAGGAAGTTCATGATGGCATATGTGGAGGTCACTTCAGTGGCCTTGCTGTTGCTAAGCGTATTCTTCACCTAGGCTATTACTGGCTGACCCTTAACCATGATTGTTGTGACTATGTCAAGCGTTGTGTAAAATGCCAACAACATGCCAACCTTCATCATACACCCAGTCATGCCTTATAGGTCACCTGTGACCTTTGGCCCTTCTCTCAATGGGGTTTGGATCTTGTCGAAGAGATCAATCCCCATTCTTCCCAGCGCCATCAATGGATCATCACTGCTACCAAATACTATACAAAATGGTTTGAAGCCATACCACTCATCTCCATGAAAGCCGAGAAAATATGTGAGTTCATCAATCATCACATTATTTGTCACTTTGGTGTTCCTCATCAGCCTCATCACTGATAATGGAAAACAATTCAAAAATAAAACAAAACATTGTAAAAACTTTATGACGCCTTTGGCATTCAGCTAAGTTTCTCATCACCTTATTACCCACAAACCAATGGCCAAGCTGAATCCACTAACAAAACCTTAAACAAAATTCTCATGAAAGTGGTTAATGATACTAGGAAGGATTGGCATACACACATTCCTTTTTCCCTATGGGCATACCACACTAGTATTCACACTTCCACTATCTGCCACACCTTTTTCTCTGGTCTACGGTACAGAGGTTGTTTTACCTCTCAAAGTCTAGATTCCCTCACTCTGCATTTCTCTCCATGACATGCTCAATGATGATGACTTTCATGTCAGGACCATTTAGCACAACTTGAGTTATTATACGAATGTCATCTTAACGCTCTTGACCACCTTCAAGTTTACCAAAAACATATCAAACATGCCTATGAAAAACGTGTCCATGAATGAACCTTCCAAGTTGGTGAACTCATCCTGAAAGAAAATCAACATGTAACTAAAGTAGAAAAAAGTAAACGGGGAAAATTTTCTCCTAATTGGCTTGGACCATACATCGTGACTCATACTTATGGATCAGGTGCTTATCATTTATCTTCACTTGATGGTAAACTAGAACCTGAGCCCCTTAACACCTTGCATCTTCAACCATTCTATTGTTGACTTGTAGTCCTACCTCACCTTTTATCCTCTTTCCATGCTTGTCCCTTGAGCATTATCCACTTCATACACCTCACCAATGATTAAACAAGAATCATGTGAGTACCCGTCACTTGTTATCTTCTCTTGAATATGTGTACCACGGCGCTGCACATATCATGATTCTCATGGATACTTTTTGTCTACCTTTAGATGAGATCCCATGGTCATTTCACCTTACTTTCTGAACAAGAATCCTATTCTTCACCTTGGTCTTGTCCATGACTTCAAAAGCTCTCACATGGGATACAACTCCTTGAGTCAAACTTCCAATAAAATGATGACTCCCTCAAAAGGACATCTTCCTCTCGATAATTGACTGTTATAAATAGACTGCTCCCTCTGAAGGACAACTATGTAAAGCTCTTTAAAAAAAAAAAAAAACAGTGAGAGCAACTGAAGCTTCCTGCATCGGATCAGCTTCACAAAGACCTCAAGGAGTTAAATTTCCTCATCCCATATAGACTTCCCGCATCGATCAATCTATCTCAAATACAAGTCAAAACAAGAAAACTTTTTAGTCATGGACTTTCCCATTGTGACCTCGGATCTCTTGCCCAAATAGCATGCTACCTCATACCATATAAAACTTAACCACCTTTAACCCCTTCTCACCATTTTCACTCCCATTTCCTACTGCCTCAAGGGACCTCTTGGAAACCATGACATTTGGTGATCATGTGACTACTTTTCACCCTAGAACAATCAATCATGCAATGTCTTTAGGGTCTTATGTTCATCACCTCCTCCAAGGTGTGATCTACTCGGTATGATCCTAACTAATCAGGTGGCTTTATTGCCCCCTCTTATCTTTTAGCCATCTTTGTTTACGTTTTGATTACCTTATACAGGACTTGGTCCTTGATGCTTACCTTTGGGGTAATCTTCTTCTTCTTTTGCCACAATCAATATCACCTATATCACTTTACCTATAATCCACCCACACCTAACAGACCTAAACCCACACCATGCCTAAAACCTACCACCTCATTTTCATACCCTCTCATATTCTTCCCTAGCTTATGGGAGAACTACATCGGCCTGAGGTCCCTTTTCGTTGGGACTATGTAGGCAGCACTCCAAGGGCATGGGGCCCTTGGAGGTTAGCTCAGCCACTCTCTACCCTAAACAATTCATCTTCCATCTTCCTCACATTACATCATACCTCACTTAGTTTCCTTTTTTTAATCCAAAATTGGAAATTAAACCACATACATAACAAGTTGCTTCATATTTTAATCCTTATCACAACATACATTTATTACACCTACCATTTCTCTATCATCACTATGCATAGATTATACCACATCTCACATCTGACCCATATTATCATTCATTGCACAAAATAATAAATCAAAACTTCACCTACTTTCTAACTCAATCCATACCTAACTCAACCATGCCTAACCTGACTCAACCATACCTAATAAACCTAAACCATTCCTAACTCACTCGAACCATGCCTAACAACCCTGAATCTCCATGCCTAAACAAACCTGACTCCATGCCTAACAAACCTAACTCAACCATACCTAACGACCTAACTCAATCCATGCCTAAGACCTGACTCGATCCATGCCTAAACCAACCTGACTCCATCATGCCTAACTCACCTAATTTCCATCCATATCAAAACAACAAATCAAAAATCTCATCAACGCACCAATAAATCGGAAATCCTCATCACCCACATCAACAAATCAAGAAATATCATGTATCTCATCATATAAATAAATGTGTATCTCAATACAATATACATGGCTATCTCATCATGTCCATCATCTCAAAATCATTGGCACGTAGGGCCAATACACAATATAAAATGTCATCGACACGTAGGCTGGTATCATATATACAATAAAATAATGAACCAATACAAAATCTCTTCAACACGTGTAGGCCGGTATATGCTCGAAATATACAAAACCTCTCATACATCCTCACTGTCTTCGACACGCAGGCCAGGCTATGTGATAAAAAATACAACTATCTCTCGGCATGCAGGCCAGTATATATCACAAAAAAATACTATCATACATCAAAAACCAGATGCTTACATATCAGGCATCTCGGTGGATGTCCTCCATCTATGTATCACCTGTACCCTCTAGCCTCCTGGGTCCCTACTGGCATCTCAACTAGAGCTGGTCTCTGTGCACTATTAGCCTCTAACTTGCTCTGGCCTCGAGAGCTTGATGGCCCCCTGTGCTCTCCACACTGTGAGTGTGGGATCTTGTCCTCTCACTAGACACCTGTTGTGCCATGTACTTGGCATAGGATATGAAGTCTATCCCATGCTACCATCAGCTGGTCCTGGTAGTATCTAGCCTCACCTAGGGCATCCCGTAACCTGGATATAGGCACAGTCTGTGGTGGTCCCATAGGTCTTGGCCCCTGTACCTGTCCTGCGGGACCCTGTCCCGCTCCTGCCTATGAACTGGGAACCGGTCCCGGTCCCTATGATGGTGGTTCCTGTGGTGGTGCCCCCTATCCCTGTGCCTGTATCTGGGCCTGTAAGACCCCAATCTATGCCTGGGCTGTGGCCAACTGGCCCTGTAAACCTGCCACCTGAGCCTGTAAGGCCACCACCTGACCATCACCCTCCTCTCCATCTCCATCTCCTCCACTAGCCATCTGGGCCTGCAGACTGGCCACCTGTACATGTAGCTCTGCTACCTCTACCTCAGAGCTCTCCAACTGTGTCTACAGTATACCCAACTGGGTAATTAGAGTAGCCACCTGCCCCTGTAGGGCGTCTCTCTGCACCGTGATGGTGGCTAGATCTGGCTGCCCCGGTCTGGGTGGTATGGCTCGTAAGTGAGCCACCCACCACTGTTTGTACCTGTCTGTGACCCCAGACATCATCTATCTGCCATGGTCCACTGCCTACTCCTCCTACCCTGTGGGAATTGTAGGCTATGGTAGAGGTAAGGGCCTCTCCATGTCGTCTCTCTGGTACTATGGGAAGGGCAGAGGTATGTCCTGTAATAGCCTGAACTGCCAATCTAGACTCTGTCCACCAGGATCATCTTGTGCTCCCCGGCACGACGACCCTGTATCCATCTCAAAAGCTGGAGCTCAGCTAGCTCCTCATGCATATGCCTATATGAGGGGAATCCCACATACGGCCCTCTAGATAATGTCCACTTCAGACAACCCCTCCAGTAACCACCAGAAATAGGCCACATCATGTGTGGGCCTCTCAAATCTACTGCTCTCCAATAGCTGACACCCATCTCCTATACCCCACCCACACAAATCTCGGTGGGAATGCATCTTCTCGGGGCATCCCTACTAGGCCACACACAAGCTATGTGCTCATAAGCCCAACAATGTAGTAAGAAGGTACAACATAGGATGAACCTACGTAGCCACCCATATGCCCATAACTCCCTGTACAACATGCACCAAGAATGCTGGCACCCAAGGCAAAGCGGGTCTCCTCTATCATCATGTCGTGGAGTACCCCCATCAGTGATCGGGGAAAACATCCACCCTCTACATCTGGATAGTGCAAAGTAGCACACTGCCTCCATCAAAAGAACCACTAGCCTCATCTCCTCCGGATGGGCTAGGTACATCTCTCCATAGCTCAAGCTGGCACTATGGAATGTTAGCTCGGCCATCCCCTCTCCAAAAATAGTCAGCATCAGCTCCTTCTGAGGCCTCAGAGGAGATAGAGTAGACCTGTGTACCCAATATGGGTAATCGTAGAATCCTGAACATGTCCTCCAGGGTGACAGTGATCTCACCCGTCGGTAGGTGGAATGTGTTGGTCGCATGGAATCCCATCTATCGATGAGTGCGACCATCAAACTAGGCTGTCGGACTACATGTCGATATCGCCAGACTCCACTCAAGCCAACTTCCTCCACATGCTGCAGCTCCTCCCGGGTCACTGCACCGTGCACTGTCACTAGAAGAGGTGGAACCCTATCCCACATATGCAGCTGATCTCTCCCCTACATCCAATACAAACAAAACATTAATCTACATTTACCATACCCATACTCCCCTACTATCATTTTCCCAACAACCTATTTTCACCCTACCCATCTCAACCACCTAGCCCACATCACTTTTTTGACCAGTGTCCCCCAAAACCCGACCAGTGCCAGTTCCCTTTAACCGACCCTGGTCACCCTTTAACCGGCATCAGTCACCTGTTTGGTGACCGAATACCGGTTCAACCTTACCGATGCTCGGCCACAACTTGACTGATGTCGGTCACTGTCGGTAAAAAACCCATGATCCCCAAACCCCCCTTTTCTAAAAAACCTCCCCCCTTTCCCCTTTTACCCACCTAAAATGACCTAAACTACCCTTACACCTCAACCCCACCCCCTATCCCATTTATTACCCTCCCCATTCCTATTTTTACCCACTTTTCCCCCCATTCCCAAATTTAATCTTTTCCCCACCCACAAAATAAAAAACAAAAAAACTACAAACAACAATTTACTAATCACCTAATCTATCTAATCAAATACACCTAGAGTTGGACACTTACCTCGTCGCGCTGCTGTCATCTCGTGGCACGTCTGGCTGCTGCACCAGTGGCCCGCCCGATCCCTCTCCGGCCTCCGCCATCACCAAATCGCTACCCCGCAACCTCTACCCAATCAAATCCCTCACACTGATCCTGTGGACCCACTTCTCACCAACCAATCACCCGTCGTTCACACTGCCAACTCAATGCTCCGTTCCGTCTAGACACTTTTCTCTCTTTTCTCTCTTTTTTGTCATTTTCTCACTTAGCTAAATGACAAATGAATAACAAAAAACATGGATTTTTTGTTTTTATAACAAACCCAACCTAACCAACGTCGGTTACCCTTGACCGACATCATCACGTGCCCTACCTTACCATGGTCGGTTGACCTATACCAATGTCGGTTACCCTTGACCGGCATCGGTCACCCTCACCTACACATTGCCCTAAATTTTACCCTTTTACCCTACCCCCTACCTCCTTTTTTTTACCTCACCCAACCTTCACCCTGATCATTTACCCCACCCCACCTTTACCCAAACCATTTACCTCACCTTCCTGACCTCATCATTTACTACCTACCTTTGTCCTCCTTTGGGGACTCATTATTTTACCCCTACCTTGGCCTTACCCATGTCATGACCTAGATATTTGGACCTGGACCATCACTAGTGACCTTTGACCTCATGTGTTTGCTATACCTTGCGGCACTGTTACCTGTGTTGTTGACCTAATGACCTTACCTAGCTATTGCCATGACCGTTTATCCTGACCCTACCTTTGGTGTACCGAGAACATACCTAAACGTTCCTGCACCTAACCTACATTGTGTTTCCTGACCATATCCTATACCTTGGATACCAGAATCACTTCAACCTTGTTTGGATAAACCTATCGACCTTAGACAATGTAGAGTTTTCCTGCTCTTCAACCTGGTAGCATGCTACAGTTTATACATGTGTGCGTGCATTTGACTATTGCTACCTTTGACCTTGACCCATTACCTAGATTTCCTGAGTAGACCTTCAACCCTTTTTCCCCCCGTTAACCACCTTTCCCTTTCTCACATTTACCCTTTTATCAAACCACTCACCGATTCTGCCTTCGTCCTCGTCAGTTCCTGGTTTGAGGGGGATCACCTTCACCCACACATGGGGCAACCACATCTTATTTTTGTTAGCGTCACTTACCAATACAAGCTATGCAACAAAAAGGGGCAAAATGTAGACACTAAAATTAGGTCACACTCCCCTTTGGTCCCTCGACAAATAAACACCCTTCATCACATTAACCTAGCCATGACCCCCTTCACCTCACTAATATTAATTTAATTAAATTAATTCATTATCCTCACCATATTTATTATTTAAATATCTTAATTTAGATAATATCCACACATACACCTCACCTAGACACCTCATCTAGCCAACTCACCCTAAGACCTATTCTTAGTAAGTTACCATAACTAACTAAGACTTACCCAAACCCTAAAGATCAATGCCTACATTCTCTCTAACCACATTCCCGCATGCTTACAAGAAGCTCCCAGTCTAATCCACGGGTTAACGACATGAGATCTGAGAAAATCAAGAGGATCTCCCTAGTTTAGTAAACCTAGGAAATCCCACCTTGACCGATGCTGGTTACCCCTAACCATCGCCGGTTAAGCCAGAACCACCATCGGTCACCTTTTTAACCCCCAAAACAACCTTATTTTCAAGGTTGGAAAAGATTGGAAAAGGTTGGCAAACATTAGCACATCCCTGAGAGATATCACATCTTCTGAGAACGAATTCTAGCGAGAACACGCATGCAAGGAAGGAGATCAAGCATTTTCTCCTGCATAGCCATCCAACACTCACCCTACAAGGATTTGATCCAACCAAGCAAAAAGGAATGCACATGCAGCCCATGTAGAAGCTCTCCTATGATTGGTGATCATCTGCAGCCTTCAACCTCTTACCAACACCTTCATCCCTCACTCACAGGCATCTAAGGACCAGAATCCAAGTAAGTAAAATGTTATACTCCTCTGGTTCATTTCATTTCGTCATTATATTGTCACCCTTTGTTCTCTCAGCCACCCATAGACTCCATTAATACTCACCCCTCCATATACCCATTAAAACCTCACCAAATCCCACCCAAACCACCCAATACCTCATTCCGACCAACCAAAGTCCTTTGTGCAATCACAAAGGAGACCCAAAACTCATTCTGTGGCATTCCCAATTTTCCACAGTAACCGGCACCGGTTACACCCAACCACCATCGGTCACCCTTAACTAGCATCAGTCTCTGTATTTTCCCATACAACCTAGAATAGTGACCTATCCACCTAATTCTACATCACCCTCATTCACCTGTGATCTTCCTGAGACCTCTGTCAGACCTGCAGAGATCCAGAACCAGTTATTTGACCTTCAGATCTTATTTTAACTTAGCCTGTTAGATTAGATCTTTCTTATTGTGTTTTGGAGTGAGATACCTAAATCATTTCAACTTACAATAGGATTTACTTCATTACCCACATTAAATTGTTTTAAACAGTGGACTGACAGCCATCTAGGAAGTATCACAACTTCCCGGATCTAGCACATGCTAGGCAGTTCACTGCACATATTGTTTAACTCTTTCTGGTGGTCTTGCTTTTCATTACAGGTAGTTCCTCCTAGCCAAAAGGAAGCTCTCACAATCAGCTGTGGATTCAGAAGTCATACGCGCACAACAACCCATCAACCAACATTTGAATAGGTATTCCTCCTATGCCCGTTACCCTATCTGTTTCATCAATACTTCAAAGAAACGTCTAAGAATCAGGTGAAACATTTTGGCATGCCCGGTGGGACCCATCCGGGGTTCCTTGCATTTTATTCATTCCTAGGAAAAGTTGTGTGTTTGTTTCCCTTCTGAAAAGCATACACATTAATTTTCTTCCTTGGTAACCTACCTTTTCTTTCTATTTTCTCTAAAAGAAACCTTTCTTTTGGTGTAATTAAAAAGAACCATTTCTTCATGTTTTCTGCATTGTAGTGAAAGAGCATCCCTCTTCCTCTTCATCTTTTTGTGTCATCCAACTTCACACTTTGATTTGGGCTTAAAAATAAGTGCATTGCATTCTGATTTATTGCATTAGCTCACATTAATTGAGGGCAACCTATACACTGGAAGTCATGACCAGCTTGATGGTTGACAAACAAACCATAGAAAGCACTTTATTTCTCTCTCTCTCTCTCTCTGAGTCTTACCAAACCTAACAAAAATTTAAAATACATACATTCTTAAACAACATCTTACCTGGAAGAAGCCTGTAGGTGATCACACTGATCACGGCACAGTGGGCACCCAGCTCGTTGCTCTGTCGAGTCATACTTCAGAGTGAGGCCCACCCCCACCATAACATACCTGAAACCTCACCTTTTAGATATCCTTCTTCGTAGGAAGCCATCCTCACCAAAAAACTCTATTTCACAGTTCATGTGTCAGTCCTTAAATAGCATAAGCTAAACAAACATAATAGAAAAGGCACTCCTAGGATCACATTTTTCTTAGTGTTTCTGCTTGGCTTGCGTTTTGAGGTGAGAGATCACGTTCTTCATTTTTTTGTTCATCCTTGCACACTCCTCATCACAGCTGGTGTATTCCAGCTTCACCTGAGTGTGCCTGGACCATATTCTCATCATTCTTGAGAATTCTGGGTTTGATTCCACATCAGATTTTAATTCACAACCACTATTCTTTCATCACTGTTTCAATTTCACAGTGACTCGGTGTCAGTCCAGTGACCGTCATCGGTTACCCTCTTACCGTCATCAGTTATACCCAACCGGCATCAGTTCCAGGTCCTTTTGTTAACCTACTCAAAGGGACATTTATTCATCTTCATCCTTGCTATTTATTCATCTTCTTCCACTTTTCACAGTCCCTGTCATTGCTATCATTCCCATTGACGTTGTAAACCTCATCAGATTTGGCATACCTGTCAGATTTGACCTTATACCTTGTTTTTCACTCACTGTCCATTTTCTACAGTGACCGGCAGTGGTTACCCCTAACTGGTGCGCGGTTTTCCCTAACCGGCATCGGTTAGCTTGTTTCACTTTCCAACCAACATTTGGTACCTAATCCACTTTTTTCCACCAGATTCACCTGTTCCTGTTTTTTCTGTGTCATTTACAGAGAAGCAGCCCTACCTGATCAGTACTGGTTCACATGGTGCTGACCCGAAGACAAGCAAGTGCACTTGTATTTCATGCCAGTTGTCAACCACTCCCACCTAGTCCTTCACCACCTTCCATTTTATCACCAGCCATGGATCCCATCCAACCTATCACTATCACTACCGGAGATGAGGAGTTCACACGACTCCTTGACCAAAACCTTGCCGCTTTGTAGTTTTACCTTTCCCACTCATCCACTCGAGATGCCTCGGGTCAGTTGATATACGACATGCCCGTATCTATCCCCCTGACTCTCGCTCCCACTCCTGCATTGGCCCCATCTGGCTCTGTGCTGCCTGCATCTACCTTACCCCTAGTTTTTTCACAGCTAGGTCCTATACCTGCTATGACTGCCACATCTGCCACCTCCGTGGCATCCGCACCACATCCACCATACCCTTGAAAACTACCCAAAACGTAACCTCATCTACCCCTAATGTCTCACACATACCTGTAGCTACACTACCCACCTCCGGTGTCGGTGACCCCTACCCCTTTTTAGAATGTAGTCCTTTCCATTCCACAATCATTAGCCCCCATTGCCACTAGGGTTACCATGACCCTTCCACCTCCATATACATACTATCAGCAACCTCCCGTTTCATCTATTATTCACTCCAGGTACATACCCCTTGTTTCACTGCCTTCTTCTCAATCAACCTACATGGCAACACACATATACTGGGAGTGCCACCCCCATTATATGCCCAAAACCAACCCCTCTCATGCTACAGGAGGCACCCAATCATCGCAACCTACTAACAACCTAATCAAATTAATGTTGGAAAAGATGCAGACATTAGAGGCATCAGTTTCCGGCTCCCACAACACTCTCACCTACGATGATATTTGCAACGAACCCATCCACCCATCCATTCCTATTCTTCCATACCCCGTGTATTGGGAGATGCCTAAATTCAATCGTTTCAATAGCAAAGAAGACCCACAACAGCATTTGCGGTCTTTCAAACACGGGTGTTATCTGATCAGCTCACGATGATGCTTTGCTCTTGAGAACCTTTCCCATGTCTCTGACTGGACCCTGCATTAGATTGGTATAGTGGGTTACCTAGACACTCTATATTCTCATTCAATCAGGTAGCCCAAGCCTTCTTGGATCATTTCTCTATCAATATTGTCAAGAAGGTTACCATGACCGACCTATACTCCACGCGTCAGTATGAGGATGAATCTATCACAGATTTTGTCACTCACTGGCGTAGCCTGATCAATCAACTCACCTTCCAACTACCGTAAATAGAACTCATCAAAATCTTCACATGGGCTTGTGCTAGACATATCTCACTGACCTTGTAGGTCCAAACCTTCCGAACATTCGATGAAGCATTCACTATGGCATGAAAATTAGAGATTTGGGCCATCGAAGAGAAGAAAAATCCAATTACGCAATAAGAATTCGACATTCAAGTCGAATGATACTTCTTCTTCTTCCAAACCACAAAAATAATTATTCAAAAGCTAAGGGCACCACTAAAATAGTGGTACTCAAGGCCGGCCCACCTCATCCGTCAAATCAGGCTACCCCCTCATCTAATCTCTCGCCCCGTCTGAGACTTTTCAATTCAGATGAGAACAACAGAAATACACCCCAATTGGGGAGCCTTACTCTTCTGTCTTAGAAAATCTTATCAAAGATGGAGCCATCACCCTTCCACCTATAAAACCACACACTAGTTTTGACCCTGCTCGCCCCATGCCCGCATGGTATAAAGAACATGACTTCTATAACTATCATCGAGTAAAGGGTCATAGTGACAGCAATTACATCACTTTCAAAAACATTGTCCAAGAAATGCTCAAGAAAGGCTGAGTTAACCATGGATAATCCTAATGCACCTACCAACCAAAACCCTACACATCTTCAAGAAACCATTTCCCAACCATGCCCCTTCGTCTGATCAAACCGGTGAGACCTCAACTCATGATACCCATACCCTTGAGGTTCATGCTATTTTTAGTGACACACTTGTCACCTCCCAATTACCCCATATTCCTTCCATAGAGGAATTCTATCCCGAGGTCCTCCTTCCGCGTTGGAACCCACCACACCTATTCCTCCACCCACAGAGGAACACCTTTCATCTCCTTTATCACCTACAGAGGAATCTTCCGCTAACATCGAGACCATTTCACCTTTGGCTTCTCCACTTAGAGAACCGATACCCATAGTGCCTCCTCCTCCCACGAGAAGAGCACCCATTACCTCTTCTACCCACAGAGGAGCACCTATTACCATTCATCCACACTAAACAGGAGCATCCAATCATCTCCTCCACCCATCAAAGACCCAGTTAAGATATGCCTTTGCCTCTTGGTGAGAATTCTCCATCAGCTACCCAAAATCCTGCAGAACTACTTTTAACTCTCTTACCCACGGAAGCTGAAGCTAGCCAATTTCCTGTTTGTAAGACACATTTTATGAGGAATTGTCCATTAGGTCCTCATCAACTCCACCTATATACGTACCATACTCATGTTTGGTCGAATCACCTAGATTATGTGGATAGGGATCCTTACTATGGGGGTGTCTTCTACTTCATGGTCTCAACACAGATGTAAATGTCACTTACTGATACTTCCACTATCTACCCCAAAAATATTTTGACCAATCGAACCAAACACAACCACTTCTATCACAACTCCTTCCACGACACCTGTCATAGGTCAAACCACACCCTTACCCATAACCCAACCTATATCTAAACCCAAACCCACACCTATGACATCTTCCTTGACTAAACCTATTACCACTTTAGGGGTTACCCCTGACCACCAACCTTACTCATCCACCTATCAAACTGGATTTAGCTACATCCTCCAAAGTCAACACCATACCTACTCCGACACCCAAACATAAGCACCAAACCCATAGAACTCATACCCGAGCTGCGCCAATCACACCTGCACCTGTCTCGTCTGTCTTAGGACCTCATCTTCCCAACATGGCCAAACAACCTCCACCCATCAATAAACCAAAAACACAACAGCCCATTCCTTCCTCGCAAACCTCTAATGCACCCAGGCGAAAGACACAACTTACACCCACACCCATAGCATCTTTACCACCCATATCTCCAATACCTTCAACAATTCCTTCATGAAATTTGGATAATAGTTGTTGAATTCTATCATAATCAACACATCTTAGAAACATTCCATTTATATCTCTTTTAAATAATACACCATCAATGAAAACATAAGGTACAACCTATAATCTAAAATATCTTCATTTTTTATTTTCCATACCTTTCGGATAAGTACCGTGTTGTAGGTAGTTAACCAAATCAGCCATTCATATTTATTCCAACTTCTTAAATAAGTTTGGGTTGCTGATTTTCTGGTTGTTTTTGATGTGTAATCACAACACCCCTGAATTTCTGTAAATCGATGGGTTGAAACTCTCAGTGTGATTACATAAAACTTATCTTTTCCTAAAGTGTGGTACTTTCAAATAGAGAAAGCTCTTTGGATGAAGGTTGGTTCCTATTCCTCTATTCAGATGCACACATTCAAATTATAGAGGATCTTCTCTAAAACCTACTCTAACTTGCTAAGGAGAAAGGGTTAAGAAGATGCAATAAAATAAACCTAAACTAACAAATGTGATACACCAAAGGAATTTTGAACACCTTTTCCATTAAACACAAACCATGAAAAATGTGATACAACCATCATGCACAAATAACCAAGATTGCAATGAGAGATCACGAAGATACAATGAACATAAGAGAGGGTTGAAATCATCTAAAAATTTATTTTATTGCTCCATGAATTTGATATGGTCTATTACAATGGCCAAGAGGCACAACCTTGCATTACAATTTGAAATGGGAGGTTTTGATTCCCAAGATTCACTTATAGATAGAGAACAAGGGAGGGCGCAAAGCCATAAATGTCCAACCTTTTAAAAAATTCCCCTCCTACAAATATATAGGAAGAACAAGAGAGAAAGGAGAGAATAATTTGAATTATTTCTCCAACCACCAAAGAAATGCATTAAATACGCGTGAAAAAATGATGGGTTCTATTCCAAAACCCATGCCGCCATGTGTTGTTCCTTTTTGGGAAAGAAATGAAGCCCATACCTCATTATGGTGGTAGGAGAGACACCCTGGACATCTCAAAAATGGTAGAATTTATTTTTCATTTTTAAGAACTTATTCCCAATAATTTACATATATCTAGTCATAGGTGCGTAACGGATGTCAAGTTCTTTCAAACAAGTCCTTTCTTGTGCAAATACAAGCTCCCAGTCAAAATTTATGGCAATCTAAAGGTCGAGGTGACATTTTGTAATTGTTGATCTTCCTGCTTTGGAATCTGAAAAGTATGCAACCTTTGAAATCCTGAAATTTGTATTTTCAGACATTTTTGTTTCGGAATTCGAAACATTATTCAACTACAAAATTTAATTGAGAGTTGTGATATCCCGAAACCTGAAAGCCTAAAACTATGAAATTTCAAACATTGAGGTGTGACTTTCATGTTTTACGGCTCAAGACTTCTAAAAATCCGAAGTCTGAAATCCAAAAAATCCAAAGTTGTTATCGCATTGACCCTGAAACCTGCATTGAATTCTAAAATCCTAACCATTTTGGGATTTAGACTTTTAGGTTTTCAGACATTTTTGGCACTTTTCAATTTTTCTTGTCAAGTCTTTTGAAAGTCTAAATCCCTAACCTTCGAAACCTGAAAGTCTAAAATTTTAGACTATCAGAACTTCAAATTTTACATTTTTTTACTCACTTTTTTTGTGTACGATTCCCAAAAACACTAAAATCCCGAAAGTACAAAATTTTGGACTTTTTACACCTCCCCCTTACCATTCAGGATTTTAGATGTTTCCTCAATTTTTTCCATTTTTCTCTTCCAGAGTTCCGAAACTCTGAAACCCAAAAGTCTAAATTTTAGACTCTCAGGATTTTAGGTTTTAGACATTTTTAACCCATTCTTGCCCTACTTTTCCAAATTGCCTAAAATGTGAAGACTGAAAACTTTGAGTCTTTCTCCATTCTCTTCCTCTTGAGCTCCAATATTCCTCATCATTCACTTTCCCATTCATCTTTTGACCTTGCATCTTCATTGCTGAGCCCACCTACAACTTGATGTTGGAGTAGAAATGTGACCTCGCATGACAGAATCAACCTCTCTATTTTCTGTTGTGCAAGGTATTTTTTTATCAATGTTACCTAAGGCAAACAATTGGATAACAACTGTACCATGGTAAGTTTCTAGTTTTACCATGGTACAACCAAAAAATCAGCAACCCGAACTTAGTCAAGAAATTTAGGAATGAAGATGGATGGCTGATTTGGTTAACTACATACAACACGGTACTTTTCCGGAAGGTATGGACAAGAACAAATGAATATATTTTAGATTACATGTTGTACCTTACGTTTTCATTGATGGTGTATTATTTAAAAGGGATATAAACTAATTTTTTCTAAGATATATTGATTATGATAGAATTCAACAACTATTATCTGAATTTCATGAAGGACCTGGAGGAGGTCAATTTTTAGCATGTACTACATCCTTAAAAATTATGAAATCTAGTTACTATTGGACCAAAATATTAAAGGACTAATTAAAATGGATCATAAAGTGTAAGAAATGTGTTTTATTTATTGGAAAAAAATGTTTAGCTTCACTGCCCCTATAACCTATTTTGGTGGATCAAACATTCATGCACTGGGGTCTTGAATTTATTGGCATGATCAATCCACCTTCATCACAAGGACACAAGTGGATCTTTACTACTACAGATTAATTTACATGTTGGACTAAACTGAATTATTACTAAGCCATGAAAAATGGAGTTAGTTGAATTTACTAATCAAAAATATTTTGAGGATCATAAAAATAAAAGTCGAGGACAACAAGTTTCAATCTAATGTTGAATTCCAACACTTTGGAGCTGATAGAGGTGGACTCCTAAAAGATCAATTCCAATTCAACACACATACTTGGTTGTGGAGCTTGATAAGAATGGGGGTTGCAAGGGGGTTTCCCCCCTTGCGGGGTCTCTGGGGCATGCAGATGGAATGGGGGTTCATTATGGAGCCTGATAGTGCCCCCATTGCCACATTTTATATGTATTTATGCATTGTGAAATCTGGACCATTCCTTATTAGGTCACAGATCTAACGGGTGGTTTTCTATGTTTCCCCAAAATGATAAAAACCCTAATATCTTTAAAGGGTCGTTATGTATGAGGCTCATTGTATTAGTGGCAGAACTGTGAGAGAGAGTTTTGCTGGACTGAATAAAAGGATTGGTTGTTTCTAGTGGACGTAGCCCATTTTGGGTGAACCACGTTAAATTTGTGTCTCTGTTTTATTGCATTCTTTTCTATTTTACGTTTTCTACATTATTCATTGCATGCTTGTTTATCTGTACAACTGGTATAATCCTAACAACTGGTATCAGAGCACGTTTGAGATTTATTTGTTGGTAGTATACTCACAGAGGGATTTCTGTTTGAGTGGGAGAAGCAGCAATGGCAGAGGAGAATAAGTTCAGAGTTGAGAAGTTTGACGGCTGAAATTACCAGCTATGGAAAATGTAGGTGGAAGATTACCTGTATCAAAAGGATCTATACCTACCATTGGGAGGTGAAGAAGCAAAACCCTCAATCATGTCTGATGAGGAGTGGAAGGTTCTGGAGAAGGAAGGCTCTCGGTGTGATTCGATTGAGTCTGGCATCATCCGTAGCTTCAAATATCTCACAGGAAAAGAGTATGGTAGAGTTGATGAAAACCCTAGCTAATTTATATGAAACACCTAGTGCATCCAATAAAGTTTATTTGATGAAAATATTGTTTAATCTACAAATGCAAGAAGGTGGATCTGTATCTAACCATCTTAATGATTTCCACACTATTGTAAATCAGTTAGATTCAGTTAATATCCCATTTGATGAGGAGGTTAGAGCATTATTATTCCTATGTTCTTTGCCAGAAAGTTGGGACAACTTAGTAATGACAGTTAGTAATACATCATCTACTTCTCTTAAATTTGAAGATGTAGTCAGTGTCATTTTAAATGAGGAAATGCACAGGAAAAGTACAAGGGAAAATTCTTCTTCTAGAAATGCGTTGAATATGGAGAGTAGAGGGAGGAGCAAGGAGAAATCAAAGAGTAAGGCTCGTGGGAGATCTAAATTGAATATGGGAAGATCCAAATCTAGGAGTAGAGGCATTACTTGTTGGAACTATGGAAAGAGAGGACATGCTAAAAAGGATTGTTGGTTCAAAGGAAACAAAGAAAACCAACCTGAAGGTATTAAAGAGGAAAATCCGACAGGTAATATTGTTCAGGATGCTCTTATACTTTCTCTTGATACTAGAGTAGAATCTTGGGTAATAGATTCAGGTGCCTCTTTCCATGCAACCCCTGATAAGGGCTATTTTAAAGAGTATGTCCAGGGAAATTTTGGACAGGTTTATTTGGGCGATGATGAGCCATGCAACATTGTCAGGAAGGGAAATGTACACCTGAAATTACAAAACAGAAATACATGGATATTGAGAGATGTGAGGCATGTACCTAGCCTCAGGAGAAATCTCATCTCTGCAGGACAGTTGGGTGGTGAAGGTTGCATAGTCACATTCACTTCAGATGCTTGGAAGGTTTCCAAGGGTGCCCTGGTAGTGGCACGGGGTAAGAAAGTAGGCACTCTTTATTTGTCTACTTGTATATCTAATTCTTCTACCATATTGTCTACTTCAGATGAGGATGCCAGCATGTGGCACAGTAGATTGGGACATATGAGTGAGAAGGGCATGAAAATTCTACAGGAAAAAGGTAAGCTTTCAAGTTTGAAGCAATTGGACTTAGAGTTTTGTGAGCATTGCATTTTTGGGAAACAGAAAAGAGTTAGATTTCTCAAGGCAGGGAATACCAAGAAAGAGAAAAAGTTGGAGCTAGTTCATACAGATGTGTGGGGGCCGGCCCATGTTGCATCTCATGGTGGTTCTTTGTACTATGTCACATTCATAGATGATGCCACAAGGAAGGTATGGGTATATTGCATTAAGCGTAAGTCTGATGTCTTTGATACATTTAAGAAATGGAAAGCACTTGTTGAGAATCAATGTGGTTTTAAATTGAAATGTTTGAGATCTGATAATGGCGGTGAGTATTGCAGTAAGAAATTTGATGATTATTGTTCCTTGAATGGGATTCATAGAGAGAAAATAGTTCCCAGGACTCCACAACAAAATGGTGTTAGTGAGAGGATGAATAGAACAATAATGGAGCATGCACGGTCAATGAGATTGCACGTGGGGGCTGCCTCTTCAGTTTTGGGAAGAGGCCGTAGATATTGTTGTGTACTTAATCAACCATGGGCCTTCGAGTGCACTAGATGGAGGAATTCCTGAAGAATCCTGGACCGGGAAAGAGGTAGACCTTTCATTTTTAAGAGTATTTGGTTCAGAGGCATTTGTGCATGTTAATAAAGAAAACAGGAAGAAATTGGATTCAAAATCCAAACGTTGTACATTCATAGGCTATGGCTCCAATGGTGATTATGGATTTCAGTTTTGGGATCTAGATGAATCTAAGATAATTAGGAGTCGTGATGTTGTTTGGCATGAAAATAGAATGTACAGGGATCAGGTACAGGATGACAAAAATCCCAAGGAAGAATTGGTTGAGGATATAGCTCCTAAAAATGAACTCTCGGGTGGAAAATATCCACCTACAGGTACCGAGGTTGACAGTTCTATAGGCCGAGCACAACAGCCAGTGTCGGCATCGGCACCTCTATCAGAAATTCAAGAAAATGAGCAGCAAGCAAATAATGATCCCATGACACCCCCATCTTTGGTAAGAAGGTCACAACGTATTAGTAGACCTCCAGAAATATTTTCCCCTACTTTGTATTATTTGTTACTAATAGATAGTGGTGAGCCAGAGAGATTTGATGAGGCAATGTAGGTGGAATCCACTAAGGAGTGGGAGCATGGCATGAATGAGGAGATGGACTCCCTGGAGAAGAACCAAACATGGGATTTAGTCAAATTGCCAGCTGGGAAGAGAGTACTACAAAAAAAATGGGTCTACCATGTGAAAGAAGAAGAAGGTGGATGGAAAAGGTACAAAGCAAGGCTTGTAGTGAAGGGGTATGAACAAAAGAAAGGTATCAATTTTGATGAAATTTTCTCCCCTGTTGTAAAGATGTCTTCCATTCGTACTGTATTAAGTTTAGTTGTTGTTGAAGATTTACACTTAGAGCAACTTGATGTCAAGACGAACATTTCTCCATGGTGACTTGGAGGAGGAGATTTATATGCAACAACCACTTGGGTATGAGGTGAAGGGTAAGGAGAAATTGGTTTGTAGGTTGAAGAAGAGCCTATACGGGCTCAAGCAAGCTCCCCGGAAATGGTATCTAAGGTTTGATAGTTTTATGCATGAGCATGGTTTTACTAGATGTCAATCAGATCATTGTGTGTACTTTAAATGGTTGGATAGTGGGAGCTACATTATTCTTCTGTTATATGTAGATGATATGCTTGTAGCAGGGTCTAATATGTAGGAAATTGCAAAGCTTAAGGAAAATCTTGCACAAACATTTGCAATGAAGGATTTGGGTGTAGCAAAGAAAATCCTCGGTATGCAAATCAAGAGGGACAGAAAAAATAAGAAATTGGTGTTGTCTCAGGAGGACTATGTAGAAAAGGTGTTAGAGAGGTTTCAGATGCAGAATGTGAAACCAGTTAGTACACCATTGGCTGGGCATTTTAGATTAAGTAAAGAGCAATGCCCAACAACACAAGAGGAAAAATATTATATGGCATGGTTCCTTATTCTTCAGCAGTTGGGAGCCTCATGTATGCCATGGTTTGTACCAGGCCAGACATTTCCCAAGCAGTGGGAGTTGTTAGCAGGTATATGGAAAATCTAGGTAAAGCACACTAGAAGGCAGTCCAGTGGATTCTCAGGTACTTGAGAGGGACCAGTAGTAGGCACTTGTGCTTCAGAGGGTCAGATTATACTTTACAGGGATTTTTGGATTCAGATATGGCAGGAGATGTGGATAGTAGGAGGAGCACTACTGGATACGTGTTTACAGTTGGTGGTGTGGCAGTGAGTTGGATCTCAAAGTTGCAGAAGGTAGTTGCCCTATCTACTACAGAGGCAGAATATGTTGCAGCGACTGAGGCAAGTAAGGAAATGTTATGGATGAGCAGGTTCATGGAGGAGTTGGGTAAGGAGCAAGGGGATTGTAAGTTACACAGTGATAGTCAAAGTGTAATTCACCTAGAAAAGAACTCAGCCTTCCATTCAAGAACCAAACACATTCAGCTAAGATATCACTTCATACGACAAGTGTTGGAGGATGGGCAGCTTGAGTTAGTGAAGATTCATACAGATGATAATCCTGCTGATATGTTTACTAAGCCAATGAAAAAGGAGAATTTGGATTTACATTCAACTTCTGTGGGTCTTCAAGATTGATCTTGAAGTGGAAGAAACAAGCCAAGAAGAAAAGTCCAAGTAGGAGCTGTAGTGGTGGAGTTACAACAATCAGTCTCCAAGTGGGAGATTGTTGGTTGTGGAGCCTGATAGTGATGGGGGTTGCAAGGGGGGCTTCACCCCCCTTGGGGTCGGGGGGATGGCCCCCCGGTGGGGGGTCTGGGGGCCGCACGCCCTGGGGGGATTCAGGGGCAGCGTCCCCGTAAGCCACATTTTATATGTATTTATGCATTGTGAAATCTGGACCGTTCCTTATTAGGTCACAGATCTAACGGGTGGTTTTCTATGTTTCCCTAAAATGATAAAAACCCTAATATCTTTAAAGGGTCATTATGTATGAGGCTCATTGTATTAGTGGCGGCACTAGTGAGAGAGAGTTTTGCTGGACTGAATAAAAGGATTGGTTGTTTCTGGTGGACGTAGCCCATTTTGGGTGAACCACGTTAAATTTGTGTCTTTGTTTTATTGCATTCTTTTCTGTTTTACGTTTTCTGCATTATTCATTGCATGCTTGTTTATCTGTACAACTAAAAAAAAAAGGAGCATATACATAATAAAATTAAAAAACATAATAAACCACATAAAATTTGAAGAGAAATTAGGGTTATGTGAGTGACTTAGTTGGTTCAAAATAGCTTTAGGCTACGCGATTGGTAAATTTGGGAAAAATATAGAGTTTAAAAGTTGAGAAGATCATCAAATGTGTTTCTAAATGCAATAGGGAAGGAACATATATAATTTCTAGGACCATATATGGAAGCTAAAAAGATCATCAACTGTGTCTCTGAATGCAATTGGGAAGGAACATACATAATTTCTAGGACCATATATCACCATTTGACCTAGTTATATGGTCTTGTACTTGTGAATAATGGAAATATATAATTTTGTGTTGTTTTTTCTCTCTTTTTCACACCTTGATATACTCATTTTTGCATGTAACCCTAGGTTTCACACCTATTCTTGCCAAAAAAACATATCCATCCTACAATACACTTAAGCACACATTGTATCTAAAAATAAAAGATGCAATTTTTTGAGTTGGATTGATCTCAGAGGTCACCCCATTTACAAGTCATTGAGTGTTGCACTACATTTCAAGCCCAATGTAGTTTTTCTAGTGATTTGTGAAGATGTACATGTAATTATCCCTTGACCTAACTTTGTCCCGTGTACTTCCACACAAATAGTGGGATACCCTATTTTATCCTAACAAAACCCTTACATGTAGATGAAAAAAATTAGATTTATGCCCTCCAATGACGTGTAAGTAGTATTCATAAATATATATTGCTTCCTCAACTCAATATATTGTAGATAGATAAATGATTTCTAGATAATAAATGACTATAATGCACTTTTATGTATACGAGTTCTTTACTTTAAAATTTGGACCTTATTGGTGGGAAAGATTGTCTCAAAACATAACATACGAAAGATAAAAGAGTAAAAAATAGGCTCATCAATAAATTGACATCAGAGCAGTAGGTTTATAATATTATTCATTGTATATTATTCTCATGTAGAGTTACAAATATATAGGATATTAAGATCATATTACAAGGAGGGGATTTCTAACAAACTCAACCATCCTAAAATATCTCACAAGATATCTACGTGAGTTTTTTTACAAGTCAAATAAATCATTCACATGATTTTCTCATAATAATATAAAATCCTAATATTATGTGTTGCCACAACAACTCAGAAACTATTACAAATAACATTTACCCAAATATATAAATGTGAGCACTAATACAAATATATTCCTAACATCCCCCCCTTAGTGCAAACATGGGGAAAACATAGTTGCACTTATTTTACAACTTACATGGGTTCATACCTTGGAAAGGGATCCATATTTTATGAACATGGGTTCATACCGGATGAACATGGGTTTATACCGGATGAACATGGGTTCATACTGAGGTTGTTGTTCAACCTTTGTAAAACCATCAGTGTACGAAGATCATGAGCACACAAGGGAGAATTTTTTTAGAAGTGTGATTATTTTTCCCCATGTTCGCACTAAGGGGGAATGTTAAGAATATATTTGTATTAGTGCCCACATTTATATATTTGGGTAAATTTTATTTTTAATA
The DNA here is from genome assembly GCA_019776745.2 of Taxus chinensis. NCBI lineage: Eukaryota > Viridiplantae > Streptophyta > Pinopsida > Cupressales > Taxaceae > Taxus > Taxus chinensis. The sequence goes on along the minus strand of CM034153.1, from coordinate 718,732,146 downwards.
GTTTATGAGTTATGACAACTATAATATTAGGATTGCATATTATTGTAAGAAAATAATGTAAGTTATTTATTTGGTTGGTAAAATAACTTGTGTAGATAGCTTGTGAGAGATTTTAGGATGGTTGATTTTCTTAACAACCTCCTCCTTATAATATGATCTTAATATTATATATATTTGTAACTCCACATGAGAATAATATACAACGATTAAAATTATACTTTGATACCAAATGAAAATAGAGAAACAAGTTTATCAGTTCATAATATTAATTGTTATATACTATTCTCATGTAGAGTAAACATTATATAGGATATTAATATCATCTTACAAAGAGGAGGTTGCTAACAAACTCAACTATCTTAAACTCTCTCAAACTCTATCTACACGAGTTGGTTTACCAACCAAATAACTCACTGACATTATTTAATCACAATATTATAAAAGCATAACATTATAAGTTGTCACAAAACTCATAAACTATTACAAATAACATTTACCCAAATATATAAATGTGAGAACTAATACAAAGATATTCCTAACATAAAGAGTAACAAAAAATCAAGAGGTCTGAGACCGTACAACTTAGGGTAGGACCGCAATAAATTAAATTTCCATAGTTAAATGTGAAAAAAGTAAATTGAATTTCTAGATATCTCTGTGAATTGAATTAAAAGAAAAATAAAAGGGTAAAAAAATCACACAATCAGATTCCAATTGAGAAATAGAAAGTGTAACAACAAGAACTTATGTTACTAAGACCTAGTTTCATTGTTCAGAACTTACCTACATAATTTTCAATAAAATCATAATGTAATAATCATTTTATGCATATTTTAGTGTCTGCAATATCATATTTTTATTCTAAGAACCACAAAGATTATTTTTTAATGTGATATAATGTTTAATGAATAGTCTCAAGCTTACAATCCATCACCTTCTCCTCGACCATTTCCATCTATAGATTCAAACATCACTTTTGAACCTTTTAAATTAAACATGAAAATTTTAAATGCTCCCATTTAGTGGGTTCCCACAATTATAATGATGATCTATAGAGGAAATTCAAAATGCACCCACCCAACTCACACAGTCTCAACCAAAATTGGTTTTCATGGTATGTAATGATATTGGTGTCCTAGCATGAGATCATAAATATCTAAGCAAGATGATATCCTAGAGAAAATATGGTTTTACACATTTGATAAAAATTGTAGTAATATAGGATTCCCAATACTTATCATCAAGCTTCTAAGTATCATGAATGTAAAACATTTATGACACAATAATTTATTTCTTTGAAAAATAATTATATTGGGGATTCAGTTCCAATTCCAAAAGGAAGAAAAATAATTATGTACAAATGTTTTTATCAAACTAAATATGTACCATATGGGTATAATGATAGGTAAAACAATATGATTTGTAGCAAAAGGATTTTACCAAGTTGAATGTATCAATTACCATGAAACTCTTTTCTTAGGTCTCCAAAATGAACTTTGTTCAGATAATACTCCCTATGGTTGTGACATAGGGATGGGAATTCCACCAAATGGATGTTAAAAGTTCCTTCTTTCATGGTTATTTATAGGATTAAATATACATGTCCCAACTTCCAGGTTTTATGGATAATGATAACTCTAGTTATGTGTGTAGATTGAAAAAGTCCTTTAACATACTGAAATAGGCTCCTCAAGATTGGTACGGAAATATTGACATGTTTCTTATCAATTGTGGTTTTGTATGAAACTCCTCCAAATCTATAGTATATATTAAGAAACTAGATGGAACTATCCTCATTATGGTCCTCTATGTTGATGAATTAATCAACACAAGAGCTTCCACAATAGATTCATCATTTGAAATCATATTTAAACAAATATTTTGTGATGAGTGATTTTTGATTTATACATTTCTTCCTGGGTATTTTGATTTCACGGTATAATAAAGGTATTATTATCCATCAATAAAAATATGCTCAAGACATTCTCCACTTCTTCAAGATCTAAAACTACAAGTCCACACGAAATCCATTTCAATCATAAGTCATGATTTATACCAAATTTTCTACTCATTTATTTGATGGGACACTATATAGGTAGTTGGTTGGAATCCTACTCCACTTGACTCATTAACATATTAATATTTATTTTTCTATGAATCATATATCACACTATATCATTCATTTAATCTATACTGCCATATCACACCTATGCTTTTATAATTAGTCATGTACTCTCCATATCTTGTGTTTTAAGAAATTGTTACTATTGCTATATATTTCAAATTGCTTTGGGAGATATATTCTTATTTGTGAAAAAATATTTAGTAATTAATCAGAGTATATACCATATAAAACCCTTTTAACTTCAAATGAATAAGAAACTAATCTAATACCAAACCCTTATTTAGGGTAAACATTTAGTGAAATCAATCATTGCTCGAACCTTGGGTGGCCCTAGGGCTTATCCTCCTTCCTTTGGTATATGATCCTTTTATCATCCCTCAGATTTATTATTATTATTTATTTCATGGCTTACTCTACAATGCCTTTATATTATTCATAGGTTGATCATCCTATTTCTATGTTGCTGATTGATATTGACATGTTTGAGGATATTATGGATTTTCCTTATGATTATTCTGAATATGCGTTTTATGACACATATCGAGCTTATTGTGATATGATTTATGATACTTATACACTTGTGTATCATAATAATTTTTTATTTTTATAATAGCATCTCCACTATCTCTATTGATAATAATCAAGGGGAAGGTTCCCATAATGACTCTGATACTAATACCCATGCCCTTCTTGAAGATTTTGAAATTGTATTTACACACTTTTACAACAAAACCATCATCATTTTGATGCAATTTTAAACATTTATAGATATGATAAAGATTGTATAAATGAATTAAGATCCCTAAATTAACTATAACATATTACAGTACGAATACATCTACTATCTCTACATCCATTGTGCTTATATCTTCAAGGAAACCAATACCCCCTTCAAAGTGTTGCAATGTCTATTCCTATGTTTGCTACTATTCCTACATCTCTTATACACTGTTGGATGAAATTTTTTACTAAGTATTGAGAGTGCATGGAGGAATGTGGCATGTAAGGGATGCACATGTGCACATAAGGAAAATTTGAAGTAGCACACAAAAGGTTAGCGCCCAGGTAGACAGAACCTTGGACTTAGCTGATTTTGCAGATTACGGGCTAAAAATAAAAAAGTAGGGTGGAGTGCCGACCAAACAAATGACAAAGAATGATAACATGGTGGACAAGAAAGGGTTATTTTTGAAGAATGAACATGTAGATCAAGCACATGCATAGAGGCTATTAATAGGATAAAAACAATTCATATTTATAGGATGATTTATTATTAGCTGTCTTGTAAAGCATGCATGTAGTCTATTTTTGGCACACTTATTATTAGGAGAGTGCATGGGCGGTGAAGGGTGTTAGGAATATTATTATTGCTCACATGAGTTATTATAAGGTTTATATTTAGATTGTTTGTTATGAGATATAATCTCACGTATTATGTAATGGTTAGGGTTGGTGTGAGTTGTTTTATTGACTTACATATATAGGATTTTGTAGAGAGAATAGTGGGGATGGTTGTTGGAAAACAATCCATGATAATAAGAGTTATCTCTCCTATATATGTACTTGATTGATTTTAATAATGAAATAATTAATTGTGTGTAACTTTTGTTCTATCACTTTATTTGGTATTAGAGCATTTTAAATCCTCTTTCTATGATGGTTTTTTGAAGTGTAACCAGGGAAATTTTGCTATTTGTTGCTGCCCTCTGTATGCATCTTTTTATGAAAGGATTTTAGAATAGTTTTGTTTATTTGTTACCAACACTTTATCTCCTCTAGTCATACGTCCCATTTCTACTGTCATAGGAGTTTATTTGCATTCCCTTCACAACCGTTTCCTCCTAGTTCTAAGACCGTCTATTTCACCAATTGTTCAAGAACTTGTATTTTCTTGATCTATACATCTACATTTCCATGCAGTCAAAAATATTTGTTCTAATCCTACAATACGTGTTATAATATTTATGACTCCACCAGATCGAATCAAATTCATTTATTTACTTGGAGATTCTTGCAACAATTTTATCGATCACATTTACATTCGAGGAGCTTGAAGAATTTGGAATAATTCATTTTCATACATTAGAATATGTACCATGATTATAGATTCTTCCTGAACAACAAGTTCTACGCCCAGTCCGCATCTCCATATCCAAATCTCGAGATCTATCATATCTTCCAAATTCCAATTTTCTATAGAAACATTGGAACATCTTGAGATCTGGTGTCTTTCTTGAGTAGAGGCCCACCTATCTCTCTGTAGATTCAGTAACTGTGTGCAAATATCTTGTAGTTTCTACAAACACATGCCTTCCAAGCAGATCACTCTCTCCACACTGCTATTGTTCTAGAAAGCTATATTTTCTCACTATACGACATTACAGTAATGAATATATCAGTGTTGATGTAATTTTATTTGGAAACAATATAACTATCAGATCTATTTTTTTAATTTTCATCAACAAAAAAATATGGAGATCAAAATTTGAAGATAGACTCGTTCTCACAATTTCGAGGGGTGGTTGGATCGATTGAATTAATCCTACCTCCTTTTTTCCTCGGTGAGATGGATGACTAATAATAGTTTGAGGTTTGAGAAGGGAAATCATAGATATACACTGAAGGAAATGTGTTTCAATGACCAAGCTTGAGATGGTTTTTTACTTGACAACCTCCTTACATTAATCCTCCATTTCCACATTCACATCTTCACCATTATGAGTCAATTTTGTCTTTACCGTATCAAGAATCGATTAAGTTTCATTGTTTTGTTTTTATTTTATTTAGCATTGGTCAAAATATTATAAGTTTAATTTCATTACAAGTTAAACGTGACAATTGTTTATGTTTTATGGTTGAGTCATATAATATGTTCTATGGGTGAGTCTTTTAAGTTGTTAGTATATTGAGTCATAGTCAAAGTCAAATGTTGTCAAAATAAAGCATCATTTAGGCCTAGAATCTCATCAAAATTAAGTCAATATAAGCTTAAAAGTATATTAAAATATCTCTTGGTAATTTTTTAGTCATCAAGTCATTTAGTTAAGAGTCATCAAGTATTGTCATTTTGAGAGTGAAAATCAATTTTTTTAAAAATAAAAAAATTTGCCATATGGATGCATTTTCAGTGTCACCTGATGTTAGAAAACTAAATAATTTCACATTATGGGGGGAATAATAAACAATGTGGGAATATCCAAATCCAGATGAGTTAGTAATACATGCATTGGAGGTTATAGGCAACAAAGGTAGGAGGGCAATCAACGTCCTCGAGTTCGTCACTACCTCAGAGGTCATAAAATGCTTTAGTGAAACCTTTGTTTGTGTGTCATGAATAAGAAAACATGAGAATCCATGTTCTTGTGTGTAGTATAATGTTTGTATTTCCCCTGTGATGATGATGATGTGGAGATTTGCACCATTGGTACTATAACAGGGAGTGTTCTTGATCAAATTGACTTGATGGTTGATGGGTTCCAATTCATGTATTCACTTGGATAGGTTGATGGGCCTTTATTTATGGATGATGTAGTTCCCACGATCAGTGTTGAGGATCGAGACCAAGTGTAGGCTACAGAGCGACATGCTGCTCGGTTGAAGATGGTGTTTTCCCCATGTTTGCACTAAGGGGAGGAATGTTAGGAATATTATTATTACTCACGTGAGTTATTCTAAGGTTTATATTTAGATTGTTCGTTGTGAGATATAATATCACGTATTATGTAATGGTTAGGGTTGTTGAGAGTTGTTTTATTGACTCACATACATAGGAGTTTGTGGAGAGAATAGTGGGGAGAGTTGTTGGAAAAAATTCCATGATAATAGGAGTTGTCTCTCTTATATATGTACTTGATTTTATTAATGAAATAATTAATTGTGTGTAACTCTGTTTCTACCACTTTAAAGGGCAAGTCCCCAATCCTATATATTTAATGTAAACCATTGTTTTGGTACTGTGGAGTATGTAATCTAATCATGGAGTGTAGTATGTTGTTTATTTAGGGTTAGTACTCACGCGCATGGTCCAACGCTCTAGTATAAGACTTTTTATGTATTCAAATTCTGTGATGTAATACTTTTTTTATAATGGAATATAGTGGATGTTATGATCATGGATATGCCTGAGTATAGATATTTTATGATGCAAATGATATTCATAATTGTCTGATTTGTTATGTTTCATTATTAGATGTGTTTCCAAGTGAATGTATGTAAGGTTTTAGTATGATTGAATGAGTACTTGGTTAGTTATCATCATGAGTATGCATGCTAACATCTTGAAAAGCAAACACAAAGGAGGGAACTGGTAGTTGTGTGTGCTTCGGGTGAGCATTTAGTTTTGCTGAAGGAGGTGCCAACACGCTTAGCCTTTACATGAAATAAAAGACTACATACACACCTATAGGGGTTCCCACTCCTCTTCTAATACACAAGACATTGAGAATATTGTTCATAGTTTGTAAGATCAAATATTACAATTACAATAAGATGGATTCTACTCAGTTATGTCACTACCCACTTGCACCCAAAGTAGCTTCATATCCTTTTCCTATTGGTTTTGTTGAATCTAAGCTTATTATCTATGATAGATTAAGTGATCTTGAATTACCTTCATGTTTTCCATGATTATCCTTACAATGATGTATTACTTACTAATTTATTTCCTCAAAGCCTTAAGGACTTCACATTGTAGTGGTTCTATAACCTTTCTATTCATTCAGTACAATATTTTACCCCTTTGGATAATCTATTCCTTGTCTAGAGTTTTGTCTCTTCCTTTTCCCATCCCAATATATAAACAATGGTGGGTTAGCTATTTGTGTGGAGTGGGAGTCTATATATTCATATCAATATTGTTTTGGTAGGTTAAATGCATACTGTATCAGAAAGAATCATACTAAAAAATGAGTTTGATCATGGTTTAGAATGAATGCTAGTTATATGTTGAGCTAGGTTCATACCTCAACCCCATATAAATATTGGGTTCTGATAGCATAATTTCCTCTATTTACCCTCTTTGGTTGAGACCTTTATCTATATATTTGATCAATATTCACTATTAGCATTGTTCCATTATGAAAAAATATCTAGATAGGAAGAGCTCATAGATATTGCGGATAAGGTATTCTATGCTGAAATGTTTAAGATGTGAAAATGCTCCAATGAGCCCATAGTGACTATATTCTACATTACAATACTATTTGTTTTCATGAGTTTTTGTGAGGGAAAAATTCATACTCGAAAACATGAGAACTATACCCTAGTGTCCACATTTTTGATTGTAAACCTTCTCGGGAACCCTTCCAGATCAATTTATCCCCTGTTTCAGGCCTACCCCCATCCATTTTATGATCATTTCTATGGTCTTAGCCTTTCCAATGTGTTGAAAAGATGAAAACTAGTTCACTATATTCTTCCGAGATAGTGATTTTCAAGGCAAATCTTTCAACATGCTTAGGAATGGTTATTTTTAGCCTTTATAAGGCTGGTGCATATTCTTCGGAGCATATTTAAAGACCCAAATTTATCAGGTAGTTGTATTAGTGATCCAATTTTTTTTTGAAAAGTGATTTAGGAAATATTCAGAGGTTTAGGAACAAGTTTAACAAAAGTGGATTTTTTAGGGCAAAGGAGCTTACACTACAAAAAAGCACATGAGCTTTAGAAGATGATTCTAGGAGCTCTATAATGAGTTGGAGGTCAAATAATAATATTAATGGAAATATTATTCAATGCCTTACATGGTTGTATTCTCATATTTTTCACAAGACTCATGCATTTCTGTTCACAACTCATTCTTGGCAGGCACAACTGACGATCCTGAGAAAAAAGGAAAATTTGAGGAGGTTTCATGTTGAATCATACCTTTATAACCATCCCATTCTTCTCAAAATGTATTTTTCATTAAAATTCACATAAATAAGTTCCTAAAAATACCTTCGGGAGCTCCGACAACGTCATTTTCAAGGTCCTTCCCAAGGTACAAAGCTCCGTCCTTAGTAAATTTTTTTAGTGCCACGTGGCAACATAAGGATGAGAAACAATTTTGTGTCCCCATCATCCCTTTCCAAGGGAAAATGGGAACAAAAAAATGTTCCCCCCACCTTTGATCTCCTGGACCCATCACATGATCCTATGAGGCCTTCGTAAGCACCTTTTGGCGATTTTCTTTCCCCCGCCTTGTGTACTACATGCTCGCCACTTGTCACCATGAGGATGAAATTTTGTGTGTGTTACCTTTCTCCATTTTCCAAGGGTACAAGGGAGATATAAGGATTTGGTCTCCCCACCTTTCTCCCACATGGTTCCTCACGTGACTTCATCTTAGCCCCGGGTGCTAAAACTAAGCTCCTCCCTCTCTCTCCTCCGCCAGTGCATGTCCGCCACTTATCCTCCTAGGGATATGACATAATTTTCTGCCACATTTGTTCCTTTCCAAGGGGACAAGGGGGAAAAAATTCACCACTCTCCCAAGGCATAAACACCAAGGAGATAGTGCATTTTTGGTTCTTCCTCCACTTTGCTCAATATCTACCCGGAACACTGTCGAAAATTTTCCATATTTATTTCTCCTTCATTGTTCTTCCTCCATTTTTCCATGATCAAAGTAAAGAGATCTCTATAAAATTTGTAAATTTTTAAAGGATCCATATGCATTTTCATGCTTGAGTGACTCTGTACCCAAGAAAGTGAAAATTTCATATCTCACAAACCGGTGCATGGATTGAGGTGGGGTTTTTTACAATATTATCCATTTAAAAATGAATTCAAGGAGAATGTGACAACATATTAAATGATTTCTTATATTTTTAATGGTTAAAAAACCCTTATTTGTGCCCTATCTTTCACTCCTTTAATTTCCCATCATTCCGATGGACGAATCGAGCAAAAAAAATGAACACAAAATCAAGATGAAAAACCTATTCTGGTGAAGCTGGTTTCATCACAATCCGAGGTGGTAAAGAAAATTTCCCAAAAATATTAGGGAATCCATTAATGGCTTCGATGAATCAACAACAAAAATGTAGTGAGGTACTTCTTCACTTCTTAGGGTTCCAATGGGCGGAATCACACGAAAATTGGAGCAAAGCTTTGAAATGAATTATGTAAACTTTTGCAAGTGGTTTCGTTCAAATCCGACACTGGGAAGGCCAATTTATATTTATAGTAAGTGTTAATGGGAGTACCTACTATAAATAGTAAGTTTGAGAAAAATGTGCATTCATACTCCTTATTTCACTCCCTCATGATCGAGACACTCCAAAATTGATAGATTGACAAAAATGGCAAAAAATTGGCTAATTAAGACCATAATGGTGAATATTCTATAAATAGAAAATGAATGAAAGGAGTTAAAGGTACAGTCACATTTCACTCATTCACTCATCCTATGATGGTCTTGGCAGTCACGAATAGGATACCCTCTCTTTGTTTTCAAGTCAATTCTCGCATTCCCTCGATGACGGTGAGCAAAGAGTGCAAAAATGAGAAAATTGTTAATTTTATACTAAAGACCCTTTTAGTTCATTTCACATGTGATGGAGGATCAAATGGTGGATGAAATTAATTTTGGTATAATTCTCCTTTTCTCACTCTACAATCATAAGGATTTTTTCACATGCTGTCATTCATCATCAGTGTGTCCGCAGTGGCAGGATCAAGATCATGGCCGAGTGAACAAAGTGCATCCAATTTCTCTCATCTAAATGATTGATCATGAACCTATGATATTGTCTCATCTCAATGAGGGGGAGTCATTTTTTGATGTTCTTAGTGGTATTCTTCTCAAGTGGTCCTCATCCCTCTTCTCGATGTATCTAGGAAGTGTGTAGAAGTGCATTATTTCAAATATTTTTTAAAGGGGCAAAGTGTTCAAAAGTGTCCAAAAGAGTAAACTTCATATGTGGAGCATGGCAGTGTTATAGGAAGGCCATCTTAGGACAAGTTTCAATTTTCAACATTAGTAGAGATGATTTTCATTGATGGTAGATGCATCCTCATTGAGGCTATGGGACATTCCTTCTCTTCTCTCTCCATTCTTTCTCCTCTTCTCTACACCCTTTCTATTTATCTGTTATAAGCAATCATGACTTTCGTCCTATTCAGTTAAATGTGACTATAGTCAATATTGTAATAAGTTACCCTCAATTAATAAAAAGGGGACTTAATTTCACCCTTAGGGGATTGAAGAGTCACATGTTGTGGAGGGAAATTAAAAAGTCATGTGGGGGTAGGTGTTTCACCTGATTCTTAGATCATTTCTTTGAAGTGTTGACGAAATAGATAGGGTAATGGGCGTAGGAGGAATACCCGTTCAAATGTTGGCTGATGGGTTGTTGCGTGCATATGACTTATGGATCCACAACTGATCATGAGAGCTTCCTTTTGGCTAGGACGAACTACCTATAATGAAAACAAGACCACCAGAAGGAATTAAACAATATGGGCAGTGAATTGCCTAGCGTATGTTAGATTCGAGAAGTATGATACTTCCTAGATGGCTGTCAATCCACTGTTTTTAAAAATGTAATGCTGTAAACATAGTAAATCCTATTGTAGTTTGAAATGATTTAGGTATCTCACTTAAAAACACAATAATAAATAGGTCTAATCTAACATGCTAAGCTAGAATAGAATCCGAAGGTCAAATGACTAGTTTTGGGTCTCTACAGGTTTGACAGAGGTCACAAATAGATCATAGGTGAATGAGGGTAAGATGAAATTTGGTGGGTAGGTCTCTATTCTAGGCTGTGTGGGCAAATACAAAGACCGGTGTCGATCAGGGGTGTGTTGGTCTGAAAATCTGTCGCTTGGGCAGATCTATGGATAAACGAGCCAATAGTGTGCAGGGCATAGCCCCTCTTTGAGTCAGCAAAGCGAAACTGGTTTATTGCTATTCTACCAGCAGGAATCTGTGCAAGTCTCACAAATTCTGCCTTCGAGGGTTTGGGATCTCATCCCAGTAGGGGTGTTTCCGACTGCGAAAAGAAAGGAAAGGAAGAGGGGATGAAGAAAGAGCAGATCCGAAGGGAGAAAAGAAATGAATTCCAAAGCAGAAAGGTCAGAAGGTTTACATTTTGGGATTGGTAGTAAACAGAGCCAAACCTACTTGCATAAACGAGCAAAGCAATACTGATGATAAATAAATGACAATAAAACAGAAGCAGATCCAACAGTATAAACACACAGATCTAATGTAAGAAAGATCTAATGCACATAACATATGTATTTAGCACAAAGTCTAAATATTGTATTGATATTTTCCTTCTGTTACAAAAAGCTCAAAGTCTTTTCTCCTTACTTCTATTTTTCATCTGAAAGATATTCATCCATCCATAATACAACAAGTATTGGGGTATTTATAGAAGAAGGAGAGAAAAGAAGGCAAAAAGGAGCCAACAACTTATTTTACAAAATATCTAAAAGTCATGTTGACTTTTTACAACTTGATGGATGACATCATCCCACGATGCAACATGGATGATGTCATCATTTGTATCAACATACTCCAGATATTCTCGAAAAGAAAGTCGAAGAAGAGAGAGAGAGAGAGGAAGAAGAAGAAGAAGAAGCTACTCGTCATCGTCATCCTGTGGCCGAAAGGGGGTGGACTGCTTTTGTTGTTGCTCAGGTGACGAGATATGGAATTGAGAGCGGTATTCCATAAACTTGTTGATCATTGGCCCTAGCTGATCCTGGGAAGGATCCTTGTGCCGATCACTGATCACCTCACAAGTTTCCCTCTCATTTGTGAGTTTCTTGGGGAGCTTGGAATAGTCTTTTTCCGCTTCAATGAGTAACCCAATGAAGTCTCGGCAGGCCAGCAGGTTATTGATAGACTCTGCGTCAAAAGTGACCTCTGGCCCCATCCCTTGAGAAACGATCTCTTTAAAGATCTAAATGGTTTCCTCAGCTTTTCTTAAAGTAAAGGAAGGAGTAAGTAACCCTGGCGACATGTTAAGAACGATTCATTCCATTTGGTGCATCGCGTCGAGGGCTTCTTCCTTCACTTTGTCAATCTTTTCTAAGACAAATTCCAGCAGATCCACCCGATAGTCCAAAGTGGACATGATTTTGTTGAGGGCCCTGGGATGGCCAAAGACGCCGAACTTAACCAAATCTTCGACTGAACAGTCGAACATTTGTTGGAAGGTCTCGTGCTGCAGTCTAGCATGTTCCAACTCTTCTGATATGGGTCCCGCTAACGCTTGGAGCTCTTTATTCACCTTATTGATGCTTAAATATAAGTTGGAGAACTCGGCGATTACTTTTTTGCTGTCTTTGAGGATTTGGATCCTCCAAGCGGAAACGGCCATACCCTGCTCGCCAATCTTTGCGTACTCATTAATTTTCTCCTGGCTGAGAAGCTCAGAAGTCTCGGCGGCAGTTGTGGGAGGCGCACTACCCATCTTGTGTAAGGCTTGGAGCAGATATTTGTTTTGCTCTTTCAATTGCCTTTTCTCTTCCTTTGTCTTTTGAAGCTTCTTGCAGAGGGCGTCAACTGCAGAAAGGGCCTCCCCCTGAAGGCTTTCAGAAGATGTCCCCATTGTGACTTGGGTCACAATAAAATCTGTCAGAGACAGATCCTTTGTCTCCTTGAGGGGATTGGGGTACGCGATCTCCATAACCCTCTCTCCCGCAGCACTTTTAGAGAAGCGTGTGACGGGTTTCTGCTTCTTTGCCCCCTTAGATGGGATTACAGAAAAGTCCATCGGAGCGATGGGAACTTTCCTCTTTTGCTGATTTAGCTGCTGGGAGATCCAGGCTGGACCTATGGGAGAAGGGCCGGAAATGGAAAAGGGGGCAGCTACAGTAGTGGAGGGGAAAAACGTGGAGACACGTGGAGGCGACATGGAGAGAATAGCCGAAGAAGTGCCCACGGGAGGAAGGGATACTATAGCTGCGGAAGACATAGGAAGGGAAGGGAGCTCAGAGATGAGGGAAGAAATGGAGGAGGAAAGATCTGCAAGGGAAGAGAAGATAGACGAAGAAGCGGGGGGAGGAGTAGAAGAAGGGGGAGAGGACACGACTAAAGGAATGGCCGCTTGAGTCACTCGAGGAGGGGAAGGAAGGGAAGAAGAAGGGATAGAAGGGACCTCGATTGCTGTAGTAATGCTGACATCCTAAGTGGATGGGCCTATTAGAACATCCTCTTCTGCTTCTTTCTCTGACGAAGCCAGAGTTATAACCTGTTCGGGTGTGGCGGAAGGAGGACTTGCTGGAGATTAACCCGTTCATCCGGCACCAATGCTCTGTTCTGTGCAGAGTTTCCTTAACCCTCTCCTCAATTGTCTGAGGTGCCTTAGTTCTATCAATGGCTGGAAAAGGCCAATTGTCCCCATCCGTGTTAGTATATACTTGGTCTATTTCATCTTCCGTAGTCTGGAAGCCTTTGGGGACAATTGCTACCCCATATTGGATGATTTCTGCCAAGGCTAAGCGAGAATGATCCTTTCTCCTGAGCTCAACCTCATGGATGATGTCGATGTAGATGTCCTCGATTTGGGGGACGTGGATTGGATCAAGTTTCGCCCTTGGCAGACAATTCCTTGGGTCGAAGGTAGGCCTGGCTGGGAAATCATGTCTCAAATTAAGCAGCTCCAGCTCTGCGAACATGTCCTTTGCCTTGTGGTGTGTAAGGCATGTATATCGGCCTACTGTGAGGGGGAAAGGAGTTCCACCCTTCTTTCTTTTGAGGCACTTCTCATGATATGTAATCAGCTGTCTTGACAGCTCCAGCAAAATCAGCTTAGGCCCAGCATACCTCGGTAGTCTGGTCGGCTCTCCCAAGAAGTTAGCCGCCCTCAGATAGGTGAATGTGGGAAATTGGGTGAACAGGGCCCCCCATTTCTCAGTGGATGCCACTATGCTTTTGGTCGTACGACCATAAGTCATATTTGGCCTCAACAGGTAGATGATGTGATAGAAAAACACATCGTTAATCTTTGTGAATTGAGAAATGCTATTCTCCAGCCTCAATTCTGGGTAGTACTCATATATTTTGACCTGAGGCCAAACCCCACTTCGTATCAGGCCTGGATAGTCTCTCTCTGATGCTGCAAACATAGACAACATAGGAGTTCATATAGAATCTCCCTGTTGTATTGAATTGTTGAAACTGCTTGGAGATTGTGCTACTTATTATTTCTCCCCAGCAAAAGCGCTGATTGGGCACATTCTTGTTCATGGTCTCTAAGTACCGCAACATCCATTTATGGAAAAAGTGGGCATCAAGAAGCCCAAAGACCCTGCTCAGGAATGTGATGGTGTTGCTGAGCTCCTCTGAGAAGTCGCTGCGGTGGATGGTTTGAGGCCATCGGGTCACCACCTTTTTATTCTTCAAATAGACCTTGTTCATCAGCTGCATGCAATGATCTTCGTTATCATCCTAGGCCTTAATACAATCCTCTCGGCTGACGGCCACAAAGTGCCGGTGATGAGGGATGCTGAGTATTATTTCGAAGTGGCGGGTAGTGAGGTTAATGTCGACCTCGCCCTTGTCATTTACGACACACCTTGTGTCCTTGTTGTAGCACCGGGCGACCACCATCATGAATTCATTGTTGATGGTGCTGACTGGGATTCCTCCAGCGAAGTGTAGGGCACTGCCTATTAGTTTGTCCATCCATGGACTTCTAGTTACCTTCTGAGTTCTGCCCCCCAGAATTCCTCCATATCAATGTGACCCAACTCTGAGTCCCTGATATCTAGGTCGCATTCGGCCTGGGAGTCAGGCATTCTGACTCTCTGATACTTGTATTTCATCTCTTCTTCTGTAAGTTTGGCCTTGCCTTTGGATTTGGTAGGTATCTTGCTTGATGTAGAAATATGTTCTTTCGAGCTTAGTTGCTGATCTGCACGAAGAAGTGAGACCCAATCCAAAAAGGTTGTATTAGCCATTTGATCTTCCATTGAAATGTTAACAAAAGAAAGAGTTAGTGATTTTGAGGCTCAGGGCGTAGGGCACATGAAAGCTACAGCTTACAGGGCTAAATAGGTAAGGCACATAGAAAAGAGGTGTTGCAAAGGTTAAATCAATGCCAAAGGCGCATGGCGCATGGATACTGCAGGGTACATTTTGTAAAGGGCGCATGGAGACATTGTGTTACATAGAGACAGGATGCGCCAAAGGCGCATAGATTTTTCATGTTGCATGGGGATTTGGTGCACCCTTTGGTGCATGTATGGTTTGTGTAACAGGAACTTCATGTGTGCCAAAGGCAACTTGGCGCGGCACATGGAGGGTCTACACAACATAATGTTATTGCAACAAGGAGAGCGCCTGCGCCTTCGAAACTTTGTACTTAGCGCGGATTAAGCTAATGCTGCACAGATGCAGGGTGCGCCAAGGAGGCGCATGTATACGTGATGTAACAAATAAGGTTGAGGCGCCTAAGGAGGGCGCAAGGCTAGTGCTTGCAGCATGCGAAGGAGGTGCGCCTTGAGGGTGCGAAAGTTCTTAATGCAACAGGCACGATGGGTGCACCATTGGCGCATATTTTGATCATGTTGCAGGGGTGACAAATGCGCCAAGGAGAAAAGAAAAACAATCTCTTTTTAGAGCTTAGATTATTCTCAAAGGGGTCTTTTACATGGTTTAGCTTCTTTTCTCTTTTCTTTTCCAAGGTCATTTGGGTAATAAAATGGTTTAATCAAAAGGGATTAACACCATGCTTTCAGAATAACTTCCTCTACCAGCAGATCTGGAAAGAGGAGGAAGAATATGGAAAGACAGCAAGGCGGGGGGGGCCAGATCAAAACTTTATTTCCAAAACCAAACCAACAAGCATTCAAAGAACCGAAAACATAAAACACATGAAAGAGATTAGAACCTCTTACCCAGATAAATAGTGAAAAACGTGCAACGGGTCCACTATGCGTTGAAAACGATGGGGCAGGTGAGCTGACAGGTCAGAGAAAATAAAAACGTGATGCTCTAGAGATAATGACATTTGCAGGCGCGCAAATACATATATATATGTGAGTCAGTAATAAATGCGCCACCAACTCTGTAAAGGGCGCATGAAAGCTGCTGTCGACATAGGAAAGCATGTGCCCTTTGGCGCACCAAAGCATCTGCCGGCATGGAATTAAGTGCGCCCTTGGTGCACCAAAAGTGGTGTCGACATGAGATTATGTGCGCCTGTGGCGCACCAAAAAGTGGCGCAACAAAGCATTTGCCAACACGAAGGCGCATGCGCCTTGGTGCATGCAGGGAAGACTCAACATATCAAGGCGCACCAAAAGGTGTGTTGACACAGGAAGATATGCGCCAAAGTTTTTAAAGGGGGCGCACCAAAAAGCGATGTTACATAGCAATTCCATGCGCCCAACCAAAAGACCAAAAATGACTAAGTTCGGAAAACCAGATTTCCCGGAAAAGGGATTTTGCAACGTTCCGAATGTAAGGGATCCCTAATGAGGGATCGGAACAAAATTTTCGGTATGGTTATCGGTAAAATTGCGCTTGTCAATTTTACGGGATAACAGGGTGACCGAAGATGGTTAGGTGTAACCGGTGCCTGTTACTGTGAGATCTAGAAATGTCACATAACAAGCTGTGGTCTCCTTTGTGATTGCACAAAGAACTTTGGTGGGTCGAGATGAAGTATTGGGTGACTGGGGTAGGCTTTGGTGAGGTTTTAAAGGGTATATGGAGGCGAAAATGTTGGAGAAGGTCAATAGGGGGCAAGATAAACAATGGATGATAAAATGAAATAAACCAGGAAAGTATGATGTTATACTTGGATTCCATTCCTAAATGCCTGTGTGTGAGGGATGGAGGTGCTGATGAGGGGTTTGAAGGATGCAAGTGATCACCAACTAAAAAAAATCTTCTGTATGGGCTGCATGTACACTCCTCTTTGCTTGGATAGATCAGATCATGGCTGTGATGGCTGTGTAGGAGAAGATGCTTAATCTCCTTCCTTGCATGCGGGTCTCACTGGAATTTACTCTCTGAAGATGCGTTATCTCTCTGAGATGCGTTATTTCTTGTAAACCTTCTCCTAATGTTTTCCAACCTTGAGAATATGGTTGTTTAGGGGTTAAAAGGGGTAACCGATGGCAGTCTGGCTTAACCAGTGATGGTTAGGGGTAACCGGCGTCAGTCAAGGTAGGATTTCCTAGGTTTACTAAACTAGGGAGATCCTCTTGATTTCCTTGGATCTCATGTCATTATCCCATGGATTAGACTGGGAGCTTCTTGTGAGCATGTGGGAATGTGGTTAGAGGGAATGTAGGCATTGATTTTTAGGGTTTGGGTAAGTCTTAGTTAGTTATGGCAACTTACTAAGAATAGGTCTTAGGTCGAGTTGGCTTGGTGAGGTGTCTAAGTGAACTGTATGTGTGGATATTATTTAAATAAGATATTTAAATAATAAAAATTGTGAGGATAATGAATTAATTTAATTAAATTAATTAAATTAATATTAGTGGGGTGAAGGGGGTCATGGCTAGGTAAATGTAAAAAAGGGTGCTTATTGGTCGAGGTACGAAAGGGGAGTGTGACCTAATTTTAGTGTCTACATTTTGCCCCTTTTTGTTGCATAGCTTGTATTGGTAAGTAGTGCTAACAAAAATAAGATGTGGTTGCCCCATGTGTGGGTGAAGGTGATCCCCCTCAAACCACGAACTGATGAGGCAACAGGCTGAAGCGGTGAGTGGTTTGATAAAAGGTAAATGTGAGGAAAAGGTAGGTGGGCACAGGGGAAATAGGGTGAAAGGTCTACTCAGGTAATCTAGGTAACGGGTAGGGTCAAAGGTAGTACAACAGTTAAATACACACACACGTATAAACTGTAGCACGCTACCGGGTTGAAGAGTAGGCAAACTCTACATCATCTAAGGTCGATAGGTTTATCCAAACAAGGTTGAAGTGAATCTGGTATCCAAGGTATATGATATGGTCAGGAAACACAACGTAGGTTAGGTACAAGAACATTTAGGTATGTTTCGGTACACCAAAGGTAGGGTCAGGATAAATGGTCATGACAATAGGCTAGGTAAGGTCATTAGGTCAATCAACACAGGTAACAGTGCCACAAGGTATAACGAACACATGAGGTCAAAGGTCACTAGCGATGGTCTAGGTCCAAATATCTAGGTCACGACATGGGTAAGGCCAAGGTATGGGATAAAATAATAAGAGTCCCCAAAGGAGGACAAGAGTAGGCAGGCAAGTGAGGAGGTCTGGAAAGGTAAGGTAAATAGGTTGGGTACAGGTGGGGTGGGGTAAAGGATCAGGGTAAAGGGTGGGGTAAAAGGGAAAAGTAAGGGCAATGTGTAGGTGAAGGTGATCGATGCCAATCATGGATAACTGAACATTAGTATAGGGAAACTACGATGGTTAGGTAGGGCATGCGACTGATGCCGGTCAAGGGTAACCGACGTCGGTTAGGTCGGGTTGGTTATAAAAACAAAAAATCCATGTTTTTTTTTATTCATTTGTTATTTACAAAGTGAAGAAAATGAAAAAAGAGAGAGAAAAGAGAGTAAAAGTGTTTGGAGGAAATGGGACAATGAGCTGGCAGTGTGATTTGACAAGGGTTGGGTTGGTGAGTAGTGGGTCCACGGGATCAGGGTGAGAGAGTTGATTGGTCGGAGGTTGCGAGTAGTTATTCGGTGATGGTAGAGGCTGGAGAGGGATTAGGCGGGCCACCGGCACAGTGGCCAGACATGCCACCGAGATGGCGGTAGTGTGATGAGGTAAGAACCTAACTCTAGATTGGTGATTAGATAGATTAGAGGTTTTGGTATATTGTTATTTGTAGGGTTTTGTGGGTTTTGGTTTTTGTGGGTGGTTAAAAATAAAATGTGGGTATGGGGGGAATAACAAACAAAAAAGAGGGAGGGAGGGTAGTAAATTGTATAGGTGGGGTGGGTAGAGGGTCTTGGGGTAGTGTAGGTCATTGTAGGTGGGGTAAAAGGGGCAGGTGGGAGAGTTTTTAAAAAAAGGGGGGTTTGGGAAGTCATGCAATTTTCTGCGACAGTGACCGGTGTCGGTCAAGCTTGGCTGGCGTCGGTTGGGTAGAACTGGGATCAGTCACCAAACAGGTGACTGATGCCGGTTAAGTGGTAACCATGGTCAGTAAAGATGAACCGGTAGCGGTCACCAAACAGGTGACCGATGCCGGTTTAAAGGTGACCGAAGTCAGTTAGAATAAACCGGTACTAGTCAGGCTTTTAGGCACAAGGGTGCAAAAGTGATGTAGGTTAGGTAGTTGAGATGGGTAGGGTAAAAATAGGGTGGAGGGTAATGATAATTGGTGAATATGGTCATGGTAAATTATTAATGTCGTGCTTGGATTGGATGTAGGGGAGAGTAGTTACACATGCGGGATAGGGTTCCGCCTCTACTGGTGACATTGTGTGGCTTAGCGACCCCTTTGGAGCTGCAGCACATGGAGGCAGTGGGCTTGAGTGGGATTCAATGGTGACTACCGACATGTTGTTCGGCAGCCCAGCTTGATGGTCACGACTCATCGATAGATGGGACTCCGTGACCAACATGTTCCACCTTCCGACGGGTGAGATGACTATCACCCTGGAGGACGTGTTCCAGATTTTACGGTTACCCATATTGGGTGCCCAGGTTTACTCTATCTCCTCCGAGGCCTCAGAGGAGCTGATCGAGGATAGTTTTGGTGAGGGGGTGGTGGATCTGAGATTCCATAGTGCCAGTTTGAGCTATGGCGAGATGTACCTAGCCCATCCAGATGAGACGAGGCTAGTGGTTCTATTGATGGAGGCAGTGTGCTGCTATGCACTACCAGATGCAGAGGGTGGATGCTTTCCCCAATCACTGATGGGGGTGCTCCATGATATGATGGTAGAGGAGACCTAGTTTTTTTGGGCACCAACATTCTTAGTGCAGCTATACCGAGAGTTGTGGGCATATGGGTGGTTGCACAGGTTTAGCCTATGTGTTGTACATTTATACTACACTGTTGGGCCTATGAGCACATAGTCTGTGTTTGACCTATAGGGATGCCCTCAAGTAGATGCATTCCCAATGAGATCTGTGTGGGTGGGATACAGGAGATGGGTGCCGGTTGTAGGAGAGCAGGAGATCAGGATAGGCTGACATATGATGTGGCCCATTTTCAGGTAGTTGTTGGAGGGGTTGTCCGGAGTGGACATTATCTGGAGGCCATATGTGGGATTCCCCTCATATAGGCACATGCATGAGGAGCTAGCTGAGCTCCAGCTAGAGAGGTGGATACAGGGTCACCGTGCCGGGGAGGATGAGATGATCCCAGTAGATAGGGTCCGACAACAATTCAGGCTTGTACAGGATATTCCTCCATCCTTCCCACAGTATCAGAGAGATGACGTGGAGAGGCCTCTACCTCTACCACAGCCTACAGTGCCTACAGGGGAGGAGGAGGAGCCAGTGGATCGGTGGATAGATGACACTGGATGTACAGACAGGTACAGGCAGTGGTGGGTGGCTCAGTTATGAGCCATACCACCTAGACTGGGCAAGCCAGACTTAGCTACCATTACAGTGCAGAGAGATGCCCTACAGGGGCAGGTAGTGATGTTGATTACCCAGATAGGTATACTACAGACACAGCTAGAGGGGTCAGAGGTAGAGGTAGTAGAGCTACGAGTACAGGTGGCCAGTCTGCAGGCCCAGATGGTGGAGGGAGAGGATGGAGGAGATGGATGAGAGAGAGATGGAGATAGAGATGGTCAGGTGACAGCCTTACTGGCTCAGGTGGCAGGTTTACAGGGCTAGTTGGCCACAACCCAGGCATAGATTGGGGCCTTATAGGCCCAGATACAGGCACAGGGGTAGGGGCACCACCATAGGCATAGGGAGCTAGGTCCTAGTTCACAGGCTGGCATAGGGCAGGTTGCTACAGGGTAGGTCACTGTAGGGTAGGTATAGGGGCCGAGACCTATGGGACCACCACAGACCATGCCTGTATCTAGGTTACAGGATGCCCTAGGTGAGGTGAGATATTATCAGGATCAGCTCATGGTGGTCAGGATAGACTTCCTATCTTACAGAGAGTACAAGGCACAACAGGTGTCTAGTGAGAGGACGAGATCCCACACGCATAGTGTGGAGAGCACAAGAGGTCAGCAAGCTCCAAGGCCTCGATCAGGGAGAGGCCACCAGCGCATGACGACCAACACTAGGTGAGGTGCCAGTAGGGACACATAGGAGGCTGAGGGTATAGGTGACACAGAGATGGAGGACATCCGGTGAGATGCCTGAGATGCGGTCACCTGATTTTTGATGTATACTAGTGATTTTTTGATATATATGCCAGCCTGTGTGCCAAGATAGTTGTATTTTTGATCATATACCGGCCTGCGTGCCGAAGATATTTTGTATGTTGATTCATTTTTGAGCATTACTTTTTTTTTTATATATATTCATTTTGAGACCGGCCTGCGTGCCGATGACATTTTGTATTGTATATCGGCCTGCATGCCGACATTTTTGAGATGATAGACATGATGAGGTAGACATGTATATTGAGACACACATTTATTGATTTATATGATGAGATACATGGTATTTTGTGATGTGTTGATGTGTTTATGAGACATTGGTTTATGGCTTGTGTTAGATGAGATATGGATTTGTTACTTTAATGTGGATTGAAATTAGGTGAGTTAGGCATGATGGAGTTTGGTTTAGGCATGGATCAAGTCATGGTTAGGCATGGTTGAGTCAGTTGGTTTAGGCATGGATCATGAGTCAGGTTATTAGGCATGGTTCGAGTCAGGTTTGGTTAGGCATGGTTGAGTCAGGTTATAGGCATGGTCGAGTTGAAAGTAGGTTTAGTTATGATTCATTATTTTGGCAATGAATGATACTATGGGTCATATGTGAAATGTTCTATAATCTATGCATAGTGATGATAGAGAGATGGTAGGTGTAATAAATGTATGTTGTGGTAAGCAACTTGTTATGTATGTGGCTTAATTTCTAATTTTGTTATAAAAGGGGAACTAAGTGAAATGTGATGTAAATGGTGAGTTAGGCATGGTTGATGAATTGTTTTAGGGTAGAAAATGGCTGAGCTAACCTCCAAGGGCCCCATGCCCTCAGAGTGCTGCCTACATAGTCCCGAGTGAAAAAGGGACCTCAGGCCGATGTAGTTCTCCCATGAGCTAGGGAAGAATATGAAAATGAGTTGGTAGGTTTTTGGGCATGTTGTGGGTTTAGGTTTAATAGGTGTGGGTAGATTATAGGTAAAATGATGTAGGTGAAGGTGATTATGGTGAAAGGGGAGGATTACCTAAAAGGTAAGCGTCGAGGACCAAGTCCTGTATAAGGTAATCAAAATGTAAACAAAGATGGTTAAAAGATAAGAGGGGGGCAATAAAGCCACCTGATTGGGTAGGATCATACCGAGTAGATCATACCTTGGAGGGGGTGATGAACATAAGACCCGAAAGGCATTGCATGATTAACTGTTCTACGATGAAGGTAGTCACAGGATCACCAAATGTCTAAATTCCAAGATGTCCCTTGAGGAAATTGAGGAAATGAGAGTGGAAATGGTAAGGAGGGTGAAAGGTAGTTAATTTTATATGTTTTGAGTGACAGGGCCTTGGGCAAGGGGTCCTAGGTCACAATGGGCAAGTCCATGACTAAAAAGTTTTTTTTTTTTGATAGACTGATCGATGCGGGAAGTCTATATGGGATAAATAATATGGTACTCCTTGAGGTCTTCGTGAAGCTGATCGATGCGGGAAGCTTCAGTTTCTCTTTTTTTTTTTTTTGTTAAAAGCTTCACATAGTTGTCCTTCGAGGGAGCAGTCTATTTATAGCAGCAATTTTGTCGAGAGGAAGATGTCCTTTTGAGGGAGTCATCTTTTTATTAGAAGTTTGACTCAAGGAGTTTGGTCCCATGTGAGGTCTTTGAAATCATGGACAAGACCAAGGTGGAGGATAGGACTCTTGTTCAAAAGGCAAGGTGGAATGACCATGGGATCTCATCTAAAGGTAGATGAAAAGTATCCATGAGAATCATGCTATGTGCAGTGTCGTGGTACACATATTCAAGAGAAGATAACAAGTGACGGGTACTCACATGATTCTTGTTTAATCATTAGGGAGGTGTATGGAGTGGATAGCACTCAAGGGATGAGCCTGTAAAGAGACAAAGGGTGAGGTAGGACAACGAGTCAACAATAGAATGGTCAAAGATGTAATGCGTTAAGGGGCTCAGGTTCAGGTTTACCATCAAGTGAAGATAAACGATAGGCACCTGATCCATAGGTATGAGTTACGATGTATGGTCCAAGCCAATTAGGAGTGAATTTTCCCCGTTTACTTTTTTCTGCTTTGGTTACGTGTTGATTTTCTTTCAAGACAAGGTCACCGACTTGGAAGGTTCGTTCATGAACACATTTTTCATAAGCACATTTGATACGTTGTTGGTAAACTTGAAGGTGATCCAGAGCGTTAAGACGATGTTCATCTAATAACTCTAGTTGTGCTAAGCGGTCCTGACGAAAGTCATCATCAGTAAGCATGTCATGGAGAGAAATGTGGAGTGAGGGGATCTAGACTTCGAGAGGTAGAACAACCTCTGTACCGTAGACCAGAGAAAAGGGTGTGGCCGCAGTGGAAGTGTGAATACTAGTGTGGTATGCCCACAGGGAAAAAGGAATGTGCGTATGCCAATCCTTCCCAGTATCGTCAACCACTTTCATGAGAATTTTGTTGAGGGTTTTGTTAGTGGATTCAGCTTGGCCATTGGTTTGTGGGTAATAAGGTGATGAGAAACTAAGCTGAATGCCGAAGGCGTCAAAAGTTTTTGCAATGTTTTGTTTTTGAATTGTTTTCCATTGTCAGTGATGAGGCGATGAGGGACACCAAAGTGACAAATGATGTGATGGTTAATGAACTCACATATTTTCTCAGCTTTCATGGAGATGAGTGGTATGGCTTCCACCCATTTTGTGTAGTATTCGGTAGCAGTTATGATCCATTGATGGCATTGGGAAGAATGGGGATTGATTTCTCTGACAAGATCCAAACCCCATTGAGAGAAGGGCCAAAGGTCACGAGCGACCTGTAAGGCATGACTGGGTGTATGATGAAGGTTGGAATGTTGTTGGCATTTTACACAATGTTTGACATAGTCACAACAATCATGGTTAAGGGTCGGCCAGTAATAGCCTAGGTGAAGAATACGCTTAGCAACAACAAGGCCACTAAAGTGACCTCCACATATGCCATCATGAACCTCCTTAATGGTATAAGGAATTTCAGAACTTGTGAGGCATCGTAAGAGAATACCATCAAAGCCATGCTTATAGAGGAGTCCCCCCAGAATGACAAAATGAGAGACCTTTTTAAGGAAGGCACGTTGTCCGTGTTACGGGTGAGATCAGGAGGTAAGATGGAGAGAGAAAGGTAGTCAGAGTATTGTTTATACCAAAGGTCACTCGGGTCTGGGGTGTTGGTTCCGATTGAGTAAACATCGTGAGGTAAATAAGAAGGTGAATGGAGGCATTGTATGGTGACAAAGATTTTGGAATCGGCAGGGGAAGCGGGTATTTGGGAAGCTAAGCAGGCCATGGTATCTACAAATTTGTTGGTTGAACGTGGGATGGTTTGAAGGGTGTAACGATCAAAGGTGGTCAAAAGTATGTCGACATGTTGTTTATACTTTTGAAGTATCTCGTTACGACATTGGTACATACCATTGACTTGGTTTATGACCAATTGTGAATCACCAAAGATGTTGATTGATTTGACATCTAGGGCATATGCGGCTTGGAGACCTAGTACGAGCACTTCGTACTCGGCAATATTGTTGGTGCATTCAAAGTCTAGTTTGAAAGACAAAGGCATGGGTTCTCCATCCAGAGGAATGAGGATAATACCAGCCCCACCCCCACACTGACACTTGGAACCATCGAAGAAAAGTGTCATTTGGTAAGGGGGTTCGTCCAGGGAAAGAGTAGCAATTGACTCATCTGGAAAGTCAAAATTAGAGGGTTGATCCCCAGAAATAGGTGCGTCAGCCAGTTGGTCAGCAATAGCTTGGCCCTTGATGGACTTTTGATGAATGAATTCAAGGTCAAGATCAGCTAAAAGCATAAGCCATCGTGTGGCACACTGATTTTGATAAGGTTTGGCGTACATGAAGTGTAAGGGATCGGTGTTGGTCACGACATAGGTTTTGTGGTTGAGTAGGTAATGGCGGAGTTTGGTGGCAATGAAAACTAAGGCTAAGAAAAGTTTTTCTGGATGGTTGTATCAGGTTTCATAGTCCAAAAGAGTATGGCTTATGTAATAAACCACCTGCTCCCTGTGTTGTTCATCGCGATGAGCGAGCATGGCTCCCAAGGAATGATCAGTAGCAGATATGTATAGGTAAAAAGGTTGATCATCTTTAGGTGGAATGAGTACAGGTGGTTGGAGAAGGTATTGTTTTAGGGCCTCAAAATCTTTGTGACAGTCATCATCCCATTTAAAGGAGACATCCTTCCTAAGCAGATGATGAAATGGTTGACACCGATCAGATAATTGTGAAATGAAATGGTGAATGGACTGCAATTTACCTTGCAGGCTACGGAGTTGGCGAAGGTTAGTAGGTGGAGGCATTTCGAGGATGGCCTTGACTTTAGCAGGGTCAACTTCTATACCATGGAGGGAAACAATAAATCCCAGGAGCTTTCCTGAGAGAACCGCGAAGACACACTTTTTAGGCTGAAGGCAGACACAATATTTAATGAGGTGGTCAAAGATGGTTTTGAGGATGGAGGTGCTTGGAGTGACATTTAGATTTGGCCAAGAGATCATCCACATAATCTTCCAATATGTGATGCATGATATCATGGAAGATGTAAGTCATAGCACGTTGATATGTGGCACCAGCATTTTTAAGGCCAAAAGGCATGACTCGATAGCAAAAGGTCCCCCAAGGGGTGATGAATGTGGTCTTGTGTTGATCTTCTGGGGCAAGAAAAATTTGGTTATAACCCGAGAAGCCATCCATGAGTGATAGCATCTCATGACCAGTGGTGAGGTCAACCAGTTGATCAATACCGGGCAAGGGAAAGTCATCTTTCAGGCAGGCTAGGTTGAGGTCACGGAAGTCCATGCAAATGTGGAGTCCCCCTGTTGCTTTAGTAACAGGGACAATGTTAGAAATCCAATGAGGATAATCAATGGGTAAGATGAAGGAAACAGGAAAGAAGGCACTGAAGTTCTTCTTTGACGAGAAGAGCAATGCGAGGGTGCATTTTCCTCAGCTTTTGTTTGATAGGTTTGGCATCGGGAATGGTTACGATATTGTGGACCACTATGGTGGGGTCAATACCAGGGCATGTCTGCATAAGACCAAGCAAAAGCATGGTTATGATCTCAGAGAAAAGAAGTGATGGCTTCCTGTTCAGCAGCATCTAAAGATTGTCTGATCTTTAGGATGTGCGGGTCATCCTGAGTATGAATGTTGATCTCGATAGTCGATTCATTCAACATGGTTTGCATCTCAGAGGGTAACGACCGATGAATATATGAGTCTTCTGCACCAAGGTAGGTGAGTATGGATTCATCATCCTGACATTGAATGACATTAATTGTAGGTGTGTCATCATCGATCATTTCAGGATACAGGAATGGAAGAGTGGAAGGGGCCTCACCTTCATGTTGATAAGTCAAAGGCCCCAAGGAAATGGTGTTTATGAAAAAAAAAGTTAGGAGGGATAGATTCAGGATCCATCGACTCCGTCGGTGAGGGTGGTGATGAAGGTGGAGCGGGTGAAGGTGGTGATGAAGATGAAGGTGGAGAAGGGCTAGGGTCCTCAATGAGTTCAATGCAGGCCTGTTTGGTAGGAGGTTCGGGGAAGCCGATACCACTACGGTCGTTATGTTTGTGGGTGGTACATGGAATAACGGTATGGTGGCCTTGCTCATAAAATCCAAAACCAAAACCCTTCCATGCACAGTGGTGTAGGAAGGTGTGGGTGAAATGGTGATTGGTAAGTGATTGGAAGTCAGTGGAAAATGGGTGGGTTTGTGATGGTGGTTCAGGTGTGTAAGTGGTAGTATCAAGTCCCCCATAGGTGAGACTAGTACGAAGATGAGGAGGACCATAAAGGAGGTGTTCTCCTATACGGTGATCATAGCGAGGGTGTTGGTGAAGGCTTCCATACTCCTGCGGAGTAAGGAATGTGTTGACACTATATAGGTGGTACTCCCCCAGAGTGAGGCATTGAAAAACACCTTCCAAGGGATCAGTGGTTGGTAAGTAGGTAGCTGGAATGGATGATGTGTCAGAGGTCGATGCGGAGGTGGAGTTAATGGATTGGGAAGCTAATGGGTCAGCCATGGAGGTTATAGCAGTGGTAGGAATGGAGGAGGTATGTGCGGTGAAAGCAAGTGGCTGTACTGGTAGGTGGAGGTGTAGGTGAAGTGGTATTGGTTGCGGAGGTAGACGGCTTGATAGGTATGAGCACATCATTGGGTCGGTAAAGCATGTTGCATGTTTTGAAAGGTGATGGGTCAGCTGGAATGGTATAAGTGTGTCCTTCATGTTCAAACTTTACACAATGATGCAAAGTGGAAGGAACGTAACCCATGACATGGATCCAGGGTCTACCAAGCAACAAGTTATATTGGAATTCCCCCTCCAAAATGTAAAACAATTCTGGAATAGTGCAGGGGCCCACGCGAAACATGGAGGATGACAGTGCCTAGTGTGGAGGTGATAGCATCGTTGAATGAACGCAACATGACCAGATGTTTATGCATGCAATTGTCAGGTATGCACATTTGAGAAAATGCATGGGATGAAATGATGTTAATGCTAGCGCCTCCATCAATCATCACACGGCATACCCGTATGTCATCAATGTGGATGGAGATGAAGAGGGCTGGGTCTGGGTCATCATTTTGGTGTGGCGTGATCTCCTCCTCTGAGAAGCTAAGGGAGGCCACTTGGTGAACAAGGTGGGGTGAAGATGAAGGTGGTAATTTGGTGAGAGAGGCTACATGATGGGGTGTGATAATGGAGGCTACGGGTGTAGGGTCATTGGGTAAAACCTCAATAGATTGAAGAACCTCCATGAGAGCTTGACGATGGGATTCTGAGGTTTGGATGAGGTCGTATAAGGACATTTTGAGGGGAGATTGGTGTAATTGTTTGAGCATGGTGCGATGTGTGACGCCATTAGAAATGGGGTACGTGGGGCCACAGATAGTTATTTTAGGTATGGGTGCAGATGGTATGTTGGGTATAGGATTGGTTGGTGGGTCAGTTGCCTTTTCTTTTCCCTTCTGCGCACATGTAGTGATGTGTATCATGTTGATTTGAGGGGAGTTGGCAAATGGAGAAGGTGTAGGGTGAGTGGTGTAATGACATGAAGGGAAAAAACCTACTGGAGGAGAAAAGCCTTGTGAGGTGAGCTGGGCAATGACATTGGGGTGGTGGCATGGCAAGTTCTCTGATGTGAACCATGTTAATTTCAAATCTTGGGGGTGGCTCTAGGAGTGGTGAGGGTGGAGGTTGTGGTTGTTGAGTGGGCAGTGTGGGAATGGGTGTCAGTGAAGTAGGATCCTCGTCAAGAAGGTCGTCATCATCAAAGTTGGTTTCTGGTGGACACAATTGGATAAGGATGGTTTTCAAGGCCTTGCAGTTCTCCACATCATGCCCTGGCACATGATGGTATGCACAAATTTTAGTATCATCAAACCCTTTTGGCTTGGGTTTGAGGGGGTCGTAAGGTCGGAGTGGCGGTAATGTGATAACAGAAGTCTCAAGGAGGTTGGTTAAAATTTTGGCATAGGACCCTGCTAGTGGATCACAATGGGAAGTGAACGTGGGTTTGGGTGTAGGTGTGGTTGATTGTCGAGGAACTATTTTTGGAAGAGTAGGAATGGGTCGAGCTATGGGTTTAGGTGCCAGTGTGGTTTTAGGTATCGGTCATGTTTGTTTGGGTAGGGGTACAGTAGATGGATGGGTAGGAGGGTGTGTGGTTGTTTTGACTACCTTATTGTGGGGTAGTGGGGTTTTGTTTTTGGGTTGCACCTTCTTGGGTAAAGGTGATGTGGGTGTATGAGGTCTAGAAGGAAAAGTAGATGGAGGAAGAGGGTGAGTTACCCATGGGGATAACGGGGGTGCTGTGAAGGTAGATGACACGGGTCATGCTTGGGGTGTGAGGGACAATGACTGAAGTGTAGTGGGTAGTGAAGCAATAGCTGAGGGTATTGGAGGTATTGGTGGTAAAGAGACTGCAGGTGTGGGTGTAAGTCATGTTGTGTGCCTGGGTAGGTTAGAGGTTTGTGAGGAAGGAATGGGTTGTTGTGTTATTGGTTTATGGATGGGTGAAGGTTGCTTGACCATGTTGGGCAGCTGAGGTCTTAAGACAGATGGGACAAGTGCTGGGTGTGATTGGTGTGGTCGGGGTATGAGGTCGATGAGTTTGTTTCTTTGGTTTGGGTGTCAGAGTAGGTGTGGTATTGACATTGGAGGATGTAGCTAAATCTAGTTTAATAGGTGGATGAGTAAGGCTGGTGGTCGGGGTGACCCCTAAAGTGGTAATAGGTTTAGTTGAGGCAAATGTTGTAGGTGTGGGTTTGGGTTTAGATGTAGGTTGGGTTATGGGTAAGGGTGTGGTTTGAGTGCTAACAGGTATCATGGAAGGGGTTGTGACAGAGGTGGTTGTGTTTGGTTTGATTGGTCGAAATGTGTTTGGGTAGATAGTGGAGGTATCAGTGAGGGATCTCTGCATCTGTGTTGAGACAGGGAGTAAGAGGCACCCCCATAGTAAAGCCCTATCCACATAATCTAAATGATCGGCCAAACGTGAGAATGACACGTCTGTAGGTGGAGTTGGTGAGGACCTAATGGAAATTCCCGTAAAATGTGTCTTAGAGATGGGGAATTGGCTAGCTTCAGCTTCCGTGGGTAAGAGAGCCGAAAGTAGGTCTGCGGGATTCTGGGTAGCTGATGGAGAATGCTCGCCAAGAGGCAAAGGTATCTCAACTGGGTCTATGATAGGTGGAGGAGATGATGGGAGCTCCTCTATAAGTGGAGGAACAGATGGGTGCTCCTCTATGGGTGGAGGAGGTAATGGGTGCTCCTCTATGGGTGGAGGAGATAATGGGTGCTCCTCTATGGGTGGAGGAGGTACTGTAGGTAAAGGTTCTCTAAGTGGTGAAGCCAGGGGTGAGATGGGCTCAATGTTAGCAGAAGACCCCTCCATAGGTGATGAAGGAGATGAAAGGTGTTCCTCTGTTGGTGAAGGAACAGGGAGGTTGGTTCCAATGTGGAAGGAGGATTTCGGGCTAGGATCTCCTCTATGGAAGGAATATGGGGTAATTGGGAGGTGACAGGTACCTCATTAAAGATAGCATGAACCTCGCGGGTATGGGTATCGTGAGTTGATGTCTCACCAGTTTGATTGGATGAAGGGGCATGGTTGGGAAATGGTTTTTTGAAGATTTGTAGATTTTGGTTGGGGGTGGCATTGGGATTATCCACAGTTAACTCACCTTTCTCGAGCATTTCTTGGACAATATTTTTGAAAGTGATGTAGTTGCCATCACTATGACCCTTTACTCGATGATAGTTACAGAAATCATGTTCTTTATACCATGCGGGCATGGGGCGAGCAGGGTCAAAACCAGTGTGTGGTTTTATAGGTGGAAGGGTGATGGCTCCGGCTTTGATAAGATTTTCTAAGACAGAAGAGTAAGGTTCCCCAATTGGGGTATATTTTCACTGCTCTCATCTGAATTGAAAAGTCTGGACAGGTGAGAGATTAGATGAGGGTGTAGCCTGATTTGATGGATGAGCTGGGCCGGCCTTGAGTACCACTGCGTTAGCGGTGCCCTTAGCTTTTGAATAATTGGTTTGTGGTTTGGAAGAAGAAGAGGTATCATTCGACTTGAATGCCAAATTCTTATTGCGTAATTGGATTTTCTTCTCTTCGATGGCCCAAATCTCTAACTTTCGTGCCATAGTGAATGCCTCATCAAATGTTCGGAAGGTTTGGACCTACAAGGTCAGTGAAATATGTCTAGCGCAAGCCCATGTGAAGAGCTCGATGAGTTCAGTTTGTGGCAGTTGGAAGGTAAGTTGATTGATCAGGCTACGCCAGCGAGTGACAAAATCTGTGATAGATTCATCCTCATACTGACGTGTGGAATATAGATCGGTCATGGTAACCTTCTTGACGATATTGATAGAGAAATGATCCAAGAAGGCTTGGGCTACCTGATTGAATGAGAATATAGAGTGTTTAGGTAACCCACTATACCAATCTAATGCAGGTCCAGTGAGGGACATGGGAAAGGTTCTCAAAAGCAAGGCATCATCATGAGCGATCAGATAACACCCATGTTTGAATGACCACAAATGCTGTTGTGGGTCTTCTTTGCTATTGAAACGATTGAATTTAGGCATTTCCCAATGCACAGGGTATGAACAGATAGGAATGGATGGGTGAATAGGCTCATTGCAAATCTCATCATAGGTGAGAGTGTTGCGGGAGCTAGAAACTGATGCCTCCAATGTCTGCATCTTGTCCAACATCAATTTAATTAGGTCATTGGTGGGTTGTGATGATTGGATGCCTCCTGTAGCATGAGGAGGTTGGTTTTGGGCATATAATAGGGGGACACTCCAGTGTATGGGGCTGCCATGTAGGGTGGTGGAGAAGAAGGTAGTGAAATAGGGGGTACGTACCTGGAATGTATAATGGATGAAATGGGAGGTTGTTGATAGTATGTATATGGGGGTGGAAGGGTCGTGGTAACCCTAGTGGCAATAGGGGCTAATGATTGTGGAATAGAAAGAACCACGTTCTGAAATGGGGTAGGGGTCACCGACACTGGAGGTGGTAATGTAGCTACGGGTATGTGTGAGACATTAGGGGTGGATGAGGTTGTGTTTGGGGTAGTTGTCGAGGGTACGGTGGATGTAACGGGTGCCACAGAGGTAGCAGATGTGGCAGTCATAGCGGGTATAGGACCTAACTATGAAACGACTAGGGGTAAGGTGGATGCGGGCAGCACGGAGCCAGATGGGGCCGATGCGGGAGTGGGTGTGAGAGTCAGGGGGATAGATACGGGCATGTCGTATATCAACTGACCCGAGGCATCTCGAGTGGATGAGTGGGAAAGGTAAAACTGCAAGGCGGCAGGGTTCTGGTCAAGGAGTCATGCAAACTCCTCATCTCCGGTAGTGATAGTAATAGGCTGGATGGGATCCATGGCTGGTGATAAAATGGAAGGTGGTGAAGGACTAGGTGGGAGTGGTTGACAACTGGCATGAAATATGAGTGCACTTGCTTGTCTTCGGGTCAGCACCATGTGAACCAGTACTGATCAGGTAGGGCTGCTTCTCTGTAAATGACACAGAGAACAACAGGAACAGGTGAATCTGGTGACAAAAAGTGGATTAAGTACCAAATGGTGGCTGGAATGTGAAATAGGCTAACCGATGCCGGTTAGGGAAAATCGACGCCGGTCAGGGGTAACCGCTGCCGGTTACTGTAGAAAATGACAGTGAGTAAACAACAAGGCAGAAGGTAAAATCTGAACAGGTATGCCAAATCTGAAGATGTTTAAAATGTCAATGGGAATAATGATAGTGACAGGGACTGTGAAAAGTGGAAGAAAGTGAAGTAAAATGTCCTTTTGAGTAGGTTAGCAAAAGGACCTAGAACCGACGTCGGTTGGGTATAACCGATGGTGGTCAGAGGTAACCGATGACGGTTACTGTGAAATTGAAACAGTGATGAAAGAAAGTGGTTGTGAATTAAAATCTGATGTAGAATCAGACCCAGAATTCTAAGAATGATGATGATATGGCCCAGGCACACTCAGGTGAAGCTGGAATACACCAGCTGTGATGAGGAGCATGCAAGGATGAACAAAAAAGTGACGAACGTGATCTCTCACCTCAAAACGCAAGCCAAGCAAAAACACTAAGAAAATGTGATCCTAGGAGTGCCTTTTCTATTATGTTTGTTTAGCTTATGCTATTTAGGGACTGACACATGAATTGTGAAATAGATTTTTTGGTGAGGATGGCTTCCTACAAAGAAGGAGATCTAAAAGGTGAGGTTTCAGGTATGTTATGGTGGGGGCAGGGCTTCGCTCTGAAGTATGACTCGACAGAGCAGCGAGCTGGGTGCCCACTGTGCCATGATCATGTGATCACCTACAACTTCTTCCAGGTAGGATGTTGTTTAAGAATGTATGTATTTTGAATTTTTGTGAGGTTTGGTAAGACTCAGAGAAAGAGAAAAGGATAGAAGTGCTTTTCTATGATTCATTTGTCAACCATCAGCTGGGCATGACTTCCAGCGTATAGGTTGCCCTCAATTAATGTGAGCTAATGCAATAAATCAGAATGGAATGCACTTATTTTTAAACCCAAATCGAAAATGTGAAATTGGATGACACAATAAGATGAAGAGGAAGAGGGATGCTCTTTCACTACAATGCAGAAAACATGAAGAAATGGTTCTTTTTAATTACACCAAAAGAAAAAGTTTCCTTTAGAGAAAATAGAAAGAAGAGGTGGGTTACCAAGGAAGAAAATTAGTGTGTACACTTTTCAGAAGGGAAACAAACACACAATTTTTTCCTAGGAATGAATGAAATGCAAGGAACCCCGGATGGGTCCCACCGGGCATGCCAAAATGTTTCACCTGATTCTTAGATCATTTCTTTGAAGTGTTGACGAAACAGATAGGGTAACGGGCATAGGAGGAATACCTGTTCAAATGTTGGTTGATGGGTTGTTGCATGCGTATGACTTCTGATCCACAGCTGATCGTGAGAGCTTCCTTTTGGCTAGGAGGAACTACCTGTAATGAAAACAAGACCACCAGAAGGAATTAAACAATATGGGCAGTGAACTACCTAGCGTATGCTAGATCCGAGAAGTGTGATACTTCCTAGATGGCTGTCAGTCCACTGTTTTAAACAATTTAATGCTGTAAACAAAGTAAATCCTATTGTATTTGAAATGATTTAGGTATCTCACTTAAAAACACAATAAGAAATAGATCTAATCTAACAGGCTAAGCTAGAATAGAATCCAAAGGTCAAATGATTGGTTCTGGGTCTCTGCAGGTTTGATAGAGGTCTCAGGTAGATCACAGGTGAATGAGGGTGAGATGAAATTAGGTGGGTAGGTCTCTGTTCTAGGTTGTGTGGGAAAATACAGAGACCGATGTGTCGGTCAGGGGTGACCGATGGCGGTTAGGTGTAACCGGTGCCGGTTACTGTGAGATCTGAAATGTCACAGAACAAGCTTTTGGTCTCCTTTGTGATTGCACAAAGGACTTTGGTGAGTCAAGATGAGGTATTGGGTGACTAGAGTAGGATTTGGCAAGGTTTTAATGGGTATATGGAGGTGAAAATGTTGGAGAAGGTCAATAGGGGGAAAGGTAAACAATGGATGATAAAATGATGATGAAATGAAATAAACCAGGAAAGTATGATGTTATACTTACTTGGATTCCATAGTCCTGAATGCCTGTGTGTGAGGGATGGAGGTGCTGATGAGGGGTTTGAAGGCTGCAAGTGATCACCAACTGAAAAAATATTCTGCATGGGCTGCATGTACACTCCTCTTTGCTTGGATAGATCAGATCATGGCTGGGATGGCTGTGCAGGAGAAGATGCTCAATCTCCTTCCTTGCATGTGGGTTTTCACTGGAATTTGCTCTCTGAAGATGCGTTATCTCTCTGAGATGTGTTCTTTCTTGTCAAATTTCTCCCAATGTTTTCCAACCTTGAGAATAAGGTAGTTTAGGGGTTAAAAGGGTAACCGATGGTGGTCCGGCTTAACCATCGACGGTTAGGGGTAACCGACATCGGTCAAGGTGGGATTTCCTAGGTTTACTAAACTAGGGAGAATCCTCTTGATTTCCTTGGATCTCATGTCATTATCCCATGGATTAGACTGGGAGCTTCTTGTGAGCATGTGGGAATGTGGTTAGAGGGAATGTAGGCATTGATTTTTAGGGTTTGGGTAAGTCTTAGTTAGTTATGGCAACTTGCTAAGAATAGGTCTTAGGTTGAGTTGGCTTGGTGAGGTGTCTAAGTGAACTGTATGTGTGGATATTATTTAAATAAGATATTTAAATAATAAATATAGTGAGGATAATGAATTAATTTAATTAAATTAATTAAATTAATATTAGTGGGGTGAAGGGGGTCATGGCTAGGTAAATGTAATAAAGGGTGCTTATTGTCCATTCTCCTTCTCATATGTTCTTCCATTCCTCTCTTTATACAACTTTGTGAGAATGTCAATAAAGAAGAAAGGAGTTTCATGATTTTCTTGATGAGGGAATTAGTGAGACTTTGTGTTCATAATTCCATATTTTCTTGGTGTTGGTAACAAGGTTGTTATTATTTATAAATATGTGTGTTGAAATGTTTTGATTAATCTTTGTAGGAATCTAAGTTTCTACATGCGATATTAATCCCCCTTCCTAATTTCCCACTCCCTTTTCCCACATATCTAGAAAATTTCTCCATTACAAGAAATTGCATGCATTTGCCATAGGTTCAGTGGAGTGTTCCTGTTAGATCTCTGACCTCTAGGCCAACCACAAATTTTTGTTTTTC
This sequence comes from Taxus chinensis, assembly GCA_019776745.2. Taxonomy (NCBI): domain Eukaryota; kingdom Viridiplantae; phylum Streptophyta; class Pinopsida; order Cupressales; family Taxaceae; genus Taxus; species Taxus chinensis. The sequence continues at coordinate 718,696,441 of CM034153.1, read as the reverse complement.
GTTCACACATAATAAATGGAGCTTCACCATTCAATTAGAGGAACCTTGTCCCAGAGCATTGGCATAAATACACCAATTTGTCCAACCATTTTTTTCTCACAAACATTTTTTTGCGCCCATCCTAGGGAAGATTTAACACTTCTGTACCCAAAATACAAACCAAAAAATACAAAAAAAATCCAAAAAACAAAAAAAATATAAAATTGAAAATCCATTGCTAAAAAATTACTGTTGATTCATGTGAACAACCCTTCATATTCCATAGTTTCCTTTCATTTTCTTATTTGCGGGATTTTCCCAAATGAGCTAAAATAAGATACACCTGGCTGAATAGGTTGAGAGGAATTATTGATCCCACTTTTGAGGCTTTCCAAAAGCAACAAGAATGAATCAGAGACAATCCCTACTACTTCTCTCAAGCTTCATCTCCATCTGATTCTTCAAGTGGTTCACCTGGTAATCCTATCCAAACTCCTGTTAATACTCCGCATGGAAATCCTTTTGTTTCCCCTGCCTTCCACCCACCATTGAACGTTGAATTCCATAATGAAGGAAAAAAAAATCAAAAGAAGAATAGGGAGAAGAATTTGCAGAAGTGGAAGAAGAAGTTGAAGTGGAATAAATAATGATGGACAAAACAATAGAAAGACCCCAAACCATAGTTCCACAGGGAAGGAATATAGGTCCACTCACTCTTTCACCTCCTCTTTATGATCTACTGACGAGTTCCCACAAGAAATTCCAAAAGTTCAAAGGTGATGGCTCAAAACATCCTGAAGAACACATCTCTGCCTTCATCACATCATAAGGAATCCTTAGAATTGAACAAGATGATGTTGTGGTGAGATTGTTCATTGAATCATTTTCAGAAAAGGAAATCGAGTGGTTCTATCTCTTGTCCTCCCACTCCATAACATGTTGGGAATGATGGTAGAAACAATAATGATTTATTGAATGCTTGACAAAACAACGGATAGAGAATATAAAGCATCAAAATAGTTACATAAGGCAGGGACGGTTAAGGTAACCATATGCAGCGTAGGTATGCAACATGTAGGTATGTATTAATTAAGCTAACATTCCCCCCCTTAATACATTGTTCCTACATATGTACCCCCTAAACAAATAAAACTTCACCTTGCCGAGAGGCTTAGTGAGAATATTTGTAACCTGAAAATCAGTAGGGTTGTACTGGAGCTGAATTTGGTGGTTCAATACCTATTCATGAATGTAGTGACATTCGACCTCAATATAATTTGTTCATTCATGAAAAACAAGATTCTTCACAAGCTTTAACACACCTTGATTGTCACAGTGAATGATGGGAGGTTTCTCTTCAGGAATCCCTATATCTGCAAGAATGCGACGTAACCAAATCACCTCACACATAGCTCTTCATGTAGCACAATATTCAGCCTCAGTGGATGAGAGAGAAACAATAGTTTGCTTCTTTCTAATCCACAAGATAGGTCCAGATCCAAGATGAAAAACATACCCTGAAGTGGATTTCCTGTCATCAATGGATCCTGCATAGTTCGAGTCTATATTTCCCTGTAAGAAGAACTGAGTGTTCTTCTGATACTCTAGACCAAAGTCAACTGTACCTTGGACGTATCTCAAGACATGCTTTGCTGCTATCCAATGAAATTTATTTAGCTCCTACATAAATCTGGTGAGATAGCTCACTGCAAAGCAAAGATATGGCCTGGTATAAGTCAAGTAAATGAGACTCCCCATAAGCTTCTTATAGTGAGTACCATCTACCTGTGGTGAATCCTGGAATCTAGATAATTGCAAACCTTTTTCCATAGGTGTGGACATTGGTTTACAATATAACATTCCATACTTCTCTAGGAGATTCTTGGCATATTTTATTTGGGAGATGAAGCTATGATTCTTCTTCTGCCATATCTCTAAGCGAAGATAGTAGTGAAGTAGCCCCAAATCGATCATGTCGAAGGATTTATTCAGATCATTCTTTACATCATCCACAATATTGTCAAAAATTCATGTGATCATAATATAATCTACATACAAAACCAGAATAACAATCTCTGTTCCTACCTTCTTGATATAAAAATTTGTATGTGAGGGGCTACGAGTGAATCCATGCTGCAATAGGTGATCATCAATTTTTATATACCATGCCCTAGGTGTTTGTTTGAATCCATAAAGTGAATTTATCAGATGACATACCTTATGTGGTTGATGCTCATCTACAAACCCTTCAGGTTAGGCCATGTATACTTCTTCTTTGAGATCACCGTTCAGAAAAGCACTCTTGACATCCATCTGCTCAAGTTTCCATCCATTTTGTGTTGGCAGTGCACAGATAACTCTAATGGTTTTGATCTTTGCAATGGGTACAAAGGTCTTGTCATAGTCAATTCCTTCTTACTAAGCATAACCCTTTACAACAAGTCATGCTTTATGTTTTTCGATTGAACCATTTGCCTTATATTTTGTTTTGAAAATCCATTTGTAGCCAATGGATTTCTTACCTCGAGGAAGGTCGACAAGTTCCCACGTCTGATTCTAAAGTAGGGAATCATATTCAACATTCATAGCCTGTTTCCACTGTGGTTGGTCTAATGCCTCACAAAAAGTGTCAGGTTTGGTGCTATCAACAAATGAACTCATGAGTGCAAAATTTACCTCATGTCTGGCTTGACTTCGTGTTTTGACTCCCGTAGAAGTGCCTAGAAGTGAGTTCAGGTGTGCATCCCTAATAGTATTCTGGACCCATTTCAGACATTGGTGCTGCTGCTGCTGATGTGAAGATGTGTCTTCCAGTGTGCCTAGATCAACGACTAAGTCTCCACTTAGCTCTTCTTCTCTCTAAGAAGAATCATCTTTCCCATCATCTCGATGTGTGAGCAATCTATGTGACGAGGTTGGTACTAGATCTCCATTGTGTGGTAGGGAGTCAAAGGATGACTCATCACACACCACATCTCGACTCTCATAGATCTTCTTCATCTCAGGATCCATGAGATGATATGCCTTTGAGGTAGTACTATACCCCAAGAAAAGACATGACACCCAAAAATTCTCAAATGATAAAGAGAAGGTTTACAACCAATCCATACCTCTTTCGGTGTCCTATTCTGTAAGATCTTCGTGGGTGCCTGATTGAGTAGATACACTACTATCTGGATTGCTTCTGCCTAAAATGGATCCTCCAACTTGGTGGTCAAGAGCATACAACGAGCCATCTCCATGACAGTCCTATTGTGTCTCTCAGAAATCCCATTCTATTGGGGCGTGTAGGGCGCAGTCAGATGTTGTTGAATGCTATGCTGCTTCAGGTATGCTAAAAACTTATTTGAAACAAATTCCCCCCTCGATCTGAGTGGAGTAGAAGGAGAGGCTTCCCATATTGCCGGGTGGATTACTAGTAAAAGGTTTGGAAATTGGCAAAGGCCTCACTCTTCTTCCAGAGAAAATATACCCACATTTTCCATGAGTAATCATCAATGATGAGTTGGAAGCATTCAAAACCTTGGAAGCTAGCTAGTAGGGGTCTGCACAGATCGATGTGTACAACCTGAAGATGCTCCGTAGAATGATAAAAGATCTGTTTGAACGGACCTTTGTGTTGTTTTCCCACAAGACATCCCGAGAAAATAGGTAAGGAATGGGAGATTGGAGGAAGCCCTCTTACCATTTCCTTGGCACTGAGCTGATGCAGAGCCCAGACAGAAAGATGACCATATCGAAAGTGCCATAGTGCCGTGGACTCTATCATTGAAGCAGAGAGAGCAATGTTAGATGAAGTGACCGCATCCAGTGCAAATAGATGACCCTTCATAAATTCTCGAGCAATAATTGAGTCTCCCTAGAAAATGACACATGACTTGACCCCTTTCTCAACAAAGAATTCAACCTGCATTCGATGATTAAGAAGCTGACTCACAGACAAGAGATTTGAGGTTAAACCTGGAACATATAGTACCTTCATGAGTGTACATTTTTGTGTCCCAAGAGGAATGATGACATCACCAATCCCTACCGTAATATACTCCTGATTATCTGTGATGGTGATCCAATCTCCAGTGGGCCGATCACTTAGGGTATTGAACAACTTCTTATTGCCAGTCATGTGTTTGTTGGTGCTTGAATCAATCAACCAGACACGTTTTTACAACTGTAAAATCCAAGAGATTAGGACAATGTCTGGATGAGTTGTGTCTAGAACCTCTTCATCAGAGGTGGCATCTTGTTGAGCAGTAATATGACCCTTCTACCTCTAATTATGAGCATGCCATCAAGATTTCTTGGAATATCCTTGGCCAGAAGTTCTCTCTTCGCCAAAGTTTCCATACTTGTGACCTTTGTAATAACAGTTTGTAGTCGTGTGTGTATTTGTGGAGCAAATGTGGCACCATCGATCCACCTTGTTTTTCTGCTGCTTCTGGGGTGGCCGCTGAGAAGGTTACTGCTATGGATGCTGCTTCTGATTTTGGGGGGGTGACTTCCCTTTTCGAGGCTTATTGCTATGCTTTTGCCTCGTGATGAGAGCCTTGTCTTCGAAGGCTTCTTGAACATTCTAAATGGATTTTTCTTACTGGAGATAATTCACCAGTTTGGCAAAACTCACCTCCTATTGAGTGATGGTCAATGTGGTGATCAGTGTTTGAAACCAGGAAGGAAGAGCTCATAAGGTGAGTGGGACTAGCCACTTGTCATCCACCAGTTCACTGAGAGCAGAGAGTTTTGCGTGTAACTTGGCCACACACCGCAAGAAGGCTTCTACTGGTTCGCCATCATGCATACTCATCATGTGAAGCTTTGTCTTAAGATGCAACATTATCATCAGATTCTTGGCTTCATAGATGGTACACAATGTGGCTCATGCCGTAGAGGAAGTGGTTGTTTCCTGAATGTGAGGTTGAACCTCATCAGAAAGACTTAGAGTGATAAGCATTAATGCTTTTGCATTGGCCTTTTCATACTTAGCCAACAGATCAACATTTGTGGGAGGGGCGTCCGTGCCAGAAATGATCCCCAAAAGATCTTCAAACTGAAGAATCATCTGCATCTTGGTTTTCTATGCTGCAAAATTTGGCCCTTTTAGCAACTGGGCATCCGACAAAAAAATGCGAGGTGCAGACATTTCTAAAAACTCAAAATTGTATTTTATTTATTTATTTTCCAAAAATGGTTACAATCCTTACTAAAGGAACCTATCTCAAAGATGGGCTCTATAGGCTCATGCAGTGAGACATAGACACTCATGTGGGAATTCTACTTCATGTTCATCATCTGCATCATAGCCACGTTCAAGTTCTGCATGAATCCACTATGTTTGACATCGAACGTTGAACCAAAAATACTCTAATTGTCCTCGGTGCACAATCTCATCAAAGAGAAGATTCCCAGTGTTGTGGAGCTCGTTGACCAAAGAAAAGAACAATCCAGTGGTGTCTTCATTATCGCTCAATGCCCAAAAATTTTGTGCATTGCTCATGATGCTTTCTACATCCAAACTTTGCAACATACGCGAGTTGGCCTCATTTTATTTTCCACATAGTTTTGCAATTTACAGGCTTTGCTGGAGTTGAGTACAGGATTTTGATGCTGCCCTGTTTTAGACCAGATTTCAGCGTGTCCTCTCCTCTAGATAGGGAACAGGTCCATTTTCAAATATCTTGCCTACGCATGGATCTTCCTGGCACCACGCATCACTATCCTCTTTCTCCCATACATAGAGCACTCACAAATTCACGCTTCTTTTTCTCACCACGTAACAATAATTAACGTAGGATTTTAGAGAGTGCAAGTTGAGGATAGATAAAGTGCACACAATAGTCTCTTGGATGATCTCCATGCTATCAAGTTTGTCCAGCAACTCAGATATCTTCACATAGGAAATAAACACCAAAATAAAAATTCAGGCTGATTTATTTGCTACAGATAAATGTCTCTCCCTCAAACTCACATGCCAGACAACTCTGCCAAGCCAAAAACAAATACTCCATGCTCAGTAAATTCTCCTGCTCTGATACCAATGATGGCACAAACAATAATGATTTATTGAATGCTTGACAAAACAGTGGACAGAGAATATAAAGCATCAAAACAATTACATAAGGCAGGGACGGTTAAGGTAACCATATGCAGCGTAGGTATGCAATGTGTAGGTATGTATTAATTAAGCTAATAGGGAAGACATATAAGAAAATTTCATAGTAAGATTCAAATCAGCTGAATATTTCCAAGATCTCCTCGGTCAATTGGTACAAATGAGGAAAGAATCGAATGAAACTATGAGAGACTTTGTGGCCCATTTAAACTAGTTACTCCATAGAATATTGGAAAGATGCTTCACCATCTGAATAAAATGTCAAGAGATACTTCAACAATGCACAATCCCCTAAAATTGGATTCATCCTATAAATAATTCAACCTCGTACTCTTGAGTTTACCCAAGATGATGCAATTGAGATTGAAGATGGCCTAATTTTGTTTGGAAAAATCAAGAATCCAAATGGAAAGTAAAGGGGTTAATTTTCCAACGAAGGTACCATTGAATCTCTTTTCCAAAAATTGGTAAAGGAATTGAATGCACTAAAGAAAAAAATAGCCCAAAATATTCCTCTTTAAAATCATGATAGGAATCACATTGGTGGGGTACCCCGAAGGTGTGCCTTGGAAGCTCCGCCTACCAATACAATCTATAGAACTTGAGAAGACAAAGAAGGACTTGAATAAGAAAGTGAAGGAATTTTTTTCCTAGAGATCGAAGAAGAGAATGATGCAAAAATCATATTTTGTGAGTATTATGAAGGTGATGAAGATGATGACGAAGGTGCACCCAATTTATCATGTGCGGTATTCACCCATTCTCAGTCCTAAAAAGGATATTCTCCCTCCAATGCTGCAAAAATAAGAAGATCGAAGATCCTTCTATGGTGACTCTACAAAATAAAATAATTAGTTGAGGATCTCCACTTCTACCCTCCATGGAGTATGCATTGGAGAAACTTGATCTCGTGATAAGCAAGAGGCCACCTTCTATTCCAAGTAATCCTTTTAATTATCCTTTCAATTCTAATTCTGATCCTAAAAAACCTAGTCCTTCCAAAGTCTATGGTATACCTACAAAATCAACCTTCTTTTTCCAAACATCCACTCCCACTCCTAAGCCTATCCTAACTCCAAAAGTAATGGTTTAATCCTCCTTCTCTATATCTGATCCTTTTGATATCATAGAACATGTGAAAAAATCCAAAGTGCAAATTTTTGAATTCGAGTATTTGCGGACTCATCCCAAGAAATTCGAGAATATTGTATGTCATATTAAGGGTAGTAGTTCAAATCCCAATACTATGAATCCTAGTCTTATAGGACTACTACCAACCCCATCTACACCTCCATCAAAGAGCATGCTTGCCATGAGTGCATCAAAGAACGATAAGATTGTTCATTTCTATGTCTCCCTTCTTGTTGGAAGATACCAAATGAATAATTACATAATAAATTTGGGTGCTTCTAACAATGTAATGCCTATAAAGGTGGCCAATTCTCTTAGACTCATCTTTACATGAGACAGTCGCTCGTGTTACTCCATGGAGTCAAAGGAGATGCCACTTTTTGGAAAGATCAATGATGCACAGGTGGCTCTCACTAAATTTCCAGATAAGAAGGTGTTGATAATTATCTTGGTAGTAGACATTCCATCTTCATTTGGAATGTTGTTAAGTAGAAGCTTCTGTCGAGACTTGGGAGAAAAATCTAGATGAATTGGTCTTCTACAACCATTCTGATTAAAGGATACATGGGGAAGTTGTTTCCTATGAAAAAGATGAAATATAAAGTGCAAAAGTCAGGAAATCTAGGAGCTAACATATTGTACCAAGATAGTGGGAAGATGAATCATTTCATAACAACCAAAGAGGAGGATGAGATTACTACCTTGATAGGACCAAGCATCCCTTTCCAATGGGGTATTGATATTAAAGAAGTGTTGAGAAATTTTGAGTTACAAGAGGGTAGCCCCAAGTTACCGGATGATACAAGCCATAAAGAAGTGGAAATGGTTCTTGGTTAATTTCAAGTGGAGAAATAAACTAACATGTTTCCCCATGATGAGGATGTGTTCTCATTCTCATTTGAAGAGAAATATTCTCTTGATCATGTCATCTATGAGGAAGAAAATAAAACTTACGATGAGCCTTTGAATGGTTTGAGGGAAGAGTCTTTGGAAGAAATGCTAAGAATTTTAGAAGAAACAAAAGATCCTCATCTTGGTTTTGAAATCCTAATCGAAGCCATGGATTTGTAAGACATGTGTGAAGAAAATTCTGAATTCTCAACCAATTTGAATTTTGGTCATGATGAAATAAAATAGGGTGAAAATTTTGATGTCCCTCATGAGAAAATGATTGATGGATGGGTTGATGAAAACGAGGCATTCTTTTTCCCATTTGAAGAAGAAGATTCTTTCTATGAGGAAAAGATTGAAACAAAGGTCCTTAAGTCCTTTGATGATGAATCCGAAGTAGTGAAATACAATTCCAAATGGTTTCCTTGAATTTCAAAATGAATATTCTTCAAATGAATGTAAAGGTGAGCTTTTGCAAATTTCAAAGGAGTCCATGCAAGAAATATTGAAAGCTACAAAAGGTACAAAAGATCCTAAACTAACACCTCATTTACAAACACCTCTTGACTCAAGCTATGGCCATGTAAGATGGGTATGAGGTTATGCCTGAGTCTTCACTCAATTTACAAACACCTCATAATGGAATAAAATAAAAAGTTGAATTCAAGGCCTATGATGAAAGAGTCTTTAATAAACGTGAATGCGGGAAAGAAGAAAACTAGGGATATTCAAGAAATTCAAGAAAAGATAAGCCCTGGGGAAATGTTGGGATGCAAAATAAGAAATCAGTGGTGCGGGTGAACGCATAAGGCGATTTGCACTCTGAGACTGATTTTAAAAAAAGAAAAATGGAATTTCTAAGTAGAGCTCTAAGCATGAAAAATATCATGTAGAATCACTCCTCCCAAGTATACAAGTCATAAATAATTGAGAAAAGGAGGCTACTTTCTCAAACCATTCAATGGCTTCGTGGAACATCATCACTCAGTGTTACCCCTTCAGAGGTAACTTCTAAAAAGAAAAGTGCTACATTAAAAGTAGTTTTTTCCCCTACATTGTACCATAGGTGATTTAGGTGTGTGTTTCCCTTTCCCATCGTGTGTGTTCTTTCCCTTTCGTGTGTTGAGTGTTTCCCCTTTTTTTGCACACACGTGTGCGTGTGTGTACTCATTTTAGTCTATCTGTTGCTTATTATGAATCTATAAATCCCAATGGATAAAGCACTAATCTGAATTGTAATCTAATATTTTGGAGTTCCTTCTCATCCTATCCTCACTTTATTCCATATAGAATGAGTCCCCAAGTGAGATCCAAAGATTACCATGAGTTTTTGCAAGGGAAAAATTCATACTTGAAAACATGACAACTATACCCTAGTGTCTAAATTTTTGATTGTAAACCTTCTCGGGTACCCTTCCAAATTAGTTCATCCCCTGTGTTAGGCCTACCCCCATCTATTTTATGCTCATGTATGTGGTCTTAGCCTTTCCCATCTCTTAAAAATGTGAAAAACAATTCAAAAGATTCTTCTGAGATAATGTCTTTCAAGGCAGATCTTTCAACATGCTTAGTAATGGCTATTTTTATCTTTTATAAGGTTGGTGCATATTCTTTGGAGTAGATTTAAAGACCAAACTTCACCAGGGAGTGGTATTAATGAGATAAGAACATTTTCAAGTGATTTAGGAATATTTAGGAAATATTCAGAGGTTTAGGAGCAAGTTCAACAAAAGTGGGTTTTTGAGGGCAAATGAGCTTGCATTGCAAAAAAACACTTGATATTTGGAATATGATTTCCAAAGATCCTAAATGAGTTGCAGTTCAAACAAGATATCAATAGAAATATGATTCAATGCCCTACATGTTTGTATTCTCATATTTTCACAAGACCCACGAATTTATTTTTACAACTCATTATTGGCATGCACAACTAGCGATCCTGAGAAAAATGTCCATTTTTGAGGAGGTTGCAGGTTGAATAAGACCTTGAGACCCTTCCTATTCTTCTCAAAATGTATTTTCAATCAAAAGTTCCCAAAAATACCTTTGGGATCTCTGACAATGTCATTTTCAAGGTCCTTCCCATGGTACAAAGATCCGTCCTTAGCCATTTTTTTAGTGGCACATAAAAAAATGAGGCCGAGGCATAATTTTGTGTCCCCTTAGTCCATTTCCAAGGGGAAAAGGGGGAAATAAAAATGTGCCCCCACCTTTGAGATCCTGGATTCACCACATGACCCTTGGAGACCTCTGTTGATTTAACAAAATATAATTTTGTAGAAACCCTAATATTACAGAGTCACGTATGATAAATTAAAATGTTAAAGTATAGATTTGACACAAGCAATAAGGTAGATAAATATAAAACACTAAGTTCAAGAGAGGGAAAGAATGAATTAATTGATTTTTTGTTATTCGTGGAAGTGATTTAGGATGGAAAATTGATGAATAGGAAGGGAAGACTATTGCAAGTTTGCACAATAAAATATGGAGTTTTCGGATGAAGCCTGAACAAGGGAACCTGGATTAGGACAGGGGAGCTTAGGAAGTATGCTTTTCGGTGACTGTGACGCAGAAGCTTAAAAACTAGTTTTTCTTGGTGTCACAAGATGGTTACTGAGTAGTCATTTGTTGGATTCCTATCTATGTCACACTATGATTACAAATTTTTTTGGTAACCTGTAAAGATACGATGAACTTATAAAACCTCAAACTACATCAAATCCCAAAAATAAAAGATGTAATATGGGGAGTCAGACTGACCTCGGCGATCAGCTGACTAAGTGAACTTATGATCAAATGCTACACTACATCTCATACTCCATGCAGTTCTTGTGTGTGTGTGTGATTAAATCATGCCCTATGAATCCCTTTTGCAAGTGTACTATGATAGTAGGTGATAGCTAGATGTACCAATGTAAATAGATGTGTGGATGGAAAAATGAACTTCCCCTTCCTATGAAGTGTATGCAAAAAATGCAGTCCCTTGTCCCTTGAATGAGTACTAGATGGATGCCTTTGATGCTCTTAGATGCCTTTGGATGCAACCTTAGGTGATGATAATATATGCTTAGAGATTGGTCCTTTATTTTGGTCACATATACTTTGTATTTATATGATTCCCTTGGTTAAATTTCATAATTGACAACTAGAAGGCTGACCCATAAGAAAATAAGATGCCTAAAAGATAAAAGATACCCAAAAGAAGAGAGTAAGATGAAAGAGGGTCAAGGGCACCCAGAGGATATGAGGGCACCTAACCATGGGTGCTCCTAGTTGTGCACTATTCAAGTCATGAAATATAAGAAAGTAAAGTATCGATTGGTGTGTAGGGTTTAAAAGACCAGATAAGAAGACAAATAAATAAAGCAAAGAGGCCAAAGATAGTTGTCAATTACTAGTTTTCTTGCTTAGGAATCATATGAATGTAAGTATGCTTTTAGGACCTAGAAATGTACCCAAGTGCGTGATTTTGTGTCTACATTTTCCCCCACTTTATGTTTTTGAGTGAATACTTGATAACATAAAGTAGATAAGAGATGCATACCTGATAACCATGTAGAGTGTGATGGTGATAGCATGCTGAAGGAGACAAGTGAAAGTGTGAAGTGATAAAAATGAAGCGTGAAGCTAAGAAAGAGGAAGTGACCCTAGGGGTGAAGCATATTGTGTTGTACCATGGTTTTTGTGCTTGATGTAGGGTTGCTTCTTGTTGCATATTAAGGATGGACCTAAAAAAGAAGAGTGAAAGAGTAGTCAAAGTCATGTATTATGAAAAATCTTGCAAAAGTAATGTAAAGTATGTAAATGTGTGTAAAAGTAGTAAAAGGAAAGTGTGCACTTGATCCGTGAAGAGTGAAAAGGATAGAAAATGTCTTGAACTGCTATAGAAGAGTGAGTTTTTTAGGATATCTCAAGCCAAGAGTGATTTTTTGGGTGATCTCATGGTCAAGAATGAGTTTTTTGGGTGATCTCACAAGACCAAGTACAGTGAGTTTTTTGGGTGATCTCACGCCATGACAAGAAGAGTGTTGGGGAGAGAGGTCTAGTGTTACTCTCCTTCCATGACTGCTTCCTGAATTATACATCACTGTAGATGGTGTGATCCGTGTTTAGTTCTATTTTTCTATCATATTAGTTGTTGTTTTTTCCAATTGTAAAAAATGGAGGAAAGAATGCATTCTAATTTGCTAGAGGATTGTGCCTAACTATGAAAACTACTCTATGAACTGCTGAAAATTATGGTGATATGAGAAAATAATTGTATCTACCCCTGAACATAGGCACCTAGGAGAGGTCAGGAGCACCCAGGCGCTAGTGTATGTATCTGGCATTAGTGTTTGTGCTGAAATGAGGACCCAAGTCAGATTTTGGGCCATTTTTTGTAACTGTAGATTTATTATTCTTATGTTGAACTATATATGTATAGCTTGAGCTATGTTATGGGGTGACTGATTCACCCAATGTATGCCCCCTTGTTTGGGGTGCATGCGACATCACTAGGAGAATGCAGCCCAAAGAGAGGACTTTATGCTGATTGAAAATTATGTACCCTACAGGGGGAGGGAATGTGCATGGTAGAAACCAAGGCACATGCAAAAAAAATGGCTAGATACATGTGTTAGAAAAAAAGAAAAGATCATGTCATAGTAAAATCAAGTGTAAACAAGAAAATGTATATAAAAGAGACTGCAAAAAGTGGGTTTCAAACATGGGACATCACTCATAATGTCACAAGACAATCAGGGCCAAAGTATCAAAAATCATACAATGTGCATACAATAAAAAGGGCATAGCCTGTAAACAATAAAATATAATGAAAATAATGAAAATACAGTATCAAGAAAAATATCAGAACAACCATGGTGGAAAATAGTTCCTGCAAGATAAAATGTTGCACATAAAGCACCCGTTAGCATGTTAGAAAGATAAAAGTATGTCAAAGCGTGTATAGATCAATGGAAAGTAGTGTGCTAGTAAGAATAAGTAGTATTAATAATGAAACAATAACACTATGTGTGTAACGAGTAGAAATGTAGATGCCCCAAGGAGCCTCGGTTGGACTAGGTAAGAGGTATAGTGCCAAGCATCATTTCTACATGTAAATATCTATAGAAGTTTTCATTCACAACTAAATACCAAGTGAACACATATGTGTATATAGAAAAGATAATACATACTAATATTTGTCTAACATAGTAAGAAATGTGTAACATGTAAGTATAAACAAAGCAAGAATAAGTGCAACCAAGATATGCAATATGTTGTGAATAGATGGAGATGGAATGATATGCAATGTGAATGTGATAGGAGAAAAATTGCCCCCCATCGTGATGTGGATGAGATATGAGATGAGGTTCATTTATAAAATACCCCTCAACAATCAAGAATGAACCATATAACAAGAGTGTGTCATTGAGAAATGGTTTGATAATGTGCTGCTAAAAGATATAGATCAATGAAGCATAGAGCATGAAGAGTGTGAGTTTGGTGAGGTTCATTTCATATTTAGACCCTCAACATTTGAGTATGAACCATGGAACTAGAGTGCATCATAGGGTAGTATGATGTGTGAGAAATGAATGCTAGAAAGATGTATCGTGAACGTAGAGCATGAAATTTGTAGTGTGAGGTTCATGGATGTAGTATGCCCTCAACAGTCAAGTGTGAACCTTAGAACAAGAGTGCATCATAGGGTAATGATGATACAAAGTGTATCAAGTTGTGTAATGATGCTCTTAGAATAGGAAGTATGAAGCACGAAAGCATAATAGTAGAAATGAGAGACACTTGATAATGTTAGGAGGGGGGAGGAATGAATGTGATGCCCCCCAAGTGTATGATGTAGAGAAGAATCAAGTAACATCATCTAAGAGATCATCATTTTCATGGTTGAAGCCAAATGGAGAAGCATCAAAGACCTTGGTAAGTAATAGTATGGGGTTGATCATATAAAGAGCCATTGCAGCATAAATTGTACATGCCCATTGTGTATTCTTCATCAGTGAAAGGTGGTAGTGGAAAACCATGTGCATACCAGTGAGTAATTTTTTGTGTATATTGATGAAATGAATCATTGCAAATAAAAACATGGCTGAAAGGCATGGGAAATGTGATATCAATATGATTAGGATCCAAAGTATCCACCAATGTAGTCAAGCCAAGACTACCCAAGTGTAAGTGGAGAAGTGCAAGAAGTACATGCAAAAAATACTGATAAATGGAAGACATGTGGAGGCCATAAGTAGTAGTGATGAAAACATATCCATGATAGAGGTGAGGAGAATGAGGTGGAGGGGAGATCATTGAGTGTGAATCCCAAATGAGCTAAAAACCATCATGTGTGCAAATAGTGTCAAAGAAAGTAGCATCAAATGGAATGTGTTGTGCCAATAAGAGTTATTTATGAAAAGAGTGCATGTGAAAGGAGGAAATGTTGATGCAAGTGTACACATGGGAAGATGAGGTCAGATGGTATAGTGTCCAATGCATAAATAGTACCCTCGAGAGGAGGTAAAGGTCGGTGATGGAAATGTAGTGATGTTCTGTGAGTTGATCATCATCAATGGCCTGTGTATGAGTGATAGAAAGTGAAGTAGGTAATGCAGTGATTGGGTCTAGGAAGAAATATTTGAATGGGTCATGGTCAACAATGGTAGTATGTTTCAAAGCCATCATGTAGGAATTTAACACTGTCAATGAACTGTAGAAGGAACTTCCTTGCATAGCATGAATCCATGGCCTACCAAGTAAGGAATTATACTGAACTGATGGCATCAATAACAAAGAATACCATAGGAATATTTTTTGGCTCAACTGTAAGAGGTACAATGATAGTGCCTATGCATGGATGTGTAGAAGAATCATATGCAAGAAGAGAAATGGATGATGGGATAACATATACATGAGGAAAGGACAATATTTTTTGAAGGAGTGATAAAGTACAAATATTGAGCTTAGATCCATTATTAACTATTTTCCTCTTGATAACCATGTTATCAGATGTGATCTAGTATATATAGGGGAGGATCATTATCATAAATAGAAAGAGCGAAAACTATATCAGATGGAAAAGTAAGTTGTTCTAAAAATGTAGCTACAAATAACTGATATACAAGGTTCAGATGAGTATTAGAAGGTATATGCAAGTATTAGCCAAGAGAGAATTGATTTTAGCATTACAATCAAGATTATCTTGCAAGAAATCTGAATGGAGATATCCATGGTGAGAGGATCCTAGGATGATGAAAATAGGAGAAAGTAATGATCCAGATTTTTTGAATGAGATGAATTCACCAAATTATTTTTAAAATATAGAATTTATGTTAAACCTTGATTACAGAGTCACATATGATAACTAAACACTAAAGTATAGATTAGACACAAGTAATAAGCTAATAAAATATAAAAACCCTAAGTGTAAGAGAGAGATTAAATGACTTAGTGTATTTGTACTATCATTGGAACTGATTTGGACTGGTAAATTGATGAAAAAGAAGGGAGATTATAACAATTGCAAACTGTAAATTCTAGAGCTTTCGGATATGTTTGGACTAGGGTGCCTAGACTGGGAGAAGGGTGCCTATGTACCATAGACCTATGTTGGGATCTTGTGACTACACAAGATCTCAAAACCTAGTTTTTTTGATTTCACAAGATGATCAATGATAGTCATTGTTGGTCGCTTGTATGTCGCATTATGACCACAAAGTTCAAATGTAACCTACAAAGAGATGATGACCTATAAAACCCTCAAACTACATCAAATACAAAAAAGAAACGATAAAATATGGGGAGTCAGAATGACCCCAATAGTCACCCAACTAAATGAACTTACAACCGAGCGTTATACTACATCTTAGATTCCATGTAGCTCTTGTGATTTTGTGATAGAATCATGCCCTAGGAATCACTTGTGCAAGTGCACATGATAGTGCATGATAGCTATATGTACCAATGTAAATAGATGCGTGGATGGAAAAATTAACTTCCACTCATATGCATGTATGCATAAAATGTAGTCCCTTGTCCCTTGAATGAAAGCTACATGGATGCCTTTGATGCTCTCAAATTCCTTTATATGCAACCTTAAGTGATGATAATAGATTCTTAGAGATTGGTCCTAAATTTTGGTCACATAGCTTTGTATGTTTATGATTCCCTTGGTTGAATTTTGTAATTTACAACTGGAAGGCTAAACCATAAGAAAATAAGATGCCCAAAATATGTGAGTAAGATAGAATAGGGTTACAATTCCTTGTCCCTTGAATGAGTACTAGATGGATGCCTTTGATGCTCTTAGATGCCTTTGGATGCAAGCTTAGGTGATGATAATAGATGCTTAGAGCTTGGTCCTTTATTTTGGTCACATAGCATTGTATTTATATGATTCCCTTGGTTAAATTTCGTAATTAACAACTGGAAGGAAAAACCATAAGAAAATAAGATTCCTAAAACATAAAAGAGACCCAAAATATGTCGAGTAAGATAGAAAAGGATCAAGGGTGCACCCAGAAGGACGAGGGCACCTGAAAACTGATGTCGTGTCTAGGCATGTCAGTGTCCAGAGTCATAAAAGATAAGTACAATGAAAGTACCGACTGGGCTGTAGGGTGTGAAAGACCAAAAAGAAGACAAGAAAAAAAGTAAAAAATGCCAAAGATAACTGTCAATTACTAGTTTTCTCACTTAGGAATCATGTAAATGCAAGTATGTTGTTAGGGACCTAGAAATGTACCCAAGTGCGTGATTTTGTGTCTACATTTTCCACCACCTTTTGGATATTGTTGAGTGAATAATCGATAAAATAAAGTAGCATAAGATGACCCGTACCACTAATAAACATGTAGAGTGTGATGGTGAAATGTTTTGTGTCCCCTAAGTGGACAAGTGAAAGCGTGACAGTGGGCATAAAAGAATTAAGCGTGGAAGCTAAGTAAGACATGAAGTGAACCTCACGTGAGTGAAGCTCAGTATTGTGTTGCTACAATGTAAGCTACCTATTGTCTATGCTACTTTACTTGTTGCATATTAAGGACTTGAACCTAAAAAAGAAGATCGAAGAAGTAGTCACTTTTGTGTCCCCTTCATCCCTTTCCAAGGGGAAAAGGTGTAACCAAAAATGTACCCCCCGCCCAAGGCATAAAAACCAAGGAGATAGCATTTTTGGTTTTTCCTCCATTTTGCTTAGAATCTACCTAGAACTTTGGTGAAATTTTTCTAGATTTATTTCTTCTCCATTATTATTTTGGGTGATTCACACATAATAAATGGAGTTGTCCCATTCAAGCAGAGGGACCTAGTCCCAAAGTGTTGTCAGAAATCCACTAATTTGAACTTCAACCAACAAATTTTCTCGCCAACACTATTCTTACTAAAATGAACACTATCCTGTGGGTTTTATCCCATATTTGGAGAAAGAGCATACACCTAATAATGTCACTCAATAACATTATTCAATAATATGACGTTACATTCACACACACACACAGATTATTTTTCCATGGGTATATATATATATATACCCGTGAGAACACTGAGTTCATGTATCCTACGGTAGATTGATATATAGATCTATCTAGAGAGGATATCTAACTCCTATAACAACTCCGCTAACCTCTCACCTTAAATTGAAATAGGTTGTTTAACCACCACAACTCTCTCTCTCTCTCTTTTCTCTCCTTTTTAGATAACTAAATCTCTATGTGAAATTGTTTATGAAATACACTCAACATATAAATACATGATTACATTATCTCACTTCAATAGGGTGGACCTAATATAATGACCCACTCACAAATGTTAGCACTAAATAAAGATATTCTTAGAGGCTCAATTACCCTCCTTAGTGCTAACATGGGGTGAGGAAAATATTCTTCAGTTGCATCATGCCATTTTCATTTGTCATCCAAATTTTTGGAGATATCTAAAGGTTCCTCTATTTTGAATTTCACCCCCCTCAATGTAAAATATCTTGGATTTCTGGATTTGGAGCCATCGAAAAGGCATCCATCAAAAGTGATCTACATCTACAATTTTTTGAAAAAATATTTTCTACCCCCCCTTTTTGAAACAATTTTATCTTTTTATAATCACCCCCCATTTATGAAAAAAATTATCTTCACCTTGAGGGTATTTACACACATCCTCTTGAGTGGATATAGCCTGCTATATGGATCCATCATTGAGAGACTTTTTGTATTTATTATACTGGGAAATGAGTTAGCTTGCAAAATCAGATCCAGTGGTACGCATCTTACTAGTAAGAGGGTTTAACTGACTAAGGGGATTATCATATCAATTTGTGTAGAGAGAGGAAGCAAAAGCTATTGAGGATTGGGCCAGTGTCTTGTAATCCCTACCTTAATGTTAAGTTAATGACATATGAATTCATAGTTTGGGAATGCATTGGCCTACATATCTCATTATGTTGTGTAAGTCATATATGATAGTACACTGTATTGACTATCGCTAAGTGATACTTGGGGTTCAAATCTATGTCGAGAAGAATCTTAACATCTGGTATCAGGATCTCTTTCCAGAGTTAGCACAGTGGATGATATTTTAGGAGATATTGCACATTGATTTTTCAAAAAATATATGCTACCTTACCTTGAGTTATCGGTAAATAAAAGGATACAAGCATAACCTACATTTAGAGTGTTTTGTAAGCATGGCTTAAAAGAGTGAAATTGAGATATGTGTGCAAAAGGTATCTCAATAAATGTATTGAGTTAGATTCTCAGTTATGTGGAGGTAGCTTACTAATGGTCTGGAGTCATAATTTGACAACCAATATCTAGTTAGTGGGATTTCTGCACAACTGATTTAGGTAGTTGTTGCACTTCCCTAAAAATATCATATATTTCTATTCTTAGGTGAGAAAATCAAGTGTCATTTTTTATGCATTGTGAAGGAAAAATTATAGATCTAATTTTTAGATGATTTTATTTTCATATCAATAGGTTTCAAAAGTGATTAAAAGTAAATGTTTATATTTTAAACTCTAGTTTTCATGGCATTTGACACCAATTTGCATAAATCTAGATGACGTGTAAACAACTTAGAAAATA
Source organism: Taxus chinensis (assembly GCA_019776745.2). NCBI lineage: Eukaryota > Viridiplantae > Streptophyta > Pinopsida > Cupressales > Taxaceae > Taxus > Taxus chinensis. Next base: position 718,677,262 of record CM034153.1, on the reverse strand, counting down.
TCATCTTGAGGAGCTTAATGTTACTTTTTAAAAGTTATGAGCTCTCAAAATGATTTTGTTATTAAAATAATATTCTTAAATGTACTTACGAAATTATTTTCTTAAAAATGAAATAGATGCATGACACCCAAATGTCCAGGATGATTGTGTTAGGAATTACTTCATCATTAAATGATATTATGAATTGTGATGTTGATGTGTTATAAAAACCCTACTCACATATCTTTTAGATTATTTTTTAGATGTTAAATCAATTAGCATCCGGAGAATAGAAGGTTTGTCTATATCCATTGGATCACCATATTATGCACCCAGAGGGCTATTATGAGCACTATCGTAGTGGATTTAAACCTCTATGTAATCTTCGTTAAGCTAGATGAATACAATCATTATTTGATTCAAGCTCACATATGGTATCTAAGTAGTTTGCATCTATAATTTGACCCTACTAGCATGATTTTGGACTTGAATTTCTATCAGTCACAACCCTAAAAATATCATAATCCATTTTATTCCATCAGGTGCATCTGAAAGCTACAAGCTGTCATTTTTTATGCATAAAATAAGGAACACAGATGGTAGATATAATTGCGTCCAGATGGATTCTATTTTGCATATCAATAGTACAAAAGTATCTAGAGGGTAAAATAAATGCATTTATATTTTACACACTCTAGTTTTCAGTAGCATAAAAGATTGCACCCAGTTTGTTCTAGATGACGTGTCCAAATATTACTGTCTCAGAAACATGGTCAAGTCTTGAGGAGCTTAATGTCTACTTTTTAAAGCACCTTCAAAATCTGATTTTGCATACTTCATTTTGCTTAAAATGCATACTTACAGAAATAGATTTTTTAACAAATTCCGAAATAGATGCATGAATAACAATGGGAGGATGATTGTGTTGCAAAGAAAATACTTCATCGATTAATGTATATTATGAATGTGATGTCTGATGATGTTATGAAAGGAACGATAACTCACATCGTACTTTTAGCCATTATTTTTTAGATGTTAATCAAACACCACAATCAATAAGATGAAACAATTTACCATAATAACTTTACATAAACCTTTGCAAACAAATGAGTAGCAATATCATATATTATTATGTTGACAGTCTCTCTTGTCTTGTGGGGGAGCTATTCTGGTGAAGCCAAGTGTTAGTTTGTTAGTTTTTGAGTAGTTAATTTTGGAAACTCATATAGATATGTGGTGTCACTCTACCCATTTAACAGTATGGGGAGGGTCTGGTGTTGATACAATTTCTTCAGGTTTCATGTCCTTGCCTTGTTACCTTGAATTTTCTTGGATTGTGGCACTCCTATTTATTTGGATCTCATGTCCTTGCCTTGTTGCCTTGGTTATTGTTCTTGGATCATGACACACCTATTTGTAGTAGTTGATCTTTATTATTCAGATTTTGTGTCCTTGCCTTATTACCTTGGGTTTTCTTAGATCATGACACTCCTATTTATTTGGATCTCATGTCCTTGCCTTGTTTCCTTGGTTGTTCTTGGATCATGGCACACCTATTTGTAGAAGTTGATCAAATTACGCTTGGTGTTTTTTCACACTTTCTACATCACTCCATTGACCGTATCCTTACATGGAGCTATTCTAATGAAGCCCAGTGTCAAATTTTTTAGTCCTCTGATCGAGCAGTGGCTTTAGACCACAATGTGCACCAAAATTCTTTAGCATTGTACAATTTTTTGGAGCCGAGCTTCTTAGGATATCTTATAATGATATTTTTCTCTCTCTACTTTGTTATTATTGGTTTTGGGTACCTTGCGGTGTCTAATTTTCCCAGTTATTGTACGTGGGCACCTCATCAAGTCTTGTGTCAAATTTCATAATTGAAAATTGAAAGGATGAACCAAAGTGTAAAAAGGTGACCAAGAGGTAAAAGAGACCCAAAAGAGTAAGAACAAATAAGAGAGGGACATGAGCACCCAATAAGGACATGAGCGCTTGGGCGCTAGTGTCCGAGGCCATGAAAGATAAATAAATAAAGTACCGATGAGGTTGTAAGATGTGTAAGACGAGTAATAACGTAAGAGATAAATCAAAGAGCCCAAAAAGAATTTTCAACCATTAGTTTTCTTGTTTATGAATCATGTACTCATTAGTATGCTTTAGGACCTAGAAATGTACCCAAGTGCATAGATTTTGTGTCTACACCTGCATCCCGGACCTTCTATGTGTTTTCAAACTAGAGAGATAAATACCAAAATTGAAATTTGTGCCATGAATATCAAAAAAATTTATGTTGCTTTGACTAAATAATATTATCAAAATTGACAACAAAGCAAAGTGTTAAGATAAACAAGTTGCAGAAGAGCTAACGAGATTAGATTTTAAATGTGAGCATTTATCTTAGCAAGGGAACATGGTCAAACTTGGAATTACACAAGGACAACTTACTAAGTTCTAGTTTCTCCACGAATACATTCTAAAGAATATGTGCAAGGGTGTTTCCAATTGTTCTATGTAAATTTTTTTGAAAGGAACATTATTTTTAATCAACATTATATCTGTTCAGATAATTACACATTATAATTAAAGAATGCACAAATATTTTATTGGATAATCAATATGCATGTAACCAAAAGGGTAAAACATATCTATAGTTTCACTAAAACATGACATAAACAAAGAGCATGATGGTTCAAGAGAATGTGTGAAAAGATCCTTTTGCAAGAGAATAATTGAAGTTCAAATACAGTGATAAGTTTATAGGTATAAAAACATTTTTGAATGGTGTAACAAGAATATGGGTCATAATATTCAATAAATCTCGATAGTTCATATATATTTTTGGTTTATACAAGAATACAATTTGATAAGCTATGAATATTGTACGATGATTACATGATCAAGTTAGTTATACTCATTCTATAGTTCAAACATAGGCTCTTGGACTATTCACACAAGGTGTATGGCATGCTTTTTGTAACATACATTGATTTTGTTTTGAATGAATGGAAGTCACATGAGTGGGTGGATGAATGGAATTTTATACATCTAATTCTACTCGACACATATCAAGCTCCATGAGCATTACAACTTGTCTCTTCAGATCGTATGACAACATCACCTAACTTTGACCATGTATCTAATCTAGTGTTGTAAGGTACATGTTTTTTTATAAATAAATTGTTTAATTCTAAGGCCTAAATGTATTAAATTTGAATTTATTTTTTCTTTGTGATGTTGGGAATATTTTTGTACTCATTGCAATAGAATATAACAAAGAGGGAATATACTACTACTTATCTAATTTTGTAGAGGAAAAAAATAAGTTAACACCCCAATAAAAAATGGTGAAAACTTTGAGTATTTCATTGGGTCAAAGGTAGTTACAAGAACTTGGATTCAACAATATCCTATCAAAAAAATAATTTTTGGTTGTTTGAATATTATGAAATACATAGGAAGATGTTCCACTATTCACATTTGGTTCTTGTAGCAAATATTTGGTTGGTCAAATATTGAGGTAGGCTATTAAACAAGAACAAATAAAATGTTCTTAAGTAAGACCATGAATCAATTCTTGCTACTGTCAAGAGTAGAGTCAATTCTAGTGGTTCACTAGATTGAATTTCTAAGGTATGTTGACTTAAGACTAGATGTACATATGCGTTTCATATGATTAAATTTTAATGATTATATTTATAGTAGAGATTTAAATTTCTATTTAATTTATTATTAACAAGTTTATGTACACCAGAGGTGCCAAAAAAATCTTCCACATTCATGTGGTTGGCATTATTAGTAGATAATTTCATATTCTCAAAGCTGAAAGAAGCTTAACAAATTTCTTTAGGAAGGACTGCTCACTCAAACACACGCCACACATTTGTCACTTGTTGTATGTGGGTATTATATGGGGGAAATTATAGGGATTTGATGTGCATGCATCAGTCATGAAAATTTTTTTAGATGAAAAATGGTGACAATTTCAGGCATGCATGGAGTTGACCTAAAAAATAATGCTTTTATTTTGTTGAGAAGGAGGCTTGGACCAAATGAGTGAATTTATATCTTGGAAACTAAAAACAAGAGAAATTTTGGTGTAAAAAACCACCAATTTATTATCTCTCCATCACCTTCAAGTGATGGATTGATTATAATCCCTTCTCAATCTCACACCAATAAACACACCCATGCAATAACCAAAGTTTTAATAATTGACATTTTTATGATAAGGTTTATATTTTCCTCGAGATATTCAGCACAACCAATAATGCCAACCACACTGATAAAATGATAGAAATACATCATCCACTAAACAAACATACACATACTAATCAATTATGACATAATTCCATTGAAGTAATTACAACCTGCATACACTAAATCAACATGGTTTCTTAGTAATAAAAAATGATTCAACTCACATCCACACAAAAACCACATGTATAATGGAATTTTGATGATAAAATTTAGATTTTATGTAAGATAGCTACCATGAACAACTATGTCAACCATGCAGACCTAATAATAAAAAGTAAACATGATTCACTCCCACATCAATAAGTGGAAATTTAAGTTTTTCAAACACAAAATATTACAAGGTATCCTTATACACATATGACTAGTGCATATGCTTAGTGGATAACTTTTGAGAGTTTGATTAAATTACTAAACATAAATCTTGGAACCAATAACAAACACACATTATCATTTTAACACATATATTGCATGAAAATGCTCTTCGTAACATGTATCTTACAAACCAATAAGAAGAATTCATTCTCATTTCACTTTATATATTGTATGAAATAATTTTTGGACTTGCCAACTACAAATTAAGATGTTTGAGTAGTGAAATTATACCTCTTGAATTTTCTAACCATTCCACCCAAATGTGTGATTGAAAAATATTATTGTTGATACCCTAACATTGAGGCAGCATTGTGTTTGTTGCGACTACAATAAAATTATCAAAACTAGGGAAATAGTGAGAGAGGTTTTTGAATATGGGCCATATGTAAATATGCAGGTTTAGATGAGACATTCCCATGTTCCATGGATTAAAAGAACACTCTTTTTAAACTTTGATCTTTTTTTCTCTCTAGGCTCTTAAGAGACATCACCTGACATACTTAGTTGGGAAGGACTAAGATGGTTGGGAAGAAAAAAGATGCCTCTAATAGTTTCTACCAACCCACCCTTATGTGTGGGAATTTTAAGTTATGTTCCATGAGGTTCTTATTATAAAATATCGTCTTTCCACACCCTAACACTGAGGAAAATTGAGGCTTTTTGTAGTGTTATGTTCACTACAAATGCGAGAAAATAATTAAGACTTAGGGGAAACCAAGAGAGGATTTTTAGGTGGGAGATATTCCAAGATGTAGGTTTATATGATACATTTCCATGTGCCACAAATTGTGAGAAATTTCCCATAAAAATTTCACCTTTTTAAAAACTTTTAGGGCTCTTAAGATACGTCGCTCAACCAATGTATTCAAGAAGGATTGAGATGGTTGGGAAGTGAAAAAATTCCTTCATAATGTCTACAAAATCCACCTTGATTTTTGGGGAGTATTTTTTTGGTTCCATGAGCTACCAATTGAAAAATATCACGGTTGACACCCTGACACTAAGGCAAATTGAGGATTTTTAGAACATTGTGTTTTTTTTAATTGCAAGAAAACCATATGGATTTGGGAGAAACTAGGAGATGATTTAGTATATGTTTCAGATTTTTTGATGCTCATTTATTCGATACATTCCCAAGTGTGATGTATTATGATAAATTTCTTGTCAAAGTTTAACCATTTTTACTATCATGTCTCTTAAGAGACATCAATCAAATGATGTAGTCAGGAATGACTAGGATAGTTGTGTAGAAAAATATACATCTAATAGCATCTACAATCCCACCTTGATGTGTGAGAATTTTCAGTGTTTTTTCATGAGGCATCGATTGCAAAATATCACTGTCAACACCCTAACACTTAGGTAAATTAACACTTTTGTAGTGTTATGTTTACTACGACGACAATAAAACCATCGGGACTTTGGAGAAATCAGAAGAGAATTTTGTACACAGGTTATATTCCCAACTATATGATAAGATGAGACATTCTAAGGTGCCATGGATTGTGTTAAATTTCCCATCAAAGGTTGACCTTTTTTTATTTGAGGGATCTTAAGAGACATCACTTAGTTGATGTATCTGGGAAAGATTGGTATCGTTGGGCATAAAAAATATGCCTTTGGTAGTATATACCATCTTGCCCTATAATGTATGGGAAATTTCAATTCAGTGCCACGAGGTTCTAATTGTAAAATATTTTCATTGACACCCTAACACTGTGATTTAATGAAATTAAATATAAGATAAGGAAATTCTTGATAAAATAGAAATAACATTAAACAAACAAGATCAATAAAAGTAAATACAAGAACAAGTGATAAGTAGGTGTTGATATGGAAACCTCATTCTCGTGTAGGTGAACGACGAGATTGCAAGCCACCAGAAACTTCGAATGATAGAGGGCTTAGGACCTCAGATGCAGATATGGATTTTGGATACGAGCGTAGAGAAAATAGATCTGTGAGAAAGAAGATAGATCTGTAAGATGGAAACAGATAAGATTGGATAACGATATGCGGGGGCTGCATGAAAAAGTAGATCCGATAAGCATTAACTTCCTTGGTGGCTGTCAACCCTTGTGTTCACAAGAAAATAATGAATATCCAATGATAAGATGACATGCCAAAACTACAGAGATTTGCAATATGTTGAATAAACAATACAAATATGATACCAAGCCAGTGTTTTGATATAACAACAAATTGATTGTTAGAGTGACAATATGAGACCGATAGAGCTTCACTTCCAAACACTCCACAATATGATTCAAAACTTCACAAACAATTTTGAAAAAATATTATGAATTTTAAGCTTGAGAATTTCAAGAATTTTCTCCCTCCTTTTTTTAAAGGGGGAGAAAGAGTTCTATTTATAACTTGAATTGGGATTAAAATAAAGGATTAAAAAATAATTATAATTTGTAAAATAAATCCTGATTAATAGGACATGATGAAGAGTTGATTTGATGGTGGGGTTTATGATGTGAGAAAAGGAAAAGGTGTGATGTGGAGTGGGAACATGGTTAGGTGTAATAGTGAATTCATGTGCTCACTTTACACTATTGATTTTTGGATTTGTTGTCGGATAGGGAGATTTTTGAATTATTGACTTCATGGGTGGGGTTAATAATTTAATAATTTGAGGGAATTGAATTTTTAGGTGGGAATTGATTTTTAGGTGAGAAGTGATTTTGACTTAAGTGGGGAACATGTGGGGTTGTTGATATATATATATATATATTAATTATTTAATTATTAAATAGGATGATATGACTTATTTTTTAAAAAAAATTATCTAGCATAATATAGTTTTGACATGTAATAAGAGATTAATTAAGTTATAAGATTAATTAACTGAATATGAATTGTCAGTGGGAAACAAAATTTGAGTAAGCCTGCTGAAGGAGACCAAAACACGGGGTGATACCAAAATTTGGTGTCTACATTTTCCCTTTTTTGTTGAGTGGTTTGTGATAGCAAGCCATGAGACAAAAACAAAAAGGTTTAGATGAAATGTGTCAGAGGATGAATGAAGACATGACCAAAGACAAGATGCCCTAGACAACAAAGGATCACAATAACAAAAAAAAGTATGGCGGTGACTCCAATATCACATTGGTAGAGGAAAATTGCGTTCTCAATGGAGACAGACAATAACGTTCTACAGATCAGTGAGTGGGGTGAAGACCACAGTATGGATGTAAACCAAGATGACCAATGGGTCATAGGAAAACATCAAAGTATGTGCAACTAAATGCGAAAGATGTGCGCAATCCTTTGTTTGCAAGGAATCATGTGAAAAATCATGCATCCACAAAAGGGACGTGGATGAAGATAATGATGCCCCAACATAGGGCATGAGAATGACAAAAATTGAGTTACATGCACCGATAAGTACGAGGATGAAAAGGTGCCCCAACATAAGACATAGATAGAATAATCATAAATGTGGACAAGATGAGCAGATAGGATAAAAAGGTGAGATAAAATTCCCTAAAAGGGTAATAAATATGATGACAATCATGTTTCATAGGAAAGATGCATAAGTGTTAGAAAATTAAAAGGTGAAGAAGACAAAGAAGTCTTATTTCTTCGATAAGTATGATAAAGATACTTTTGCGACAAAATAAAAGCAAAGAAAATATTCATGGAAGAGAATAAGATTAGATAGGTGATGGCCATTATGGTATCTTCCAAGACAAAAATGTCAAAAGAAGATGGGAAGAGATTCTTAGAAATGTATATGCTGATATCCCTGTAAGCGGATGGGCGAAGATAAAAATATGTGACAAGGTTCTCAAAAAGAGAAGAGGTCAATGTGGCAAAGAGAAGTACAAGAACGATGAAAGGGATAGATGGTGATACATAAACGGAGAAACATTGGCATTGACTTTGAATGCTAGATGTAAGGGATGTTGAGAAAGAGAAAAGGGAATAGACAGGGGATTAGTTGATTATGAGAAGAGCAAGAAAGATTGAATATGAAGGTGACATGGGTATAGAATAGAGGGACGAAGATGGAGGAGGAGAAAAGAAGGAATGAAAGGGGCGGAAGAAGATAACAAAGAAGGATTATATAGAAAGGGGGAAATGAAGAAGGAAAAACAAAGAGAAGACAAGAAAAGAACATAGTAGAGGATGAAATTATGAAAAAGGGAGAGAGTTATTCAAGAGAAAAGGTGTGATGAAGGATGGAGCAGAGGAAAATGGAGAGGTAATGGAAAATGAAAGAGATGATAGAGCAAAGAAAATTGAAGGAAACGGATCATAGTGAGGAAATCCAAGGAAAATAATATGGAAATGACCACATGAAAATGTATGTGGATGATGAGATGATAAAGGAAATGGGATAACGCTGAAGAGTTAGGTTTTCGATGGGGAAGGAAGGAGGGAGTGCAAGGTAAAATGAGGAGGATGATAAAGAGGAAGTGAAATAAGATGAGGATAAGAAAGGAGGAGAAGCCAATAGAGAAAATTATGCAAACGGAAGGGAACCAAGAGTGAAGATATTTAGTAAAGAGTGAAAAACACAAGGAACGTAAAGAGAAGCTTGAGGGGAGGAATGACATTGATTAGAAAAGAGACAGAGATGCATGAGATGAGGATATGCTGATGACGAGAAAATAGAGAGAAGGTGTATGATGAAGATAGTGAAGAAATTGGCAAGGAAGAATGGAAGATAGAGAGGTGGTGAGGAAAAATAAAGGAAGGGATAGGAAAGGCAATGCCAGTGAATGGATGTTAGGATAAATCCACTGATAATGATTAGTAGGAAAAGATGAGACAAAATATAAGACAAGGTAGGAAGTAAACAAAGAATGGGAGTGGGAACGCCAATGAAGGGATGTTAGGAGAATTCCTCCAATAATGATCAGAGGACACAGAGGAAAGAATGAATGAATATAGAATAGAGGAGGTCAAAGAAAAGGATTCAGGTTGTGCAGAATGGGGATGAGTGATTTTTAGGAGAAGTACACTGATAATTACTAGCGCGGAAATAGAAGATTATGATGAAAGAATGTTAGGAGAAGATCAGTGATAATGATGTGTAAGTATGGTGGTAGATATGTGGGAGAAATCTAGAAAATGGCGTGGAAAGAGTAAAGAAAGGAGGGATAACGATGTGTAGGAAGATGAAGACATGGAGAGGATGAAATGGATGAGAATGAATGAGAGAAAAATGAAGAAATATGACACAAAATGAATGGAGAAGCAATGGTTAAGTAAGATTACCCAGTGATGGATGATGGAGATGAAAAGGGACTAGTAGAAAGTGGTGTTTGCGAGAATGAAAGAGGAGGTGAGAAGATGTGATGATGGGGAATGACGATAAAATGTAGATGGAGAGAATGTGGGGTAGTGGGGGAGTGATGGATGACAAATCATGCTTAAGAGGGAATCTTAAGTAAGATCACCAAACCGGCAATGACGATATGGAAGGAG